>JAMPIV010022518.1:260000-670000 GCA_024509875.1 Oreohelix idahoensis | reverse complement strand
TTCGAGCTATTGAGTTGGATCTCACTGTAATCTCTGCAAATAATTTTCACAAAATGAAGCGCGCTACTTGCTATTTTTAAACTGGTAAAAAGCAAGTCATTTGTGCTTGTTTGTGTGAATGTTTGTGTGTTTTTGTTTCGTTTTTTTTTTGTTTTTAATTTATGTTGCAACTTTCTTGCTTCCCTCTTTTTCATTTTCCTTGTCACATTTGCTTTCCCGCCCATAAATTTTGCATGTTAATTTTCTTCCTGGTCACGGTGTCATTTCTGTCACTCTATAACAAACTTTCTCAACCTTTTTATCCTGATGTAAACATTGAAATAATTTTCAGGTCTGAAGGAGCCGCTGCATACAAATTATTATATATTAGAGTTGATGGTATCAGCGTGATTAGTAAGCTGTGAATATAATGTCCAGTGAAAATTGTCAATCCTGGTCACTATGCGTAACATACCAGACCTAAGGTTCTTTTGTGTTTGGACATGCGCCCTAATATAACCGACTAGGTTGAACGGGACGCACCTCGCCAAAACGAGGCAAAACTTTATTTTTAAAAAAATAATAAAAAAAAAAGTCAATCCTGTTTTGAGTAGAGAATGATTTTTCTGTGGATCTCTTTATTTTGGCCACCCTTTTTAGCCTACACTTTTTGTGAGTGTTGCTTCCCCCTCCCTACAAAGGATATCAACTCTAATGCAAGTCACTAGTATCAACTCTAATGCAAGTCACTAGTATCAACTCTAATGCAAGTCACTAGTATCAACTCTAATGCAAGTCACTAGTATCAACTCTAATGCAAGTCACTAGTATCAACTCTAATGCAAGTCACTAGTATAGGTGGAATGGACGTCCACAAGGGTGGAAGGGGGGGGGGGGGGTCAATCTAAAGGGGACAGAGGTGGACATTGGGGAGGGGAGGGTAAAAAAATGCCAGAATTTTGTGGACGTCTTTAATGGATGGCCCCTTATCCAAGTAGGCCTAAACCTAAAAATGTCTGTTCTACAAGATGCTAATGAAATATGGTGTATGCAAGCGGTTTTATTTTAGACTGCCATACGGGATTGCTCGGTGTCGTATGGTGTGTATTGGGGCAACTACGACAGTAGTTTTCGCCAGGAATAGCCAATGAGATATTAGGTAGAAGGTCTCCAGAAAATGGCTCGTTAAGAAAGAATAAAGACCTATTCGAGATAAGGACAAGAAGAAGGGAATGCGAATGCTTTCCACTGGACAGTGTTTTCAAGTGAATTATGGAAAGAGTTCTGTTTCCCCACGATCTTAGCTTCTGCCCGGAGATCCCGTAACAGCTTCCAGTCTTTTGGCTTCTCTTTCAGCTTCTGCTTGCAACCGCCTTTCTTCAGTCTCCAGTTTCTTTGCTTCTCTATCAGCCTCTAATTTCTTTGCTTCAGTCTCTAATTGCAACTTTCTTTCTTCCCTATCTATGTGTTTGTCCACTTCTGTTGTGACATACTGAGTTAGAGCATCACCTGTAATGTTTAATTCCTTACCCATCTGCATGACCGCAGTCCTGAACTTCACTAAATCAGCCATGGCGTTACTTAGATAGGGTATGTAAATTTACTATATCCAAATATTATAATTAAACTTAATTAATTTAAATGAACAAATAATTTCCGTGCAACTTTGTGAGCATCAACTATTTACTGAGTACTAAATGGTACTCCTCCTAAGAAAACAATAAAAAAAATCCTGTTATAGAATTTTTTTCAAAAATTTGTTTCTTTAGTTATCTATGGGTGGCACAAGATAGAGTGTAGATAGATGAATAGACTAAGTATGGCTCAATGTATACAGAAATATCCCAGGAACGAGCCCCCAGTGTGGCGAGAGGTTTTATTTGACTTTAAGATCAGTATAGTACTGACAATTACAGAAATAGAATTTCTGCAGAAAATGGTGAAGTCCCAATGTCTGAGAGAACTACTGGTATCACAAATTAGTTACAGCTGTGAATGTTCTGATCTCGAAAAATTAGTAGAGTGGAGACCGACATAAATTGCCACCTCCGCTGTGTAACTAACTGTGATATTAAGACAAGGAAACAGATTTTACTTAACAATGATAAAATTGACAAGTTTTCAAATACAATTTCCTTATTATTTATTTAGTATATACACTATCTACTCTTGTGCTGAAGGGTGAATGTGGAAAAATGGAATGAAATGGATTTGTAAGTTTACATATGATTTACAAATATTTATATTTATATAGATATGTAAATATATTACAACAAGTTTTCCAATTATAGGAACAAAAATTATATCAGCTGTGCTGTTATTCAATTATAGTACATGTATCCGCTGTGCTGTTAATTAAGTATATAACATTTATCAGCTATGCTGTTAATCTTGTCTCTTTCTACGCTAAATCTCTTTTTCGTCACTGACAGTTAATTTGCTCACAATGCTGACAGAAATGGTACTAATGTGTACTCATCTCTCAAAACGTTCTGTTCTCCTTAGTTTGGTTCACACAACAGCTGCTGAGGATCGTTACTTTAGCCCACCCAAGACTGAGGGGGACTAAAGATGTAGATTCTGTGCAATCTCTATGCTCCTGCGGAGTTCCAGGCAGCTGGATTGACGACCCACGATCTCAGTTTTGATGACACGAATAAAACCTGTAACAAGGAAACATAGGGGCTAATTTCTGTCCTCAAGCCCACCTATTTCTATTGTATATTCTTCTTCTTCTTCCTCGTTCGTCCTGAGAAGGACGTTGGTTGCGTTGTGTCTGTTTACGCCGGAGCTGTGATATCTGCACCTTTCGGTCGACACATCCGACTTCAGCACGGCATTTTTTGGGACCTGGTGAGATAATAGATTGAAGTTATAGGAGACAATAGGTTGAGTCCTAACAAGGACTGTTTTGGTTATATTTCAGTTGGTCTGAGATAATAGATTGAAGTTATAGGAGACAATAGGTTGAGTCCTAACAAGGACTGTTTTGGTTATATTTCAGTTTGGAGTTATCTGAGACAATAGACTGAAGTTATAGACTGAAGTTATAGGAGACAATAGGTTGAAGTTTGAGTCCTATTAATCTTCGTCTTCATCAATCCATATCAGGAAATACAATCATTATACCTAATTCCCCAAGATACATTCAGTAACCTGATACGTTCATATTGAAACAATTTATATAAAATATATACAGGTGTAGGTAGTATAAATGACACACAACCAATACAAACATGATATATCTGCTGTAGGCCTATTTGCCTACAAATAGTAAATTATATTTACCCTCTAAGATTTAAACAGGCCAGGTTTTGATCCGATTATTGAAGCAGGCTGCAGGTCAATGCACTCAGGTAAGCAATAAATCAAGGTTGACAGCTTCTCTTCAGTCGGTCGGTATCTGGCTTCGTGTAGTGTTGCGTGTTTTAGCATAAAATTTCGCCCGATTATATAGGCAGGTGAAGTAACTTCTACAGCTTAAAGAAAGCGTTTGGTTGGTTCCTGGCGGGGCAAGCTTATTGGCTGTCTGCAGTTTGGTCTCATGCCTCGTACAGGCTAATTTTATTCCGTTTTTTCCGCCATATTGCGTGAACAAGATGGCCGCGACCCACATCCGAAAAAAACAGGGCTTAAGTTTTTTTTCTTCGCGTAACTTCTTGTAATTTATTCTAGCTCAGCGACTGGTGAACGGTGCTCGTTGATTGGTTGGGCTCTCGACATAGGGATTTAACAAAGTAGTGGGTTTACACAACTCGTTTCACGACAAGTGGGTAGCAGAATAAATAAATATAGTCTAGGTAACTCTTCTAGCTATAATGTAAATTTTATTAACTGCTAGTAACCAGTCAGAGAATAGTTACCCATCTAGTAATGCGCTGAACATTGTGAGTACGGTACTGACGAAATGTATTTATATATATTTCTAATTCATGATGAGTAGATTAGTTATTTTAAATGACTATAATTTATTTCACGGGAGTTTTAAACGATGAGACAAGCTCTAAGCTTGCAGTTTATAATTTAAGTTATAACCGAAGTGGATAACTATGTTATATTTTACGCGGGTAGGATAGGATTGTGAATATGCTATA
This sequence comes from Oreohelix idahoensis, assembly GCA_024509875.1. Lineage (NCBI taxonomy): Eukaryota > Metazoa > Mollusca > Gastropoda > Stylommatophora > Oreohelicidae > Oreohelix > Oreohelix idahoensis. Next base: position 665,927 of record JAMPIV010022518.1, on the reverse strand, counting down.
TGATGTTAAGTTTTGCATTTTTCTCCCTATTCAGTTCTGGGTCAAAAACCCTATAAACGTTACCAGCGGCTTCCATTCCATATGAACTGAATATATTTTCTACAAAGAAAGAACATTCTAAATAACTTATAGAGCTTTCAAGGTGACTGTCCGGCCTCGTGGTTTACACCCAGATAGAGACATAGCACCGGGCCCAAAAGACTTATTAAGAATAAATGATAACTTTCTTGTTGTTTCCAAAGTTCATATACAGTCAGCCTGTGGTGGCTACTAAATCAAACAGTGACAGTACTTATATAACGACCACGTGTTGTGAAGAAGATTGATCCTGAATAGAATTTGTTTACCTGACAATCGATGTATGATTGAAGAATTCCCGCTACAATATCCTGTGACCAGTTGATTCCATAATTATTTCTTACCTGGACAAAATTTGAAGTAACATTTAACAGCATCCTGCTTAAAAATAGTGAATCTAGCGCTTCCCAACATTTGATTAATTAGTCGGTTGGAGAAGCTGGGGCTTGATTCGCCGGACAACCAACAGTGGATGGGCTGCATGTTCCTTTAATCAATTTTTCCAGAGGTGGTGAATGCAACCTGTAGGTAAGGTTGATTGTGTGTGGTTTTTTTCTGTGATCACAGTTTGTTTGTCCGAGCGAGCGAATGCAGGAAAAATAATTCTTTCATGTAATAACTCATTTAATAACTCTGTACTTTGTATGCAAGTTTTTTCTAATGCCGACCCTTTTCTTTTCAGAATAGATTAACGTATAAACTCTGTTCTTGATTTTTTTTTTAGGGGAAACACCAGACTATAGTGTATAAATCTGTGACTATTTGGAGCTAATAATTTCTCTTATAACGGGATCTTGGCTAAACAGAGGGGGAAAGGATTACTCCTATGGGTCAACTCTGTTATTGATTCATTCACCTATGTGTATTTTTATTTGTATTGATTTGATAGTCTAAATTATTTACTGTGTTGTGAAATTCTTTATGATAATAAAATTCACATAAACTTATTTAAGTGTGTCGGTTAGCTTGTTCCAAACAAATATCTATATTCCATAGATATAGTTTTCACGTCTGTACGTCTAACTGTCGTCACTTATGTGTGTGTGTATGGGAGTGGTATATATATATATATATATATATATATATATATATATATATATATATATATATATATATATATATATATATATATATATATATATTCTAATAGACTGTCTGACTCCTCTAAATCTGTTGTAGAAGATAGGCTGAAAGAGAGAAGATTCTCGATTTCAGGGACAGACTCTATTAATTTCTACCATCTCACTCGTGGAAATCTATTTCTATTGTTATCTCTCATTGAGTCATCTCATGTTCTAGTATAGTCAGAAGGGACCTTCTTCTTCTTCTTCCTCGTTCGCCCTGAAAAGGACAGTGGTTGCGTTGTGTCTGTTTACGCCTAAGCTGTGATATCTGCACCTTTCGGTCGACACATCCGACTTCAGCACGGCATTTTTTTAGGGACCGGGTTTGCCTTCCCATTGCGATCCGCACTCGCTCAGCCAGACTGCAGTGATGCAGACTGTTTCCAGGACCACCACGTGGAGGTGGAGTGCGGTCTTGACCAGCTCTGGTTCGCTGGTCCTGATGCAAGCAGTACAGCTATGGGTTGCTGACTGTATTCACTATTGCTGCATCTTAGGGTCCCAGAAGGGACCAATCTGTGTCTTAATTCACCTATCACAAATCTACGACACCGATGAAAGCTAATAAAACCTTTGATTGTCCGATGAAAGCTATTGAAACCTTTGATTGTCCGATGAAAGCTATGGACTTCATCGTGGAAAAAAAATGTACATAAAAGCATAATTTAAAAAAAAAACTTACTTAGCCGTTCCTCTTCCACCCTGGGATGTAAAGGTTCTCTGTGGTTTCTTGTAATCAAATTTAAGACAGACAGGTGATTGGCCTGTTGTGCCTTTGTAAGGTGGAGGGGCTGCCTACTTACGGCCTCTCCTCAGACGCCTGAAGCACCCAGGTCAGTCAGAATACCTACTTTAAAAAAAATATTAGGTTATGTGCACGGACCCTAGAATCCATTCATGGACCATTACAGCTTACGTACACCACAGGTTAAATAACTCTGCCGTAAACCCTTACCACTTATGACAGCGTCCCTGAATTATTTTTTTAAACCGCATCGAACATACGTACCACTGTTCTTCATTTCAACCACCCACCATATATACAACAGTCGACTGTACGTACATAAAGGAAAAAAAAAAAGACAGAAATCGTCATCGTCTTAACATTGTAGCTGTGCGTGCAGAGACCTTTCAAAGATGTGTTATGTGTACAGTTTGACCTACGTTCAGATTATCAGTCTTAACAACCATCCGGTTGAATTAGGAGTGTGATAAAGTTGATATTGGATTGAGTGTACAATGTGCGAATGATGATAAGGGTTCGTGTTGTTGACAAATGTTCTTTTCTCACACTCATGTATGACTGGAAGTCATCGACACCAACGACTGTGTACCTTTTCTAAAGTTTAATTGGACGTACACACTCGACAGCACAGATAGTGACAAATCACAGGTTGGCATAATACATCATAGTACAGTGGATAACTGGTCTTGCAATGTTATGTTACATGGGCACTCATGTAGAACAATATTATAATGGACTGTCAGTAGCCAAGCACTCAGTATCGCCCATACATATATATCAACTGACTTCACTGACTGAGCACGTCAGCTTATAAACAATATTTCAGATGGCTTCTAAACCTAATCTCGTCTAGCGACGATTCTTCAACATAATGTTCAGCACATATTTTTTTCATATAATAATATTGAACCGCTGATAAAGGGTTCTCATGTGTAGCAGTGATCTCTGGACTAAACAAGCGATAATACGGGCATCCCCTTTTCTCTTCTTGAAAGTCACTACATGTTTTGGTTCCAAGATGGCTTCACTCGTGAGCTGTCACTCACGTTTGGATACAGATAATGAATCTGTCCTAAAGTTAGTCATTCATAAAACATTGCATTGCTCTGTAGATTTGATCATGAACAATTGACTGCATTCTACAGAATATAGTGCTGCTAGGAATCGAAGTCGTTTTCATCGAGTCAAATATATTCTCTTATCGAAAATGGTGGCTTCGTACGAGAGTTCATAAAAGTATCTTGGATTACCTTGGTATAAGAAATATGAAACTGCCATTCCTTGGCAATACGACTAAACACTGGGGTAAAGCATACACGATAGGTCTAGACGACTATCACTTTCCCCACAAATACTGAGATCACTTTTTCCCCGGCGACAGGCCGACATAGGAAACACAGTCCCTATCAGGACGAAGCCAAATCACACCACTCTCTAGCGACACATCCGCCGAATAGCCTTCGACCTCTCTAGAGACAACAGAACATATAGTTCGACTTAGATATGTAAAGATATACAGATATAAGACAGACTCGTCCTACTCAGACAAACAATACACATAAATTCAGGCCATAGAAATTCTGAAGCAAGAACAATCTATTGCTTACACAAAGCTAATAAATGCAGTAAAATGGATTTATGCAAGGCACAAGCAAAGAAACACAAGTTTCAAGGAAGTAGAGCATCAATATATTTCCCTTAAGCACATAAAAAATTACTTATGTCAATAAAACAGTTGTAAAAAGATTACATCATTCGAAATGAAACAGCTACAGAACCACACCTCCCGAGAATAAAAAAAAAGAAACATTTTTTTGAAACTACATCTAAAGTAACAGGAACATTGGCTCCTAAATACCATCGCAATAAGGAAGCTGAAATTTTTCGGTCATATAAAAAGACATAATAGTCTGGAAAAAACAGTGATGGAAGGCATGGTCCCTGGAAAAAGGGGAAGGGGTCGACCTAGACGACGGTGGACCCAGGACATCACAGAGAGTCTGAACTTGTCTTTGGCTGATGCAGGTCGACTTGCCCAGAATCGTGATGCGTTCAGAGCAGCTGTAATGGAGACAACGTTCTGGAAAGAATACGTCACATGATGAATGAATACAGATATAAGACAGACTCGTCCTACTCAGACAAACAATACACATAAATTCAGGCCATAGATATTCTGAAGCAAGAACAATCTATTATTACCCAAACAACGAATAAATCGCAGTAAAATGGATTTATCCGCGGAGTTTGATCGAAAGAGCCGACACAACTTTCAAGGGAAGTAACTCAATAATGACTTTCCCTTAAGCACTAAAAAATTACCTATGTATAATATTGTAAGATATCAAAGACTGCACGTAACAGTCTTACCACACCTCCCGGGAAAAAAAAAATGGAACATTTTTTTTTTAAAAATACATCTAGGAGCAACGTACAATAGGCTCAGAACGCATGAATAATGCGCAGATGAAAATATCAGGAATACCTATAACGCCTAATATGAGGCTAAGTCGACTTATGGAGCGACTGGTGAGAATGTGTCTCATAAACTGAGAGAAATTATTTCTCTACAAGTATATTTTTCCAGGAAGGTGTCATCAAAGTATAATACAATTCTGGCAATTACACAATGCCTAAAAAATTCATATCATCATTTCGCATTAGATATCTTAAATTTATGATTTATGAAGAAAAAATCATCAAAGCACAGCGGTGAATAAACATCCATGAACCGCTATGTAGTGATACAATCATTATATTATTAAATTACAAATGTGTATCTATCATGATATAGAAAAGGAACTACTATAGAACTAGACATATCAAGAAGTCTAAGCCCTAATAGTTATGTGGAATCATGTGGGCATCTTGACAGAATGTCTGCCATCACATTATCTGATCCACGAATAGCTCGCACAGAGAAATGAAAAGGTTGAAGAGCAATTGCATATCGAGTAGACCTCGAGCTCTTCAAATTCTTACTCTGTATAGCAGTAAGAGCTTTTTGGTCGGTTTCTACTATGAAATGTGCGCCTAGAAGGAATCTCTGTAGTTTGAGGATCGACCAAAAACCATAGCTAATAGCTCACGGTCTAAAACCGAATAATTCCTTTCTGCCGCATTAAGTTTTCTGGAAATATACATTACAGGATGCAGAGTTCCAGAGTACTCTTGCATTAGTGCCGCTCCAATCCCAGTGGATGAAGCGTCACTACGAAGAACGAATGTCTTATCTTTAGTGGGTAGCACTAAAATAGGTGGTGTTGAAAACAGTGTTTTAATCTTATCCAGAGAGCATTGGCATTCCTGAGACCAGTGGACCACATTAGGCGAACCTTTCTTTAGAAGTGTTGAGAGAGGTGCCATGATAGAGGATAGATTCTGAATGAATCTGCCATAAAATTGAATAAGACCTAACAGACTTCTCACCTGTTTTTTAGTCTTAGGGATTGAGATGTTAAGTATCTTACTAGTATTATGGTCCTCTGTCTTTAGGAAACCATGACCAACTCGGTGGCCTAGGAAAGAAATTTCGCTAAAACCAATATAGGCTTTAGAGGGTTTCGCTGTCAGGTTGTGCTCACGCAAAGTAGACAGCAATTCATCTAACCCTGAATAGTGATCTTCCCAAGTATCGCTGAAAAGACAGATGTCGTCTAGATATGCAATGACATCTGACCGATAAGATAGGATTCGGCGCATCATGCGTACGAACGTAGCTGGTGCGTTCATAAGACCGAAAGGCATAAAATTCCATTGGAACAAACCTCTAGGTGTTGAAAAAAAAGCCGTGAGAGGTTTGGCGCGTTCAGATAAAGGAACTTGCCAATATCCTTTAGACAAATCAAGTTTAGTGAAAAAATGAGATTTGGAGAGTCGAGTAAGTAGCTCTTCCAGTAAAGGCATAGGTTCGGCATCGAACTTAGTTACTTGATTCAATTTTCGATAGTCAACGCAAAGACGTATGTTATTGTCTTTTTTACGCACAATAACCATCGGCGAAGAATATGCAGAGGTGGATGGTTCGATTATTTTCAAATCTATCATCTCATCCAACTCTTTCTCGACCTGTGCTTGAAAATGTATAGGTATAGGATAAGGTCTAACCCTAATAGGAGTATGGTCAGTTAGAACAATGTCATGTTGAATGACATTCGTTTGTCCAGGGATGTCAGTGAGTACATCCTGAAATGTTTGCAACATAGTTGAAACTTGTCGCTGTTCTCCTAGAGACAAATCAGGAGAGACAGTAACGTTCTTCCATGATTCACTGGAATGAAGTGGGATCATTGGAAGAGGAAGATTTACATCTGAAAAAAACTTGTTTCCTCATCCTGTATCACGGACAGTGATGAGTAATGACCATGTGTTGTACTGGAGAATTGTCCGTTGCTTGGAAAATGGGTTGCAAATAATCCGGACGTTCATGGAATTCAGTAAGCATATTGATGTGGAAGGTTTTATGCTTCCCATCAATATCGACAATATAGTCGACATCGGAAATTTTCGATATTATATCGTACGGACCTTTCCAAGAAATAAGTAATCTGTTTTCCCTACAAGGTAGTAATACAAATGCTTTGTCACCAGGACAAAGTTGTCGTAAGCATCTCTTCTTATTGGCAAATTGCCTTGCCTTCTGTTTCGCAAATTCAGAAGAAGAAGTTGCTAATTTGCATGCTTCGATAATTTTTTGTCTCAACGCGATGACATATTCGTAGGATGACTTTGTGTCATCGTCAATATTGTCAGATGTTATGAGATCGTGAAGCAACGACATAGGGCCACGCGGACGCGCGCCAAAGACGAGTTCAAAGGGAGAAAATCCCGTATGTTCATTGGGTACCTCTCTGTAAGCGAAGAGGGCCGCAGGTAAAACTCTGTCCCAGTCTTGAGGATGATCCTCAGTTATCTTCCCCAGTAAGTTTTTAAGTGTTCTATTAAGGCGTTCGACCATACCATTAGACATTGGATGGTAGATACTACTTAAAGATCTATCTATCTGCAGAGTAGACATTACTTGAGACATGGTATCTGATATTAGTTGGGTGCCATGGTCTGACAATATCTCTCCGGGGAACCCCAGACGAGAAAATATAAGCCAAAGAGCATCTGCAATATCAGCAGTAGTAATGCTCTTCAGAGGAATAGCCTCTGGCCAACGTGTGCACATATCAACACACGTCAAGATAAACTGATGTCCTCTGGCAGACTTGATCTTAAATGGACCAATAATGTCTATAGCCATTTTTTGGAACGGCCGAATAGGAATGTCCGCCGCCTGAATGGGTGCAGCATGCCGTGGACCTTTGGATTTAACTTCCTGACATACTTTACAAGATCGACAATAAATACGTATGTCCTTGTTTACCAATGGCCAAAAGAAAGCCGCAAGGACTCTTGACTTAGTACGGGAAAAACCCATGTGTCCAGCACACTGAGAGTCGTGAGCGTGCTGCAAAATTTTAACTCTCAAATTCTTGGGAACCAGGATTTGAGAATGACTTGACGTAATGGAGTCTTGAACCATACGTACAAGTACGCCATTCTTCTTTGTAATCCACGATTTACGACTTGTGTCCTTATTCGGATCACCTTTAGTTGCAAGAATGAAGAATTTCTTCAGAGTGGGATCATCTTCTTGCTGTTTTATAAACGAGTCACGAGAAATTACCAAGGGATTATCTTGGTTATGCACTTCATTATCTTCAATAGATGAAGTTTGAGGCATATTAAGAGCCTGAGCTCTAGTGACTACAGCGTTAGCAATCTGCATGTTTTGCCTTTCCCACGTGGAAATTTGTTGCGGAGTGCATTCCTTGACTCCATGAATGCGACCGATGATGAGGTCAGCGATCGGATTCGGAAGAAGACATGCGTGTACATCTCCTGTAAAGAAAGGAGTAGCAATCCTAATGATAGCAGTAGAGTATTTCTCTAATGTGCCGCCAAATGTTACACATTTGACTACTTGTCCAGTGGCACGGGAAGGATCTACGAGTGACTGCCTAACACCAATTGTGGTGCATCCAGAATCAAATAGCACAGAGACTGGATTGTTATTCACTAAACCCTTATGTAAGACAAGAGAACCTCTTCCATCATGCGCGACTGATGCTGGAAGAGCAGGAAGAGGATGGCCACAGCTTAAAGTAGACACTGTGGTTGGCTCAAATAACGTTTTGCATTGGGGGGCACTGAGATGCTCTCCCAAAATCAAAAGCGGCACATGCCATATTACTAGCATCATTATTATCTTTACTCTGTTTATAGGCTTCATGGGACTCTTGTTGTACAGAGTTTGCCTGAAAATGTGGTTTATGTCTTTTGTTTTGAGATCTACCTCGGTTATTATCACCTCTGTAGTTATTGTTACCTCTATTGTAACCCCTATTTGGGTTTGAGTCATAGTTCCCTTGGTTACCATTATCATATTCATTATAATGAGTATCTCTGTAATTATGATCTTGTTGACTCCAAGACGGATAACCCTGATAGTTTCTATAATTACTTCCTCTACGGAAATTCCTATAATTATGACCACCCCTGTGTCGAGAGCTATCAGGTCGTCTCCAGTTCTTTGAAGAAGAACCCTGAAATGATTGGTTACCTTGGTTTTGATAACTATTATGGTTACCTTTTTTATCAAATCTGTTTTGAGGTCCCTGAAATCTGTGTGAATAATTGGGATTGTATGGTGTTGCTGAAGCAACTGGCATACTCTCCTTAATCTTAGTGTTGCCAAAAGTCACGTCGGGGTGTGTGCAGTGACATATTGGGAACAATATTCTTCCATTTCTTTTAGAGATTTGGGTTTACGCTCATGTATAAATTCAAGGAAAGGTTTGTTCACACATGACATAATCTTATCTCTGAGCAACAAATCCATAAGTCCTTCATACGTTTTTTCTGTTTTGGAAAGCTCAATCCAACGATCAACTGTGAGACGTGCCTTTGCAGTGAATTCTGAGAATTCTACACCCGTCTCAGGTACCATCGTTTTAAATAAAAGGCGATAGCCTTCCTCACTTAGCTGATATTTTTTTATCAAAGCCGCCCTAATGACATCATAATTATCCTTATCTGCTTCTCCTACAAGGCATAATCTAGTCAAAGATTCACCTTTCAAGTTTTCTGATAATTGATTAGCGTATTGTGATTTATCCACATTATGTGTACGACAAGAACGTTCAAATCTATCCAGCCAGAATGTAATATCGTCACTGGACTGATTGAACGGTGGAACCTTAACCTTGTAAGTAGAAGGTTTACCATTACCACTAGATGCCTGATTAACATTACTCATACTTGTCAATCTCAATTTCTCCAACTCAAATTCATGTTCTCTTATTGCTTTTTTTCTCTTCAGCATCTAATCTTTTTTGTTCAGCCTCCCTGTCTAATCTTTTTTGTTCAGCTTCCCTGTCTAATCTTTTTTGTTCAGCTTCCCTGTCTAATCTTTTTTGTTCAGCTTCACTGTCTAATCTTTTTTGTTCAGCTTCCCTGTCTAATCTTTTTTGTTCAGCTTCACTGTCTAATCTTTTTTGTTCAGCCGCAGCTTCTCTTTCTAATTTTTTTTGTTCAGCTTCAAATCTCCTTTCCTCCACCTGCATCTGCAATTTCTTTTGTTCAGCAGCAGCCTCAGCTTCTCTTTCTAATCTTTTCTCTTCCGCCATAGCTTTTCTTTCTTCTGCAGCTAATCTTTTCTCTTCTGCCATAGCTCTTCTCTCTTCTGCAGCTAATGCTTTGTCATATTGAGCAACTGCCCATTGTTCTAATTGTTGACCAGTCTTATCAAGGGCTTTCCCTTGTGTAATGAAGTATTCTAAAGTAGACATGATGTCTAACAATAATACTAATCACCTGAACCAATAATAATACCACAAGTTCTCAATGACTTGATTAATCAGTATACTATCCCAATATCTGTGGGTCACAAGCCTTTAATAAGGTCTTGTATAATAGTAATAATAATCAGGTACTGGTTTATACCATAATCCAAGTGCAGTGCACAGGCAATTGTGTCTTATGAAATATACCTATATAAAACATATGTCAACCAACAGAATACATAAAGTACAAATAGGACTGACAATACAAGAACGTTTGCAGAAATCAAAATAAATCAAATAGGGAAATCAATGAAAATAATCACTGAATCTGCAAAGAATAACAACACAAATGACGTCACAATATATGAATATAAATTGTGAATAGAACTGAAAGATAGAAAAGGTTAGACCAACAAATTACAAACAAATCAAAACAAAACTAAAGAACAAAGAAATATTACAAAAATAACAATAATTACAGTCTCCACAGCTAACACAAAAGCAACAGTTGTCGCAGCAAATTTTCAATCAAGAAAATTGCACCTATAGAAAACGCCCACAACGGACCCTCTATGACGTGGGATATTCTGTTGTGAGGACGCCGCCCAACCTTAAACACAACCCGCTGACATAGAAACTAACATACTATACAAACAAATAACATGTAAACATAAATATATATAAATTATGTGTATGATAGTATGTGTTGCAAAATAGGCTCAGTTTTACAGTAATGGCAAAGTTATTTTTATGAAAATAAACAAACTGCCACTTTATTCAATTAAACATTCTGGCCTTAAATATTAAAGTTCATATATGGAAAACAAGAAGATCCATCGATGAAAATAGGACTTCTTAGTTCACAAATACTGTCTTCCTGTTAACATTGACAAGAATTGATCCAACTGTTCTGTGAAACTCTGTAATGTCTAATGTAAAAAATGTCAACAACGCTGACCTACATACTGCATTCACCTGACAGGTCACGTGACGAAGTGTTGACAAAGAGCAAACCAATACTGCAAGTGTGTCGTATCAGCCACAGGAAACGGTCTGGTATCGGTAATCTGTTGACTTCTGAACTTCTGCGAGGTCAAACCCAGAAAGCTGGTCCACCAGTTGATAAAGTTGATATATGTTGGATTTTTTATTCCCGTTAATGATATCCACCAAAAGATAGATATAAGTGGATGGAAGCAGACATCATCATCATCATCAGTTGATAAGATCTCTATGGTGTTGTTTGCTCCACTGTAGTGTATGGAATGTCAACTTGACCTACGCAGTGGTGTGTAGACATGGATTGAGTGTACAATGTGCGAATGATGATAAGGGTTCGTGTTGTTGACAAATGTTCTTTTCTCACACTCATGTATGACTGGAAGTCATCGACACCAACGACTGTGTACCTTTTCTAAAGTTTAATTGGACGTACACACTCGACAGCACAGATAGTGACAAATCACAGGTTGGCATAATACATCATGGTACAGTGGATAACTGGTCTTGCAATGTTATGTTACATGGGCACTCATGTAGATTAATATTATAATGGACTGTCAGTAGCCAAGCCCTCAGCATCGCCCATACATATAAATCATCTGACTTCACTGACTGAGCACGTCAGCTTATAAACAATATTTCAGATGGCTTCTAAACCTAATCTCGTTTAGCGACGATTCTCCCACATAATGTTCAGCACATATTTTTTTCATATAATAATATTGAACCGCTGATAAAGGGTTCTCATGTGTAGCAGTGATCTCTGGACTAAACAAGCGATAATACGGGCATCCCCTTTTCTCTTCTTGAAAGTCACTACATGTTTGGATCCAAGATGGCTTCACTCGTGAGCTGTCACTCACGTTTGGATACAGATAATGAATCTGTCCTAAAGTTAGTCATTCATAAAACATTGCATTGCTCTGTAGATTTGATCATGAACAATTGACTGCATTCTACAGAATATAGTGCTGCTAGGAATCGAAGTCGTTTTCATCGAGTCAAATATATTCTCTTATCGAAAATGGTGGCTTCGTACGAGAGTTCATAAAAGTATCTTGGATTACCTTGGTATAAGAAATATGAAACTGCCATTCCTTGGCAATACGCATAAACACTGGGGTAAAGCATACACGATAGGTCTAGACGACTATCACTTTCCCCACAAATACTGAGATCACTTTTTCCCCGGCGACAGGCCGACATAGGAAACACAGTCCCTATCAGGACGAAGCCAAATCACACCACACTCTAGCGACACATCCGCCGAATAGCCTTCGACCTCTCTAGAGACAACAGAACATATAGTTCGACTTAGATATGTAAAGATATACAGATATAAGACAGACTCGTCCTACTCAGACAAACAATACACATAAATTCAGGCCATAGATATTCTGAAGCAAGAACAATCTATTATTACCCAAACAACGAATAAATCGCAGTAAAATGGATTTATCCGCGGAGTTTGATCGAAAGAGCCGACACAACTTTCAAGGGAAGTAACTCAATAATGACTTTCCCTTAAGCACTAAAAAATTACCTATGTATAATATTGTAAGATATCAAAGACTGCACGTAACAGAGTGTCTGTTATCATACCAATGCGGTGTGTGCCAGTGGCGTAGCTACAATTTAGAGGCAAAGCCACCGAGCAAGATTTAAGTGGGGCTCTGCTTTTTAATGAGCTCAACAACTATAACCAGTATAAGGCAGATCTGTATCAAAAATGTAATTACTAACGTCGTCATTATCATGATCATTATCATCTTCTCCCTCCCCCCCATTAACTACCCACAGACATAGGTCTTCGACAAATTGCAAAGGTAACGTTTAGTAAAAGTTTTTTTTTTAAAATCAAAACTGAAAAGAAAAAATTAAAGAGGATAAAATTTAGATATCAACAATTTGAAATTTGTTAAAGAGCTTTCAGCGCGCCATATCTGTGCATTCACTCACTTAAAAAAAAAAAAACGCGATTAATTGGTATCTGTCAATTGTTATTATTTTGACCCTTTCCCTGTCACAATTTTGTCGTGTAGTGATAACCCAAGAATGTCTCAAGTTTATGCAAGACTAATTATATTAATTATTAGATGCCTTCACATACCTAGGATGCATAGTAACACCACCAGACGGCGGAGCAAGCAAAGACATCAACAACAAAATGAACAAAGCAAGAACAGCCTTTTTTAGTCTAAACAACATCTGGAAGTCCTCTCAGTACAGCACAAGCACAAAATTAGGATGATATCAGAGCTGTGTGCTTTCTGTGCTTCTCTATGGCGTGAGAGCTGGAGAGTTACAGAGAAGGAAATGTCGAAATTGTCCTCTTTTCACACAACATGCCTAAGAAAAATTTACCGAATCTTTTGGCCGAATACCATCACCAACCAAGATCTGCTTACTCGGAGCAAACAAGAGGACATGCACACCATCATAGCTGGCAGACGCTGGAGCTGGGTTGGCCATGTCCTCAGAAGAGACCCCGAAGGAAAACGAAAGAGAGGCCGACCAAAAACAACTTGGCGGAGGACTGTGGAGGCTGAGATGCAAAGAATGAACCAGAGTTGGGGCACTGTACGAAGGATGGCCGCCGACCGAGCAAAGTGGAGTCAATTTGTTGTTGCCCTACAAGACGCCACTAGGCGTAATGGCCACTGACTGCTTTGACGGTCGGCGGCTAAGGATCAAAGAAGAAGAATTATATTAAGAAAAGGCCTATCATAAGCTATGGTGAGAGACTGATATTTTCAAACAGGGGATTCAGCATCCGATGGATTGCATCCTACCGTTAGATTAAAATGAATTATTTGGTAGAGCCCTAGGTTAGGATTGCTTAACCTTTTCTGTGCCATTGACCCCTTTTATTTTCTAATGTAAACTATTGGTCCCTTTAATTGTCCGATGTCAGCTATTGGTCCCTTTAATTGTCCGATGTCAGCTATTGGTCTCTTTGATTGCCCGATGTCATCTATAGGTCTCTTTGATTGCCCGATGTCAGCTAGTGGTTCCTTTGATTGCCCGATGACGGTCATATGGACTCCTACGTGGGGAAATTTTTTTTTTACACAAAAGCAAAAGCAAATCATATTTTAACTTTTACGTTTTGTACACGGACCACCGAGAATCCATTAATGGACCATGGGTCACAGGTTAAGAAATCCTTCTCTGGGTGATGGAGGGTAGAAACATACATTTTTTAAAGCTTGGAAAATTTGGGCTAGCCTTTCCCCGCCGACACTTAAGAGCTCGGTATCTTTAGAAGTAAAGCTATTTTTTCCTCGTTGGAAGTGAAAACCCGCAATCTAGCTTACTACAATTCACTTTATTCTGGAACCGTATAAGATAGGAACGAAATCATTTCTTTGAAGTGAAGTTAATAAATATCATTTAGCTCCTACACTTATTCCACATTCGAAAATATCCTTAAATGTGAAAATAGACATTATTTATCAAAGTAGATCTTTAGAGAGATAGCTGATTTGATCAAAGTAGATCTTTAGAGAGATAGCTGATTTGATCAAAGTAGATCTTTAGAGAGATAGCTGATTTGATCAGAGTAGATCTTTAGAGAGAAAGCTGATTTGATCAAGGTGGATCTTGTGTTTCTGCGACACTCTTACCACAAGAACGCTAACTTCCGTTCTCCACTACGCATTATGGAATTAGTGTAACGAAAAAGTACTTTAAAAAAAAATTGTAATTTTTGCCTTGTTTTGGCGTGGTCCTCTACGTTTAACATAGACAAGGTGCGTCGGTTATGTTAGGGAGCATATCTAAATATAAAAGACCTTTTGGTCTAATTGAGATTAAGTTATGTAAAAAAAATAATTAAAAAGTATTCTTTAGAGCAGTGATAATCAACTTTTTAAATTTGCGCACCCTCAGATATAATTTATCTTTAACTATGTACCCCCAAGGTTATTGGTGCATAATTGGTTCAAAAGTAATTTGCTAATGTTAACTACAATCAACGAAACAAGGGAATAATGATAAGACTAGTCAAAATGAAACTTAAACAAAGTAATTTACGCATATGTGGACAGTAAGAAATTAATATGACATAACACAATATATTACAATAACTAGTGGCGTCTCTTGCAGCTGTTGCGCCAAATAATCTCGCCTACTGATGCATCGCTACAAGCCTTTAACTTGACTCTCGCTGTACCGCTCTAACACGCACCACGCCACACACTTATTACGAGAGGCAGGGAGTTAGAAGCGGGGAGAGAGTAAGACAGTATTAAGACGCATATCAGAGTAAACAACCGCACTTTTGCTTCAAAATAAAATAAAAGAGAAATCAGATGAAAATTAAAATAATAAAATAAAATTTCTATTGCCTCATCAGGTTATCTTTTCAAAAAAAGTTTTCAGTACTCAAAGTAATTTACTTAAAATAATGAAAAAACCTCCGACAGTGCATTGACATATTTTTTTTCCCACGTGCCCCCTTAGATGTCTTCACATATTCCTAGGGGTACGCGTTCCCTTGGCTGGAAACCACTGCTTTAGAGTCTACAATATTTTGGCCATGTAAATAGACATAACACCGTACTGAAGACCATAATAGAATGAAGAGTTGAAGGCAGACGTGTAAGAGGAAAACAGCGCTATAAATAGGAACATGACATCAAAAGATAGACAGGAAAGAGTCTATCAGATTGCACCATCAAGACAGGCGACAAAAGACGTTGGAGATTCATTGCAGCCGACCTTCGATTTGGAGATGACAGCTGATGATGATGATGATGATTCTGTAAAGATGCGATACCTGCAGCTATATTTCGTACCCTTATTTTTCTGAAGTTTGACCTTCTTTCATTTTTTTTTTCTTTTTATGCAGCGAAAAATCTGAGAATGCATCCAGTGTACGCTAGACCTTTGAAGTTCTCGGACTGTCATGGCTGTAATATTATCATCAACGCTAATCGCACGATTTCTGATGGAAAATACCTGAAAGCTCATGGTCAGTTCATAACACGGGCACCCCTGGTGCGGGATCAACCATTTGATCTAATATTAAGTGGAACAGGTAGGTTAGGGTCTTTTAAATCTACACTTTTAGTCCTTATGTGATGTGTTTAGTAGGTTTACAAGTAAGGCTTTATTCAGCGTTTTAGTCCTATACATTACACACTGATCAGTAGCAACAACCCGTTGTCAGTACAAGTAAGGCTTTATTCAGCGTTGTAGTCATTAGAGGTGGGCAAATTGACACACTTAGCTGTTTCGAGACAGTCGGCTCAATGATTTAAACTGTGTCGAAACAGTGTGTCGACACAACGGCACAATTGCCCGTATCGGGGAGAAAGAAGTCTCTAATAGACAGTACCGTTTACATTACTATATATGAACTGTTTTTACTTGCGCGCTTCTGTCGTGTGTGAAAATCTATGGCATTTCGTGTGACCACAATTCAATATTTTTACACAAGTCTTCATTATGATGAAATAAAACGGAGATATGATGATAGCTGCAGTATACGGTATGTGAAAATAATAAAAAACAACAATAATAATAACAGTAATAATAACACATGATATCAAACTAGAGTAAGCTAGTTTTGGTAAATGATTCAAATCCACACCGAGTACACAGATATCAGCAGAGCTAATAAAGTGTCCATTACATTTATACGAACACACGGACACCTTCAACTTTAACATAGTGCCTAAAACATTGACAACTGCAGCACTGATACAATTTCCAGTGTCTATAACTTCTCAGCAAAAATAATATCACTTGTAAAATCAAGTCATCATAACACATCCCTGAAAAATATGACATGTTTGATATTCCATACTAATGTTCCGAACAGTTGATTCAAATTTTACAAAGGCTCACGGAAGGCGAGACAGTGAGACAGTGTGTCTCTGCAAAACAGCGAATAGACGGAACTGAAACTGTGTCGAAACAAACAAGCAGGCAAGTATCGAATCGCTCGGACTCTGTGCTGTTTCGAAGCATTGTTTCGACACATACACACAGTAGCCATCTCTAGTAGTCATATACATTACACACTGATCAGTAGCAACAACCCGTTGTCAGTACAAGTAAGGCTTTATTCAGCGTTGTAGTCATATACATTACACAACGATCCTTCGCAACAACCTGTTGTCTTTCAACCAGGGACAATTTTTTTTTTTTTTTTTTTTTTTTTTTTTTTTTTTTGGATAGTAGAAAAACAAAATCGTTTCTCTAAAATGATAGAAAACATTCCTGGAATTGAAAGAAAAAAAGAGCCAAACTGCAACAGATAGAAAATCCATAGCGACAAAATACATAGAGAAACATTACCCACGCAACACTTGGACCCAAGCATACACAGATGGATCAGCAACAAATGCAACAGAAAATGGAGGTGGGGGTGTCTTTCTGACCTTAAGCACTGGTGCAGAAAAAAGGCTGTCAGTGGCGACAGGACTATTCTCAAGTAACTTCAGAGCAGAGGCAGAGGCCTTGAAAACTGCATCAGAAGTTGTATTGACAGAAGAAAGCAGAGAGACAAGTTGCTTTCTTTACTGATGCACAGTCAGTAATTGCAACGTTGAAAAGCCAAAATAATACAGACCTGGATGATCTCAGAATAGTGCTTCACAAACTTTGTCAACGATTCAAAAGTGTTGTGATCCAGTGGATCCCGTCTCATTGTAACATCACCAGCAATGAAGAGGCTGACAGAATGGCAAAAGAAGGTTCACATCTACCTCAGCCTGATGCAAGCATAACTTTTGACGAGGCAAAGAGTTTTATCAGAATCAGATACAGAAACAAATGGAATGTAGAACATCCAGGGCACACACAGAGTGATGCTTACTACCAGCTTCACAGAAGAGAACAAGTGGTAATCTTCAGACTCCGCACTGGCCACAACAGATTAAGATACCATCTATTCAACAAGCTAAAGATAGGAACTACTGGTCAGTGTAACTGTAGCACTGATAAAATGACTGCTGAACATCTGCTTCAAAGTTGCCCCTTTTATGCAGTACAGAGAAAGTGCGTATGGCCGACGCCAGCTCCTTTCGTGGAAAAGCTTCACAGGGGTTCAAATAGCCTCAAACCGACTACTGCTTTCTTTGAGAACATTCAAGTGGACGTCTGAGAGTGTACGAAGAAGAAGAAGGATAGTTTGACATCGTGGCATGGGAAGAAGCCACCAACATAACAACAGAATTGATAAACAGTAGTGGAGACAGGCAGTTGTGGAGAGACATGATCACCTACGCCACTAGGCATAATCAACATTTTCCTTTGCGCTTGTTAAGTCATGTTTTTGAGTGGGAGTGAAGTGTTTGGGATTCTTACGTACGGGTCTGATTTTTTATAGACACGCTAGTAAGCACGTTTAAAGTTATGAGATGATTTTTTACTTGGGTGCTTTGTACACTATATTTTTGAACATAGCTCAACTGAGTATGTGTTAGTTTTTTTTAAACATAAAGAAAGTGTTCAAATGTTCTGAGTAGTTGGGGGAGAGATGCGGGTAAGCTGAGCTCACATCTCAAGCTGTTAGTTCGCGCTTGAGTGAAGATTTACTGGGTTGTATTGAGAAATTATAATCTCGGTCATTAGGTATCTGGCAGAGCTTCGATGCGGTTTTTATAGTCTCGCTAGTGTGTCCAGAGTGTTTTGAAGGGAAGAGATTCAATATATTATTAATGCCATGGATTATACCGGCTATTACCATTTATAATGAATTGCTGTTCATGTAACCAATTCCCTATGGATTATTTCTGCTATTGTAATGTATGATGAGTTGCTGTGTATGCAACCAATTTCTGATGGATTATATTTACTCTCATCATGTATGATGAGTTGCTGTTAATGCAACCAATTCCTGATGGATTATATTTACTATAACCATTTATGATGAGTTGCTGTTTTCTGCAACCTATTTGCCATGGATTATACCTGCTGTTCTAACTTGTGATTAGCTGTGATCTGTTGTCCATGATGTCAACGTTACTGTCGTAAATAAACTGTGCATAAGTTGAAAACTAGTTGGTCTATTTCCTGACCTAACGTTACTGTTGTGTGAGTGACATCAGAGACATACGAAGTTAAAGAACTCACGACATTCGCCCATTATATTTACACACCTGTCGGCCACTAGTAAGCCCGACATTGCTGACGTCAACATTGTCAGCTGTGCCAGACAGTAGCACTATCTTTCCATACAACCCCCACACATACACCAACAGAAGTGACAGCATAAAAAAACAACGGTAACAGCGCTCCTGACAGATCACGGCGTCACCACTGCACCTGGTCCCTCAGGAGGTCTGCACCAAGCAGGCACATGCTCTTTCAGCGGTGGTTCCTATTCTGTTTAACGTGATGAGGTTGTAGACACATGCACAACCTCATATCGGTCGCACTGTACGACATGCATGAGGGAGGAGTGGTCCTATTCTTTCTTTGTCCCTTCAGAGACACCCGGAAACTACACTCGGAAACTATACTCGGGAACTATACTCGGAAACTATACTCGGAAACTACACTCGGAAACTATACTCGGAAACTACACTCGGAAACTATACTCGGAAACTACACTCGGAAACTATACTCGGAAACTAAACGTGCAAATGATACTTCTAAAAGAAGACTCCATGCTCCGATTATTGTATCTAAGTTGTCGAAAAACCTGATGCTGAATAAACTGGGCGAGAGTTTACAGTAGCTACGTAAAAAAATCCACAAAGAAGATAACAAAATCATGAGAATAAATTCAGCAGACGATATTCAGATTGCAATTGCCTCCTCCCGCCACAAATGACCATGTGGATGATACGCCTTTGAAGTGATAATCCTCACGTGCGTTTTGCCTGGTGTTCCTTGCGACATTTTTTTTCTCTTCTGCTTGTAGTAAGAGTCTCTCTTCGCTCAATCTAAGGCGACGCCGTAGAGAGCATCTCCATTTGGTGTGATCGGCAGCTTCGTCCTCCAAGGATGCTGGGCGTAAGTCCAGCGCCGTCCTGCTCCTCTTGCACACATCTTTGAACCGCAGCTTTAGTCGTCTGGCTGATCTGTTCCCATCTACCAGTTGTCCGCAGAAAATATCTTTGTGGACACGATCAGCTTTCATTTGACCAACATGGCCACGCCAGCGTAATCAACGCTGTCTAAGCAGATATATATGATTTGGTGGCCAGCGCACGAGAGCACCTCGATATTTGTCCCTCCGTCCTTCCATGAAACACCAAGGATATGGCATAGACATCGTACGTGGAAGGTTAATTCCCTTCATTAAAGCCACCATATGTATCTTGGCAGCAACATAGCCACTTCTGGTGAACCAACAAAAATGTAGAGACACATAAGGCACGATATAAAACAAAACGCCCAATGGGCTGATCACCCGTTGGCTTGTCACACCGATTACGGAAACAACGGCAGATGGATCTATTTGTTGTTGCCCTAAAGACGCCGGTAGGCGTGATGGGAAACTACAACAGAGAAAATCAATCTGCTGTTGCCCTTAAGACGCCACAAGGCGTGATGGCCTCTGACTGCTTGGTCGGTCTTTGGCTAAGGACGGAAGAAGAAGAAAGAAGAATAAAACAAAACAGTCTTATTGACGCAATTATGTCATAGTTTGTGTGCTTCGATCATATATTGGATAACTTTTTTAACGATGAAAGATAAATGTCCATTCATCTGTGTATTTATCAGTCGTTCTTTATTCTTAATTTCACCATCTGTCAATAGTACTTGTCCCCGTACTTCTGTTTCTCGCTTCGTATTTTTCCTGTAAATGTGTGTTTATTTATCTATCTCTGATTGTCTGTGTAGCCGCGTGTGAAGCACAGGCTATTTTGTAGATGACGAATATAAAGAGAACATAAAACGATAAAATAAGTAGCATTAGTTAGGTTATGTTAAATAAAAGTATTAGAGAAGTAACTGAAATTCTGAACAGATCACAATGACCAGACAGTTGTATTAAACCCCCCATAAAGCTGGACTTATTATAGTGAAGCCTCTGACACTTCATATCTGCTATGGGACTTCCTTCACTCTGTTGTCAGCCTGTGTGCTTAATCTGACCATCTGTTTATTTAACATTGTTTCTTGTCTTTCTGTTTTTTCCTCTGCTTTCTATCTTCTTCTTCATCTTCCGTTTTATATCTGAAATTGTCTGTTTATCCATTTCTAAATTGGACATTCATCAATGCATACATTGACAGGAACCGTTAAATTCAACACTTTCCCGAACAAACCGAAAGCTGTGGACTGGGTTAGATCCAAGCAACCACTACCCAGGGGCTGCAGGAGAATCAGGTTAACAGGAAAAGTCGTATATACTGTGAGCATACCAAACCCAGGGAGATGTGTCCTCATTGAGTCATTTCGAAAATCACGAGTAAGTGATATATTCAATCAATCAATATCTTTTAGCTCCCCAAGGAGCTTCAACTAATTTATGTCAAGTCCTCCTGTCACGCGCCATCAGCTCAACTTCTTTCCATCCTCTCTTCATCATTTCATGTCTGTTTCCAGTTCTCTTCTCCGCGTATTCTTAGTTCTACCTGAGCTTCTTTCCGTGGGGATTCCAGAATAAGGACTGCCTTGTCATACTATCAGCAGGTTTCCTCAATGTGTGTCAGATCCAAAGTTATATGTTGTCACTAGATTAATCATCACTATACCTACGTCTTCTTTTGCCATCGTGCTGTCAAGTATTATCGAGACAATTCATTGGCGCTTCTGGACTATTTGTTTGGTTTATTTACTACTTACAGACGCTGCTAGGCATATCTGGAGTCATCTTTATATGACCACCACTTAAGCACAATTTTACAGTATTCAAATGTGGAAGTTAACCCGTCTGTGAGGCTAATTACACCCTCATTGACTCTTGAAATCATCCACACACTTCCATGGATTCCCCCTGTAGTGAAACTTGTTGAGAACTCAGCATTGTACACTAACCTTGGAGGAGTCACTTGAGCCCCAAACGCAACTCTGGATTTTTACCTCGTTGTTTGCACGCAGGAAGATCTCACTGTGGGCTCGTGATAGACAGGTGAAGATGAGCAGTGGCTCTGTGTAGGACGTGACAATTCTTTTGGAGAACCCAGAAACAGAGCACACTATTTTATCTCTGCATATTTGAAGAGTCCCCTTGGATGACGGGAAATGCACAGTATGCCACACGCTTCTTCCTCCTAGCTTAGTGCCAGATGTTATGATCTTTTAAAAGCAAGCCAAGTTGGAGAAACTGCAGTTCATGACTTCAACTCAACACGTTTCGAAATGGCAGAAAAGCCACAGGAAAAGCTTAGACCTACAGTGTATCTACAGTAAAAAAAAAATAGTTCAAATGTTCAAAATGCCCGCCATCAGCATGAATACATGAGCGTCATCTCTCACAACTGATCTGCTATTCTTTTAGAATTTTCTTTCTTTCTTCAAAGATTAATTGAGTATTCTCTGTCATTTGTGTTGTTATCTATCCGAAAAAAATGAAACAATATTACTTCATTGTGAAGATAATTGTGTATCTCTTAGCTTTAAAATTTGATAAAGAAAATTAAAATTGTTAATGTTATTCATGAAATATAAATGTTTAAAGTGTGTATACATAATTTGGGACCTAAGACGAGTACACAGTGAGAAATGAGTTAGCGACCCATAGCTAGACTGCTTGCGTCAAGCAAACCAGAGCTGACCAAGACCCTACCCCACCTCCAAGTGGTGGTCCTGGAAACAGGCTGCATCACTGCAGTCTGGCTGAGTGAGTAGGGATTGAAGAGGGAAGGCTAACCCGGTCCCAAAAATGCCAGACTGAAGTCGAATGTGTCGGTCGAAAGGCGCAAATATCGCAGCTTCGGTGTAAACTGACACAACGCAACTAACGTCCTTTTCAGGACGAACGAAGAAGAAGAAGAAGAAGTATACATAATTTTGAAACGCCCCATATATATATATATATATATATATATATATATATATATATATAATAAATTATATATATATATATATATATATATATATATATATATACACACACATACATCAACCACTCTGTCAATCCCGGCGGCCTTCCTACTGCTCAATACATTTATATAACAGACCACAATGCCTTTTATATTTATACATGCACCTAATTATAATGAAGGACCTTGTGTTTAGACCGAACTGGCAGCGCATCGCCCAGAGGAGGGAAAAACTTTTTATTTAAAAAACAAAAACGAACAGATTAGTGCTCTAAAATGAACTGTATTGAGAAATCTCGGATAATCTGTAAGCAGTTAGACCTAGTGGCAACAGCCATCTTACAATCTGTTTTCTAATGCGTTCACAGAATAATCCGGTTACAGTTGTGTTTCTTGCCTCACGTATTTCCTGGGGTTCCATGAATAGACAAATTAAGGAATAGGACTACCGCACCCTCCAGCATGACGAACAAGGCAACTAATATGTGGGTGTGCATGATGCCTGGGATCGTTATCGCGTTAAAGGAATTACCATAGAAGCCACTGCTGCAAGAACATCACGTGACTTCTTTATGCAGACTTCTTGCAAGAGTAACAACTACAGTGGCGGTTACACATCTCCACTGGGAGCGAACAAAATGGTTATATTTCTTGTCAGTCTTTTCTTAGAGTAGTCTTTCTTGTCTGTCTTTTCTTAGTCTTTCTTGTCTGTCTTTTCTTAGAGTAGTCTTTCTTGTCAGTTTTTTCTCAGAGTAGTCTTTCTTGTCTGTCTTTTCTTAAAGTAGTCTTTCTTGTCAGTCTTTTCTTAGAGTAGTCTTTCTGGTCTGTCTTTTCTTAGAGTAGTCTTTCTTGTCAGTATTTTCTCAGAGTAGTCTTTCTTGTCTGTCTTTTCTTAGAGTAGTCTGTCTTGCCTGTCTTTTCTTAGAGTAGTCTTTCTTGTCTGTCTTTTCTTAGAGTAGTCTTTCTTGTCAGTCTTTTCTTAGAGTAGTCTTTCTTGTCTGTCTTTTCTGCATGAAAGTTACCATATCTACACAGTGCCCTGTATTTCTATATAGAGTGACGACAACTAAAATTTGGCCGCCATTTTCGGTCGTATCCGTATTGCAAGAAAATGGACCCGATCATGAGTTTCGGACCCAATTTGCATTTTCGTTTAGGTTAGCTAATAATTTGAAATAAAATTAGATGCAAATACAGTAGCACATATTTGTACTATTATTTGTATTTCAAGTAACAAAACAAAAAGAAGAAAACTAGTTTACGTACCGGTTTATTGAAAAGAATCAGTAGCGTGGATTTTTAACACATACTCCGTTGAATTTTATATTCCGTTAGAATTCCACTATTTAGCAACAAATATTCCGTTAGAATTGCAACACTTAGGAAAACATACTCCCTTTGAATTGAACTATTTACCTAGTTTGAAATGTGGAAACTGGTGAATGACTGTTGTAGACACTGACAGTTTTACTAGATTCAGATGATCACACCAGTTTATGTTTTCATTTAAAATGCGACTATGTAGGCTACAGATAGTTTTAACAAAATCTAATTACATATTTTGGACCGGAGATTTTATTATAGTTTTATTATATAATTATATTATATAATTTTATTATAATTAAAAAATATTAATAAAATAATAAAAATATAAAATTTTATTACATGATATCATTTTATATTTTATATATTTAAATTACATAATTATAAAATTATAATAATTATATAATCTATATTATATAATTTAAAATTATATAGATTATATAAAATAAATAAATAAATATATAAATAAATATATAAATATATATATATATATATATATATATATATATATATATATATATATATATATATATATATATATATATATATATATATATATATATATGGGAGCCGCGCTGGTGTAATGGCTTCGGCGTTGTACTGGCGACCAGGTGTTCATGGTTCAAACCCGGGCGTCGGCGTTTGAAGAAATGTTTACGGCCGGAAATTTGACTGAATAACCTGAACGGCTCCTGTGATAAACCCTCTGTGGATGGAAGGAGCGAAGCTCCTGACCGGGTTGGAAGGAAAGTCCTCAGGTTCCCCAGCCTCGCAATGACATGTCATTGGGCCGAAGGGCTGAAAGCCCAAGTGCCGCTGGTTAAGGAAAAAAAAAAAAAAAAAAATATATATAATATATATATATATATATATATATATATATATATATATATATATATATATATATATATGTAAATATATAATATATACACACACACACACACATATATATATATATATATATATATATATATATATATATATATATATATATATATATATATATATATATATTATATATATATATTTATATATATAAATTATATATATATATATATATATATATATATATATATATATATATATATATATAGATAGATAGATAGAAAGCGAAATGAAAATGAACAATGAAAACACAGCACTTCAAAATATAACATGACAAGGTTATCAGTGGCAATCAACACTTTTTTCATGCAAGCCTCTGAGCGACATTTCTTACAGTAAGACCTTCCTGCAACCACGCAATGGCTCTTCCTTTATCCACAACACTCAGCTTTCGTCGTTGAGGCATATTGTTGTGCAATGGTTATGCAGCACTTGTGTTGCTTATAAAGACAATTTTGTGAGTACAGCTCAAGACCAACACTATAGTCTCTCACATGCATCACGCATTTTTGGAATAGCAGGTATTTTTTTCATGCTCAGACATCATTAAAAACACCCACATTTTGGCGTCTCAGCAGCATTTTTTCAGCGTGCTTGCTGAGCTGAACACTAGCCACACGGTATGCTAGTGGCCCATGCAGCACGTGTTGAATGTTTGTCGTTCGAGAAAACTCAATGTCAGATTAATTGCTTATGAAATGTAATTTTTATAATTTTTATTATTTTTGGGTCATTTTCACCTACTGGTCCTTAACTTCTTTTGAAGGGTATATATATATATATATATATATATATATATATATATATATATATATAGATATATATATATATATATATATATATATATATATATATATATATATATATATATATATATATATATATATATATATAATCTTATAAATATAGAAGAGGTGTTAGGAATAGACAGACCTAGGGAACTGCATAATATAGTCAAACAATATTTATCACGAACAAATGTTAATATTAGTGTCTGGGAATGTGAAGGTCTGATGCTGTTCTTACAATGCATATGACTTTTAACAGATGAAAGTCAATTAAATATCTGTTAAAGTCAGTTATATAACTGGAACCACCAGGCCTTTACACCCCTCCATTTTAATATAATTCTTGTTCAGAGTTTCTACTTGATTTTGTTTGTTTGTTTTTTTTTTTTTTGTTTATTTATTTAACGTATTAGCATAATTGTGATTGTCCCTATTTACAATGATTTGACAAATGTGATGCCACTTTCTCATCGGCAGTTGTTCATATTATTTGGAATTGAAAACAATATATATATCCTAATTATAACCCATCAGAGGTTGAACGGGATATTTTTCTTCTTTAATTTAAAAAAAAAAAAAATCTTACTCGTCGCTTATTCCCGCTACTAACCCAGGTATTGTCGACAAAAAATGGCGTCCACGTCGTTCAGCCTCGTTTTCGATTCTGACTCAGTTGACGTCACTCTATATAGAAATACAGGGCACTATATCTACAGCTTGTGGCACCTAGTGTGATTAATAAGTTGTAAATGTAAAAATCCAATAATAATTGTCAATGCTGTTTTGAATAGAGAATGATTTTTTTCTGTGAATCTGCTTATTTTGGCCAACTTATTAGCCTACTCTTTCTTTCTATTTTTATTTTTATTTTTGGTGGTTCCCTCTCCCCACAAAGTATATCAATTCTAATGCAAGTCAGTAGTGAACGAACGAATGAACGAACTTTATTTTCAAAGGGTTGAGAATTGGGCACACAGGCCCGTCTAACATTCTGCCCTTCCTTTCGCTCACCTTTCATACTGAATTCATTTATTCTCATACGCATTTTTTACATATCAATTTCAAGGAATTCAACGTTGTAAAGTAAAATAATAACATATCACACATCATATCATAGTGAAGGTAGAAGAGTCTTCATTTTATTTTATTTCCTACGAGATTATTTTTTTAACCTCATCCATGTGGGCCTAAAGTCTTATCACAAATTTCTACGTTACTAGATGCTAATGATATATGGTATGGGCAAGAAAGAAAACGGTCCTATTGCGCACTGCCATTCATGGTTGCTCGGTCTCTGTCCCCCACTGCATAACATAGCCCCGCGTGCAAAGTTAAAAAAACGGCGTTAATGTTTTTTTCAATCACGATGTCTCGTGTAACCCCTAGCATCCACTCGCGGAACTCTAGGGTTCTGTGGAGCCCCGATTGTGAAATTCTGGCATCTTGCAAATATTCTTGCATCTGTGTTTTAATTTATGTCCACATTACGCTGACTTTCTTACTACACGTCTGTGTGTTACACACGTCTGTATGTTACACACGTCTGTATGTTACACACGGATGCCCGCACATGTTTGACATGCCCTTTATAAAATGTTATAACTGTTAACTCTATTTTTAGAAACATGATTCACTGCTTTGCTATTTAAGTTTCAATTCATTTTTTGTCCCCATAGAAGCAGCTTAAAGCAACTGCTTGGGGAAATCTTGTGACTAGTTTCAAACTGAAACAGAAACCAGCCGAGATTAGGTGTCACCACCAGGTGGCGACAGAGCCGCGGTAGCACAGTGGTTAGTGCACTGGCTTCTAAGCTCTGTGGTCCATAGTTCGATCCCCAGTTGAGGTGGGATTTTTTTAGACCACAAACGGCTCCCGGGTCGACCCAGCCTCATAAATTGGGTACCAGAGGAACTCTGGGAAGGTTAAGGCGGCCGGCGTGATGCTGACCACATCACCCCTAGTGTGCCGATGGTCGAGAAAATGTGGGCCTAACACCATATTCCCAAAATGTCTCAGTGGGCGTGTAACCGGATCCTTGACCTTTTTTACTTACCAGGCGGTGACCGAGATCAAAACCTGGTAGCGTCACTCTCCAGTATACCAGATGAAAATGGGTACATGAGTCTGCTCTTGAGTTAGGGAAGGCAAAAGGCAGCAAAGACGAGAACTGGTCGCCCCACCTGAGAAAAAGCTGGACCTAGTATTGTGAAGTCTCTAACATTTCACTCCCCTGCGACAGTATTTGATGGGACTACCGTTACCTTTGTTTCTCTATGTCAGTATCTACTATGGGACTCCTTTACCTGGAGGCGACCTAGTCGAACAATCTAGCACTTTGCAATTTTCTTTCCCATGATATCTTCTTAATAAAAGCGTGATGGAGATTAAAACAATTTACTCTGGAAATTCAAATCCCAGTATAACAGTAAACACTGTAGGCTACCTTATGAGAATGAAGCCACCACGTGCCTACAAGAGTATAACAGTAAACACTGTAGGCTACCTTATGAGAATGAAGCCACCACGTGCCTACAAGAGTATAACAGTAAACACTGTAGGCTACCTTATGAGAATGAAGCCATCACGTGCCTACAACAGTATAACAGTAAACACTGTAGGCTACCTTATGAGAATGAAGCCACCACGTGCCTACAAGAGTATAACAGTAAACACTGTAGGCTACCTTATGAGAATGAAGCCACTACGGGCCTACAACAGTATAACAGTAAACACTGTAGGAGGCTACCTTATGAGAATGAAGCCACCACGGGCCTACAACAGTATAACAGTAAACACTTTAGGCTACCTTATGAGAATGAAGCCACCACGTGCCTACAACAGTATAACACTAAACACTGTAGGCTACCTTATGAGAATGAAGCCACTACGTGCCTACAACAGTATAACACTAAACACTGTAGGCTACCTTATGAGAATGAAGCCACTTCGTGCCTACAACAGTATAACAGTAAACACTGTAGGCTACCTTATGAGAATGAAGCCACTACGTGCCTACAAGTGTATAACAGTAAACACTGTAGGCTACCTTATGAGAATGAAGCAACTACGTGCATACAACAGTAAACACTGTAGGCTACCTTATGAGAATGAAGCCACCACGTGCCTGCAACAGTATAACAGTAAACACTGTAGGCTACCTTATGAGAATGAAGCCACCACGTGCCTACAACAGTATAACAGTAAACACTGTAGGCTACCTTATGAGAATGAAGCCACCACGTGCCTACAAGAGTATAACAGTAAACACTGTAGGCTACCTTATGAGAATGAAGCCACTACGGGCCTACAACAGTATAACAGTAAACACTGTAGGAGGCTACCTTATGAGAATGAAGCCACCACGGGCCTGCAACAGTATAACAGTAAACACTGTAGGCTACCTTATGAGAATGAAGCCACCACATGCCTACAACAGTATAACACTAAACACTGTAGGCTACCTTATGAGAATGAAGCCACTACGTGCCTACAACAATATAACAGTAAACACTGTAGGCTACCTTATGAGAATCAAGCCACTTCGTGCCTACAACAGTATAACAGTAAACACTGTAGGCTACCTTATGAGAATAAAGCCACTACGTGCCTACAAGTGTATAACAGTAAACACTGTAGGCTACCTTATGAGAATGAAGCAACTACGTGCATACAACAGTAAACACTGTAGGCTACCTTATGAGAATGAAGCCACCACGTGCCTACAACAGTATAACAGTAAACACTGTAGGAGGCTACCTTATGAGAATGAAGCCACTACGTGCCTACAACAGAATAACAGTAAACACTGTAGGCTACCTTATGAGAATGAAGCCACTACATGCCTACAACAGTATAACAGTAAACACTATAGGCTACCTTATGAGAATGAAGCCACTACGTGCCTACAACAGCATAACAGTAAACACTGTAGGCAACCTTATGAGAATGAAGCCACCACGTGCCTACAACAGTATAACAGTAAACACTGTAGGCTACCTTATGAGAATGAAACCACCACGTGCCTACAACAGTATAACAGTAAACAATGTAGGCTACCTTATGAGAATGAAGCCACCACGTGGCTTCAACAGTATAACAGTAAACACTGTAGGAGGCTACCTTATGAGAATGAAGCCACTACGTGCCTACAAAAGTATAACAGTAAACATTGTAGGCAACCTTATGAGAATGAAGCCACTACGTGCCTACAACAGTATAACAGTAAACACTGTAGGCAACCTTATGAGAATGAAGCCACCACGTACCTACAACAGTATAACAGTAAACACTGTAGGCAACCTTATGAGAATGAAACCACCACGTGCCTACAACAGTATAACAGTACACACTGTAGGCTACCTATGAGAATGAAGCCACTACGTGCCTACAACAGTATAGCAGTAAACACTGTTGACTACCTTATGAGAATGAAGCCACTACGTGCCTACAACAATATAACAGTAAACACTGTAGGCTACCTTATGAGAATGAAGCCAACACGTGCCTACAACAGTATAACAGTAAACACTGTAGGCAACCTTATGAGAATGAAGCCACTACGTGCCTACAACAGTAAACACTGTAGGCAACCTTATGAGAATGAAGCCACTACGTGCCTACAACAGTATAACAGTAAACACTGTAGGCTACCTTATGAGAATGAAGCCACCACGTGCCTACAACAGTATAACAGCAAACACTGTAGGCTACATTATGAGAATGAAGCCACTACGTGCCTACAATAGTGTAACAGTAAACACTGTAGGCTACCTTATGAGAATGAAGTTACTACGTGCATACAACAGTGTAACAGTAAACACTGTAGGCTACCTTATGAGAATGAAGCCACCACGTGCCTACAACGGTGTAACAGTAAACAATGTAGGCTACCTTATGAGAATGAAGCCACCACGTGCCTACAACAGTATAACAGCAAACACTGTAGGCTACCTTATGAGAATGAAGCCACTACGTGCCTACAACAGTGTAACAGTAAACACTGTAGGCTTACTGTAAAAGGTTCTTTCTTCTTTATTTGTTTATTTCCCACTCTGTAAAGTGTCAGTCTGTATGCTCTGTAAGGAAGAGTGGTGTGTTGTTGAGATCAGGCATGCTCCAGTCTACCCAGCTGTAAATGGGTAACTCACCCTAGTCCTGAGTTAGGGAAGGCAAAGGCTCCAGGGGAAGCAGGCCCTAAACTTGGTCACTTCAACCGACGCAGGATGGTGTATGTATGAAGTAGAAGTGTAGAGTGTGATTACCGCGAATGGTGTACTGTTCGTGTGCTGACCAATATAACCACTCATACACTTGTGTCTACAAGGCACCAATGCAGACTGCTGGAATCTTTGTTTACTCAATTTATTCAGACGTACACACTGGGACATACGAGTACATCATGGTATGTTGACATATCAATTTGTAGGTATACATAGCAGATCTGAAGTCATGACACATTCAGAAATAATGGGCAGTACATCAAAAGTTCAATGTCATGATACATTATGGCCGCATCCCCTATCTGACTAAACGCGTCAGTGAAGGCAGATCGGTAAATAACTAAAGTTACTTGACGTCCATAGTTTGTAGTATATATTATGAAACCACGAAAGGGGGGTTTCTAGCAAGATTGAGATCTCCCTGTCACTGTCCGATAATAGGATAAATAATCTGTTCTCTTGGCAGTGATCAAAACATATGATGACCGAAATCTAACATGGCCGCCTCCCTGAGTTGTCGTTCACTCATTCATAGGAAGGAGAATATAAGCCAGAGTTAATTTATAATGGGTATATAAATGATTTCATAAATGTTTCCATACAGCTCTACGGTGATCAGGTTAATTCACGTAGCCATAACCGCTGTAGGAAAGTCTGTCATCTTCGTCGATACAAAACACGACCCTAGCGATACGAAGCACAATGTTCCATCTAGGTCGAATCGACATGAGATCATCAAAATAGGGTCTGGCAATACATGGAGTCCGAATTATACATTGTACCGTACCTTAGGAGAGTCTCTAACATAAACTATAGTAGAGATACCATCTCCTTTAGAAGAAAACCACTTCATGAATCATATTTCCTTAAGAATCTACCAGCCCTTTGAAAAGTGCGTACCCGCCATTATCACGGTACATCGGAACTCATCACGACTTGTCAAGACAACTCATACTTCCGCTAGACCGGAATAATAAGAATCTAGTCCCGCCTACCCATCCAAAATATACAATATAGGACTGATTCTACTTGTACTAATAATATGTAATACATATGAATTCAGGCCATAAACATAATAAGCAAATTAATATATTTTCTGGCCCTAAAAATAACAAAAAATATAAGAGCAATATCCTTGCGCCGGATAAATATCAAAAACGATTACTCCGGTAATTGAAATGGTGAATCAAAGATGGATAATCTCGCTTTTACCATAGACAGCATTTTCATACACAAATGAATGAATGTCTATATTTTTCCCATATTAAATAGCCATATCGATTTTTGTAATATGTGCGTCAAAATATGCACGCAACAGATTACCACACCCCTCGGGAAAAAAAAATGGTACATTTTTTTTTTGAAATACATCTAGGAGCAACATACAATAGGCTCACAACGCACCAATAACAATGCGCAGATGATAAGCATAAGTTTTATGACCTTAGAGAAAGTACTTCTCTAAGTATTAATATTTCCAGAGAGGTGTCACCAACGCATACTACAATATTAGCAATGACACAATTTCCACATTAGTTTATACATAAATTTCATCTAAGATATCTTAACATCATGATCATCAAAGACGAAAAACATTGAAAGATCAGCGGTGAATAAATATCAATGAACCGCTAAGTAGTGTTACAATCAATATATGATATATTACATATGTGTACACATTTCAACATAGAAACAACTGTATCAAAGTTGTATAACAGTTATGAATCATGTGGGCATCTAGACAAAATATCTGCCATCACATTTTCTGACCCACGGATAGCTCGCACCGAAAAATGAAATGGCTGTAGAGCAATCGCGTATCGCGTTGATCTCGCGCTCTTCAGATTTTTACTCTGAATAGCCGTAAGAGCTTTCTGGTCAGTTTCCACAATGAAATGCGCGCCCAGAAGAAATCTTTGCAGTTTAAGGATTGACCAAACCATAGCCAATAATTCACGGTCTAGGACCGAGTAATTCTTCTCTGCGGCATTTAATTTCCGAGAAATATACATCACAGGATGCAGAGTTCCAGAGTACTCTTGCATTAGTGCAGCTCCAATCCCGGTGGATGAAGCGTCACTACGAAGAATAAATGTCTTATCCTTAGAAGGCAATACTAGGATAGGTGAAGTAGAAAACATAGTTTTAACCTTATCCAAAGAGGATTGACATTCTTGAGTCCAATGGACTACATTAGGAGACCCTTTCTTTAGCAAGGAAGAAAGAGGTGACATAATGGAGGACAGATTCGGGATGAATCGTCCATAAAATTGTATTAGACCTAAGAGACTTCGTACTTGCTTTTTAGTCTTAGGAATAGAAATGTTAAGTATCTTACTTGTATTATGGTCTTCTGTTTTTAGGAACCCATGACCAACACGGTGTCCTAAGAAAGATATTTCGCTAAAACCAATACATGCTTTCGATGGTTTCGCTGTCAGGTTATGCTCGCGTAAGATAGACAATAGTTCATTTATACCATTATAGTGATCGTTCCAAGTATCACTGAAAAGACAGATGTCATCAAGATACGCAATGACATCTGAGCGATGAGATAGGATTCGACGCATCATGCGTACAAATGTTGCAGGGGCGTTCATAAGACCGAAAGGCATGAAATTCCATTGGAATAGACCCCTAGGCGTCGAAAAAGCAGTAAACGGTTTGGCGTGTTCGGATAGTGGAACTTGCCAATATCCCTTAGACAAATCGAGTTTAGTAAAGAAGTGAGAATTCGATAGTCTCGTAAGTAGCTCTTCTAGTAAAGGCATAGGTTCAGCATCAAATTTAGTCACTTGATTCAATTTGCGATAATCCACGCAAAGACGTATGTTATTGTCTTTTTTCCGTACTATAACCATCGGCGAAGAATATGCTGATGTGGATGGTTCAATAATTTTTAACTCTATCATCTCATCTAACTCTTTCTCTACCTGTGCTTGAAAATGTATCGGGATAGGATACGGTCTGACTCTTATAGGACTATGGTCAGTAAGAATAATGTCATGTTGAATGACATCAGTTTGACCAGGAATGTCAGTAAGGACATCCTGAAATTGTTCTAACATAGTAGAAACTTGTTTCTGCTCTCCTGGAGATAATTCTGGAGAAATTGCAACATCTTTCCATGATTCATTAGAGTGAAGAGGAATCATTGGAAAAGGTAAATTTACATCCGAGAAACTCGTTTCCTCATCCTGTATTACTGACAGAGATGAGTACTGTCCATGTTGGACTGGAAAATCGTCCGTTGCCTGGAAAACAGGTTGTAAATAATCAGGACGTTCATGGAATTCCGTGAGCATGTTGATGTGGAAGGTTTTACGCTTCCCGTCAATATCGACGATATAGTCAACATCGGAAACTTTTGATATTATATCGTACGGACCTTTCCAAGAAATGAGAAGTCTATTTTCCCTACAAGGTAGCAAGACAAATGCTTTGTCACCTGGACAAAGTTGTCGCAAACATCTCTTTTTATTGGCAAATTCCCTTGCCTTCTGTTTCGCAAATTCAGAAGAAGCAGTTGCCAATTTGCATGCTTCAATAATCTTGTGTCTAAGTGCGATGACATATTCATAAGAGGATTTTGTGTCATCGACAATATTATCAGCAGTTATAAGATCATGAAGTAAGGACATAGGACCTCGCGGTTTCGCGCCAAAGACAAGTTCAAAGGGAGAAAATCCTGTATGTTCGTTGGCGACCTCTCTATATGCAAAGAGAGCCGCGGGTAAAACCCTATCCCAATCCTGAGGATGATCTTCTGTTATCTTACCTAGTAGGTTTTTCAGAGTTCTATTCAAACGTTCCACCATCCCATTGGACATAGGATGATAAATACTACTCAGCGATCTCTCTATCTTCAGAGTCGACATTACTTGAGACATGGTATCCGATATGAGTTGGGTACCATGGTCGGATAATATTTCTGCTGGAAACCCCAGACGAGAAAATATTAACCAAAGAGCATCTGCGACATCAGCAGTAGTTATGCTCTTTAGAGGAACAGCCTCCGGCCAACGTGTGCACATATCAACACACGTCAAAATAAATTGGTGTCCTCTAGCAGACTTTATCTTAAATGGACCAATGATGTCTATCGCCATTTTTTGAAATGGCCGAATGGGAATGTCTGCAGCCTGAATAGGTGCATCATGGCGTGGACCTCTGGATTTAATCTCTTGACATACTTTACAAGATCGACAATAGATTCGTATGTCCTTATTCACAGCAGGCCAAAAGAAAGATTGAAGAACTCTAGCTTTAGTACGGGAAAAACCCATATGTCCAGCACACTGCGAATCATGAGCGTGCTGTAAGATTTTAACTCTCATATTTTTAGGCACAAGGATTTGAGAATGAATGGACTTAGCGGAGTCTTGTACCATACGTACAAGTACGCCATTCTTCATCGTAATCCAAGATTTACGATTTGTATCCTTATTCGGATCACCTTTTGTTGCCAGAGTAAAGAATTTCTTTAGAGTAGGATCATCTTCCTGCTGTTTGATAAAGGAATCGTGGGAAATCTCCAAGGGATCATCTTGGATCTGCGCATCATTATCTTCAGAATGTGAAGATTGTGGCATATTAAGAGCTTGAGCCCTAGTGATTACTGCATTAGCAGATTGCATATTAACATTTTCCCAATTAGAAATTTGCTGTGGAGTGCATTCTTTCACTCCATGAATGCGACCGATGATAAGATCAGCGATCGGATTCGGCAAGAGACATGCTTGCACCTCTCCTGTAAAGAAAGGCGTAGCAATATTGATAATGGCAGTGGAGTACTTCTCCAATGTGCCACCAAATGTTACACATTTGACTATATTGCCTGTAGCTCGAGAAGGATTTACGAGTGATTGCCTCACTCCAATGGTAGTGCACCCCGAATCGAAAAGAATTGATACCGGAGTACCATCTATTAGGCCCCTATTAAAGACAAGAGCACCCCTTCCATTATGCGCAATTGACGCATGGAGAGCGGGAAGCGGGTGACCGCAGCTTAAAGTAGAAACTGTGGTTGGATCGAATAATGTTTTGCATTGCGAACACTCAGATGCTCTAGCAAAATCGAAAGCGGAATTTGCTACACTATTGGAGTCTTTTTTATCATTATTCTGATTATCGGTGTCGTGGAACTCCTGTTGTGCAGAGTTAGCCTGGTAATAAGATTTACCATGTCTTTTGTGTTGTGATCTACCTCGGTTATAATTGTCTCTATAATTATTATTGCCTCTGTTATAACCCCTATTTGGGTTTGAATCATAATATTCATGATCATAATCATCATGCTCATTATATTGAGTATCCCTGTAATATTGTTTCTTTTGTCTCCATGAAGCACTTGGGTAGTTCCTATAGCTACTCCCTTTTCGAGAATTTCTAACATTATGGGTACCCCTCGCGTGTCGAGGACTATCAGCCCGATTCCAGTTCTTCGAAGAAGAACCCTGATTTGAGTGGTTATCTTGGTTTTGATACTTATTCCAATTAACCTTTTTATCAAATTTATTTTTAGCTCCTTGGAATTTGTGTGAGTAATTCTGATTATATTCTGTTGCCGAAGCAACTGGCATACTCTCTTTAATGTTAGAGTTACTAAGAATCATGTCAGGGTGTGCCGTGGCATACTGGTCACAATATTCTTCCATTTGCTTTATTGTACTAGGTTTACGCTCATGTAAGAACTCTAGGAATGATTTATTTACAGAAGACATGACCTTGTCTCTTAGCAATAAATCCGTAAGACCATCAAATGTTTTCTCTGTTTTGGATAATTCAATCCATCGTGAAAGTGTAATTCGTGCTTTTGAGATGAATTCTGAGAATTCTACACCTACCTCAGGTCTCATTGTTTTAAACAAAAGACGATAACCTTCCTCAGACAGCTGATATCTCTTTATCAAAGCTGCCCTAACAGCATCATAATTATCTTTGTCGGCCTCTTCAACAAAATATAACTTACTCAGAGACTCCCCTTTTAGATTTTCAGACAACTGATTCACATACTGTGATTTGTCAACATTATGAGATCGACAAGCCCGTTCAAATCTAGAAAGCCAAAATGTTATGTCATCACTGGTAGGGTTAAACGCTGGTACCTTGACCTTGTACACAAAGGGTTTACCATTACCACCAGATGCCTGATTAACATTACTCATACATGTCAATTTTAATTTCTCTAATTCAAACTCATGTTCTCTTATTGCTTTTCTCTCTTCAGCTTCTCTATCTAATCTTCTCTGTTCTGCAGCAGCTTCTAATTTTTTCTGTTCTGCAGCAGCAGCAACTTCTAATTTTTTCTGTTCTGCAGCAGCTTCTAATTTTTTCTGTTCTGCAGCAGCAGCAACTTCTAATTTCTTCTGTTCTGCATCAAATCTCCTTTCCTCCACTTGCATCTGCAATTTCTTAAGTTCAGCAGCAGTATCAGCTTCTTTTTCTAATCTTTTTTCTTCAGCTAGAGCTTTCCTTTCTTCTGCAGCAGCTTTTTTTCTTCTATTTGAAGTTTTCTCTCCTCAGCCGCAGCTTTTTTTTCCTCAGCAGCAGCTTTTCTCTCTTCAGCAGCAGCAGCAATTTTTTTCTCTTCTGCAGCTAATGCTTTGTCATATTGAGCAACAGCCCATTGTTCTAAGTCTTTTCCAGTCTTATCAAGAGATTTTCCTTGTGCAATAAAATAATCTAATGTAGACATATTGTCTTCTTAAATCAGAAACCTGAAAAAGTAAATAAATTACCCTCTTTCACGTTAATGGGAGACAAGTCTATACCATAGACTTAGTCTTAGTCCAAACTTGTATGGTTTATAATAACCAATGATAACTTGAGTACCTGTGGACAACAATAACTGTATCTCAAATACTGTGGGAGACAAGCCTTACAAAGGTCTTGTATATCTCAATGTAATCAAAGATCACTTGGGTACCTGTGGAAAATAATCATAAAGTACTGATCTGTACTATACTATCAGTGTATACCACTATAACTCCTATGTCATATGTCAACTAAAGACATTACAAAGGACAAACAAGAAAAGACAATATGAACACATTTGCAGAGATCAAATTAAATTAAATAGGAGAAATGAAAAAAAAATGATCACAGAAACCGTGATGATAACTGCAATAATATAACAAGACAAATAACGCCACAGTGTATAAACATAAGGGTGTAAAAAACTGAAATGAAAGGAAAGATGAGACCTACAATTATACAAACAAATCAAACAAAAATAAAGAACAGAAAAAATGTTACAAATACAAATATGAAACAGTCGTCACAACTAACCAAATATTTGCAAACTATGTTGCATGCAAATTTCAATTAAGAAATTGCTCCATATCGAACGCCAGAACAAGACCAATATCACTCGGTATTTCCTGTTCTAGTCACCTCCCATCCAGGCCCGCAACATATAAACACCTACACATATAAACAAATAACATGTAAGCATAAATAGCATATAGCATACAATATAATTTATGTCATGAATGGAATGTGTTGCAGGTATAGTGTTGTAAAGCAGGCACAGTTTATTTTAATTCTAATAACTTGCCACTTTATTGAGTAATAGATTTAATTCTAAACTATTACACTGTCAATTTTTCTCTTTTGAGCATATGAAGATCCAACGATGAACTATGCACTTTATGTTCAACAACACTGTGATTCTTCTGTACGTTGAGAAATGTCAACAATACTGCTCCAGATATTTTCTACACTTGATACCACTGTCCTGTGTAATACTGTCTGTACAGCGAAAAACTGTCAACAAGCGCTGACCTAGATACAGCATCCTATCGGTAATACAGGTCAAGCTGACATCGACTGTATAGCTGTCCTACTGGTGTTGATGTGGTCAAACAAATGTTCTTTCAGCTGTAAACTGTGAT
This sequence comes from Oreohelix idahoensis, assembly GCA_024509875.1. Classification (NCBI taxonomy): domain Eukaryota; kingdom Metazoa; phylum Mollusca; class Gastropoda; order Stylommatophora; family Oreohelicidae; genus Oreohelix; species Oreohelix idahoensis. The sequence continues at coordinate 627,084 of JAMPIV010022518.1, read as the reverse complement.
TCTCAACACAAAACTGCGTAAGCTGGACCCAGGAATCTGGCTCGCCACTGTAAAGTTCTTTTCTTCTTTATTTGTTTATTTCCCACTCTGTAAAGTGTCAGTCTGTATGCTCTGTAAGGAAGAGTGGTGTGTTGTTGAGATCAGGCATGCTCCAGTCTACCCAGCTGTAAATGGGTAACTCACCCTAGTCCTGAGTTAGGGAAGGCAAAGGCTCCAGGGGAAGCAGGCCCTAAACTTGGTCACTTCAACCGACGCAGGATGGTGTATGTATGGAGTAGAAGTGTAGAGTGTGATTACCGCGAATGGTGTACTGTTCGTGTGCTGACCAATATAACCACTCATACACTTGTGTCTACAAGGCACCAATGCAGACTGCTGGAATCTTTGTTTACTCAATTTATTCAGACGTACACACTGGGACATACGAGTACATCATGGTATGTTGACATATCAATTTGTAGGTATACATAGCAGATCTGAAGTCATGACACATTCAGAAATAATGGGCAGTACATCAAAAGTTCAATGTCATGATACATTATGGCCGCATCCCCTATCTGACTAAACGCGTCAGTGAAGGCAGATCGGTAAATAACTAAAGTTACTTGACGTCCATAGTTTTGTAGTATATATTATGAAACCACGAAAGGGGGGTTTCTAGCAAGATTGAGATCTCCCTGTCACTGTCCGATAATAGGATAAATAATCTGTTCTCTTGGCAGTGATCAAAACATATGATGACCGAAATCTAACATGGCCGCCTCCCTGAGTTGTCGTTCACTCATTCATAGGAAGGAGAATATAAGCCAGAGTTAATTTATAATGGATATATAAATGATTTCATAAATGTTTCCATACAGCTCTACGGTGATCAGGTTAATTCACGTAGCCATAACCGCTGTAGGAAAGTCTGTCATCTTCGTCGATACAAAACACGACCCTAGCGATACGAAGCACAATGTTCCATCTAGGTCGAATCGACATGAGATCATCAAAATAGAGTCTGGCAATACATGGAGTCCGAATTATACATTGTACCGTACCTTAGGAGAGTCTCTAACATAAACTATAGTAGAGATACCATCTCCTTTAGAAGAAAACCACTTCATGAATCATATTTCCTTAAGAATCTACCAGCCCTTTGAAAAGTGCGTACCCGCCATTATCACGGTACATCGGAACTCATCACGACTTGTCAAGACCACTCATACTTCCGCTAGACCGGAATAATAAGAATCTAGTCCCGCCTACCCATCCAAAATATACAATATAGGACTGATTCTACTTGTACTAATAATATGTAATACATATGAATTCAGGCCATAAACATAATAAGCAAATTAATCTATTTTCTGGCCCTAAAAATAAGTACAAATATAAGAGCAATATCCGTGCGCCGGATCAATATCAAGAACGATTACTCCTATAATCAAAAGTGTGAATCAAACATGGATTATCTCGCTTTCCCCATAGACAGCATTCTCATACACAAATGAATGAATGTCTGTATTTTTCCCATATTAAATAGCCATATCGATTTTTGTAATATGTGCGTCAAAATATGCACGCAACACTTACCTTATGAGAATGAAGCCACCACGTGTCTACAACAGTGTAACAGTAAACACTGTAGGCTACTTTATGAGAATGAAGCCACCACGTGTCTACAACAGTGTAACAGTAAACACTGTAGGCTACCTTATGAGAATGAAGCCACTACGTGCCTACAACAGTGTAACAGTAAACACTGTAGGCTACCTTATGAGAATGAAACCACCACGTGCCTACAACAGTAAACACTGTAGGCTACCTTATGAGAATGAAACCACCACGTGCCTACAACAGTAAACACTGTAGGCTACCTTATGAGAATGAAGCCACTACGTGCCTACAACAGTATAACAGTAAACACTGTAGGCTACATTATGAGAATGAAGCCACTACGTGCCTACAACAGTATAACAGTAAACACTGTAGGCAACCTTATGAGAATGAAGCCACTACGTTCCTACAACAGTAAACACTGTAGGCTACCTTATGAGAATGAAGCCACCACGTGCCTACAACAGTATAACAGCAAACACTGTAGGCTACCTTATGAGAATGAAGCCACTACGTGCCTACAACAGTGTAACAGTAAACACTGTAGGCTACCTTATGAGAATGAAGCCACCACGTGTCTACAACAGTGTAACAGTAAACACTGTAGGCTACCTTATGAGAATGAAGCCACCACGTGTCTACAACAGTGTAACAGTAAACACTGTAGGCTACCTTATGAGAATGAAGCCACTACGTGCCTACAACAGTGTAACAGTAAACACTGTAGGCTACCTTATGAGAATGAAACTACCACGTGCCTACAACAGTAAACACTGTAGGCTACCTTATGAGAATGAAACCACCACGTGCTTACAACAGTAAACAATGTAGGCTACCTTATAAGAATGAAGCCACTAAGTGCCTACAACAGTATAACAGTAAACGCTGTAGGCTACATTATGAGAATGAAGCCACTACGTGCCTACAACAGTATAACAGTAAACACTGTAGGCAACCTTATGAGAATGAAGCCACTACGTGCCTACAACAGTAAACACTGTAGGCTACCTTATGAGAATGAAGCCTACGTGCCTACAACAGTATAACAGTAAACACTGTAGGCTACCTTATGAGAATGAAGCCACTACGTGCCTACAAAAGTATAACAGTAAACACTGTAGGCTACCTTATGAGAATGAAGCCACTACTTGCCTACAACAGTAAACACTGTAGGCTACCTTATGAGAATGAAGCCACTACGTGCCTACAACAGTAAACACTGTAGGCTACATTATGAGAATGAAGGCACTACGTGCCTACAACAGTATAACAGTAAACACTGTAGGCTACCTTATGAGAATGAAGCCACTACGTGCCTACAACAGTATAACAGTAAACACTGTAGGCTACCTTATGAGAATGAAGCCACTACGTGCCTACAACAGTAAACACTGTAGGCTACCTTATGAGAATGAAGCCACTACATGCCTATAACAGTATAACAGTAAACACTGTAGGCTACCTTATGAGAATGAAGCCACTACGTGCCTATAACAGTATAACAGTAAACACTGTAGGCTACCTTATGAGAATGAAGCCACCACGTGCCTACAACAGTATAACAGTAAACACTGTAGGCTATCTTATGAGAATGAAGCCACTACGTGCCTACAACAGTATAACAGTAAACACTGTAGGCTACCTTATGAGAATGAAGCCACTACATGCCTATAACTGTATAACAGTAAACACTGTAGGCTACCTTATGAGAATGAAGCCACTACGTGCCTATAACAGTATAACAGTAAACACTGTAGGCTACCTTATGAGAATGAAGCCACCACGTGCCTACAACAGTATAACAGTAAACACTGTAGGCTACCTTATGAGAATGAAGCCACTACGTGCCTACAGCAGTATAACAGTAAACACTGTAGGCTACCTTATGAGAATGAAGCCACTACGTGCCTACAACAGTATAACAGTAAACACTGTAGGCTACCTTATGAGAATGAAGCCACCACGTGCCTACAACAGTATAACAGTAAACACTGTAGGCTACCTTATGAGAATGAAGCCACTACGTGCCTACAACAGTATAACAGTAAACAATGTAGGCTACCTTATGAGAATGAAGCCACCACGTGCCTACAACAGTATAACAGTAAACACTGTAGGCTACCTTATGAGAATGAAGCCACTACGTGCCTACAACAGTATAACAGTAAACACTGTAGGCTACCTTATGAGAATGAAGCCACTACGTGCCTACAACAGTATAACAGTAAACACTGTAGGCTACCTTATGAGAATGAAGCCACCACGTGCCTACAACAGTATAACAGTAAACACTGTAGGCTACCTTATGAGAATGAAGCCACTACGTGCCTACAACAGTAAACACTGTAGGCTACCTTATGATAATGAAGCCACCACGTGCCTACAACAGTATAACAGTAAACATTGTAGGCTACCTTATGAGAATGAAGCCACTACGTGCCTACAACAGTATAACAGTAAACATTGTAGGCTACCTTATGAGAATGAAGCCACTACGTGCCTACAACAGTAAACACTGTAGGCAACCTTATGAGAATGAAGCCACCACGTGCTTACAACAGTATAACAGTAAACACTGTAGGCTACCCTATGAGAACGAAGCCACCACGTGCCTACAACAGTATAACAGTAAACACTGTAGGCTACCTTATGAGAATGAAGCCACTACATGCCTACAACAGTATAACAGTAAACACTATAGGCTACCTTATGAGAATGAAGCCACTACGTGCCTACAACAGCATAACAGTAAACACTGTAGGCAACCTTATGAGAATGAAGCCACCACGTGCCTACAACAGTATAACAGTAAACACTGTAGGCTACCTTATGAGAATGAAACCACCACGTGGCTTCAACAGTATAACAGTAAACACTGTAGGAGGCTACCTTATGAGAATGAAGCCACTACGTGCCTACAACAGTATAACAGTAAACATTGTAGGCAACCTTATGACAATGAAGCCACTACGTTTCTACAACAGTATAACAGTAAACACTGTAGGCAACCTTATGAGAATGAAGCCACCACGTACCTACAACAGTATAACAGTAAACACTGTAGGCAACCTTATGAGAATGAAACCACCACGTGCCTACAACAGTATAACAGTACACACTGTAGGCTACCTATGAGAATGAAGCCACTACGTGCCTACAACAGTATAGCAGTAAACACTGTTGACTACCTTATGAGAATGAAGCCACTACGTGCCTACAACAATATAACAGTAAACAATGTAGGCTACCTTATGAGAATGAAGCCACTACGTGCCTACAACAGTATAATAGTAAACACTGTAGGCTACCTTATGAGAATGAAGCCACCACGTGCCTACAACAGTATAACAGTAAACACTGTAGGCTACCTTATGAGAATGAAGCCAACACGTGCCTACAACAGTATAACAGTAAACACTGTAGGGAACCTTATGAGAATGAAGCCACTACGTGCCTACAACAGTAAACACTGTAGGCAACCTTATGAGAATGAAGCCACTACGTGCCTACAACAGTATAACAGTAAACACTGTAGGCTACCTTATGAGAATGAAGCCACCACGTGCCTACAACAGTATAACAGCAAACACTGTAGGCTACATTATGAGAATGAAGCCACTACGTGCCTACAATAGTGTAACAGTAAACACTGTAGGCTACCATATGAGAATGAAGCCACTACGTGCATACAACAGTGTAACAGTAAACACTGTAGGCTACCTTATGAGAATGAAGCCACCACGTGCCTACAACAGTGTAACAGTAAACAATGTAGGCTACCTTATGAGAATGAAGCCACCACGTGCCTACAACAGTATAACAGCAAACACTGTAGGCTACCTTATGAGAATGAAGCCACTACGTGCCTACAACAGTGTAACAGTAAACACTGTAGGCCTACCTTATGAGAATGAAGCCACCACGTGTCTACAACAGTGTAACAGTAAACACTGTAGGCTACTTTATGAGAATGAAGCCACCACGTGTCTACAACAGTGTAACAGTAAACACTGTAGGCTACCTTATGAGAATGAAGCCACTACGTGCCTACAACAGTGTAACAGTAAACACTGTAGGCTACCTTATGAGAATGAAACCACCACGTGCCTACAACAGTAAACACTGTAGGCTACCTTATGAGAATGAAACCACCACGTGCCTACAACAGTAAACACTGTAGGCTACCTTATGAGAATGAAGCCACTACGTGCCTACAACAGTATAACAGTAAACACTGTAGGCAACCTTATGAGAATGAAGCCACTACGTGCCTACAACAGTAAACACTGTAGGCTACCTTATGAGAATGAAGCCACCACGTGCCTACAACAGTATAACAGCAAACACTGTAGGCTACCTTATGAGAATGAAGCCACTACGTGCCTACAACAGTGTAACAGTAAACACTGTAGGCTACCTTATGAGAATGAAGCCACCACGTGTCTACAACAGTGTAACAGTAAACACTGTAGGCTACCTTATGAGAATGAAGCCACCACGTGTCTACAACAGTGTAACAGTAAACACTATAGGCTACCTTATGAGAATGAAGCCACTACGTGCCTACAACAGTGTAACAGTAAACACTGTAGGCTACCTTATGAGAATGAAGCCACCACGTGCCTACAACAGTATAACAGCAAACACTGTAGGCTACCTTATGAGAATGAAGCCACTACGTGCCTACAACAGTATAACAGTAAACACTGTAGGCAACCTTATGAGAATGAAGCCACCACGTGTCTACAACAGTGTAACAGTAAACACTGTAGGCTACCTTATGAGAATGAAACCACCACGTGCCTACAACAGTAAACACTGTAGGCTACCTTATGAGAATGAAACCACCACGTGCCTACAACAGTAAACACTGTAGGCTACCTTATGAGAATGAAGCCACTACGTGCCTACAACAGTATAATAGTAAACACTGTAGGCTACATTATGAGAATGAAGCCACTACGTGCCTACAACAGTATAACAGTAAACACTGTAGGCAACCTTATGAGAATGAAGCCACTACGTGCCTACAACAGTAAACACTGTAGGCTACCTTATGAGAATGAAGCCACCACGTGCCTACAACAGTATAACAGCAAACACTGTAGGCTACCTTATGAGAATGAAGCCACTACGTGCCTACAACAGTGTAACAGTAAACACTGTAGGCTACCTTATGAGAATGAAGCCACCACGTGTCTACAACAGTGTAACAGTAAACACTGTAGGCTATCTTATGAGAATGAAGCCACCACGTGTCTACAACAGTGTAACAGTAAACACTGTAGGCTACCTTATGAGAATGAAGCCACTACGTGCCTACAACAGTGTAACAGTAAACACTGTAGACTACCTTATGAGAATGAAACTACCACGTGCCTACAACAGTAAACACTGTAGGCTACCTTATGAGAATGAAACCACCACGTGCCTACAACAGTAAACACTGTAGGCTACCTTATAAGAATGAAGCCACTACGTGCCTACAACAGTGTAACAGTAAACACTGTAGGCTACATTATGAGAATGAAGCCACTACGTGCCTACAACAGTATAACAGTAAACACTGTAGGCAACCTTATGAGAATGAAGCCACTACGTGCCTACAACAGTAAAGACTGTAGGCTACCTTATGAGAATGAAGCCTACGTGCCTACAACAGTATAACAGTAAACACTGTAGGCTACCTTATGAGAATGAAGCCACTACGTGCCTACAAAAGTATAACAGTAAACACTGTAGGCTACCTTATGAGAATGAAGCCACTACTTGCCTACAACAGTAAACACTGTAGGCTACCTTATGAGAATGAAGCCACTACGTGCCTACAACAGTAAGCACTGTAGGCTACATTATGAGAATGAAGGCACTACGTGCCTACAACAGTATAACAGTAAACAATGTAGGCTACCTTATGAGAATGAAGCCACTACGTGCTACAACAGTATAACAGTAAACACTGTAGGCTACCTTATGAGAATGAAGCCACTACGTGCCTACAACAGTAAACACTGTAGGCTACCTTATGAGAATGAAGCCACTACATGCCTATATCAGTATAACAGTAAACACTGTAGGCTACCCTATGAGAACGAAGCCACCACGTGCCTACAACAGTATAACAGTAAACACTGTAGGCAACCTTATGAGAATGAAGCCACCACGTGCCTACAACAGTATAACAGTAAACACTGTAGGCAACCTTATGAGAATGAAGCCACCACGTGCCTACAACAGTATAACAGTAAACACTGTAGGCAACCTTATGAGAACGAAGCCACCACGTGCCTACAACAGTATAACAGTAAACACTGTAGGCAACCTTATGAGAATGAAGCCACCACGTGCCTACAACAGTATAACAGTAAACACTGTAGGCAACCTTATGAGAATGAAGCCACCACGTGCTTACAACAGTATAACAGTAAACACTGTAGGCAACCTTATGAGAATGAAGCCACCACGTGCCTGCAACAGTATAGCAGTAAACACTGTAGGCAACCTTATGAGAATGAAGCCACCACGTGCCTACAACAGTATAACAGTAAACACTGTAGGCAACCTTATGAGAATGAAGCCACCACGTGCCTACAACAGTATAACAGTAAACACTGTAGGCAACCTTATGAGAATGAAGCCACCACGTGCCTAGAACAGTATAACAGTAAACACTGTAGGCAACCTTATGAGAATGAAGCCACCACGTGCCTACAACAGTATAACAGTAAACACTGTAGGCAACCTTATGAGAATAAAGCCACCACGTGCCTACAACAGTATAACAGTAAACACTGTAGGCAACCTTATGAGAATGAAGCCACCACGTGCCTACAACAGTATAACAGTAAACACTGTAGGCAACCTTATGAGAATGAAGCCACCACGTGCCTACAACAGTATAACAGTAAACACTCTAGGCAACCTTATGAGAATGAAGCCACTACGTGCCTACAACAGTATAACAGTAAACACTGTAGGCAACCTTATGAGAATGAAGCCACTACGTGCCTACAACAGTATAACAGTAAACACTGTAAGCAACCTTATGAGAATGAAGTCACCACGTGCCTGCAACAGTATAACAGTAAACACTGTAGGCAACCTTATGAGAATGAAGCCACCACGTGCCTACAACAGTATAACAGTAAACACTGTAGGCTATCCTATGAGAACGAAGCCACCACGTGCCTACAACAGTATAACAGTAAACACTGTAGGCAACCTTATGAGAATGAAGCCACCACGTGCCTACAACAGTATAACAGTAAACACTGTAGGCAACCTTATGAGAATGAAGCCACCACGTGCTTACAACAGTATAACAGTAAACACTGTAGGCAACCTTATGAGAATGAAGCCACCACGTGCCTGCAACATTATAACAGTAAACACTGTAGGCAACCTTATGAGAATGAAGCCACCACGTGCCTACAACAGTATAACAGTAAACACTGTAGGCAACCTTATGAGAATGAAGCCACCACGTGCCTACAACAGTATAACAGTAAACACTGTAGGCAACCTTATGAGAATGAAGCCACCACGTGCCTAGAACAGTATAACAGTAAACACTGTAGGCAACCTTATGAGAATGAAGCCACCACGTGCCTACAACAGTATAACAGTAAACACTGTAGGCAACCTTATGAGAATGAAGCCACCACGTGCCTACAACAGTATAACAGTAAACACTGTAGGCAACCTTATGAGAATGAAGCCACCACGTGCCTACAACAGTATAACAGTAAACACTGTAGGCAACCTTATGAGAATGAAGCCACCACGTGCCTACAACAGTATAACAGTAAACACTGTAGGCAACCTTATGAGAATGAAGCCACTACGTGCCTACAACAGTATAACAGTAAACACTGTAGGCAACCTTATGAGAATGAAGCCACTACGTGCCTACAACAGTATAACAGTAAACACTGTAGGCAACCTTATGAGAATGAAGCCACTACGTGCCTACAACAGTATAACAGTAAACACTGTAGGCAACCTTATGAGAATGAAGCCACTACGTGCCTACAACAGTATAACAGTAAACACTGTAGGCAACCTTATGAGAATGAAGCCACCACGTGCCTACAACAGTATAACAGTAAACACTGTAGGCAACCTTATGAGAATGAAGCCACTACGTGCCTACAACAGTATAACAGTAAACACTGTAGGCAACCTTATGAGAATGAAGCCACTACGTGCCTACAACAGTATAACAGTAAACACTGTAGGCAACCTTATGAGAATGAAGCCACTACGTGCCTACAACAGTATAACAGTAAACACTGTAGGCAACCTTATGAGAATGAAGCCACTACGTGCCTACAACAGTATAACAGTAAACACTGTAGGCAACCTTATGAGAATGAAGCCACTACGTGCCTACAACAGTATAACAGTAAACACTGTAGGCAACCTTATAAGAATGAAGCCACTACGTGCCTACAACAGTATAACAGTAAACACTGTAGGCAACCTTATGAGAATGAAGCCACTACGTGCCTACAACAGTATAACAGTAAACACTGTAGGCAACCTTATGAGAATGAAGCCACTACGTGCCTACAACAGTATAACAGTAAACACTGTAGGCAACCTTATGAGAATGAAGCCACTACGTGCCTACAACAGTAAACACTGTAGGCAACCTTATGAGAATGAAGCCACTACGTGCCTACAACAGTAAACACTGTAGGCAACCTTATGAGAATGAAGCCACCACGTGCCTACAACAGTATAACAGTAAACACTGTAGGCTATCCTATGAGAACGAAGCCACCACGTGCCTACAACAGTATAACAGTAAACACTGTAGGCAACCTTATGAGAATGAAGCCACCACGTGCCTACAACAGTATAACAGTAAACACTGTAGGCAACCTTATGAGAATGAAGCCACCACGTGCTTACAACAGTATAACAGTAAACACTGTAGGCTATCCTATGAGAACGAAGCCACCACGTGCCTACAACAGTATAACAGTAAACACTGTAGGCAACCTTATGAGAATGAAGCCACCACGTGCCTACAACAGTATAACAGTAAACACTGTAGGCAACCTTATGAGAATGAAGCCACCACGTGCTTACAACAGTATAACAGTAAACACTGTAGGCAACCTTATGAGAATGAAGCCACCACGTGCCTGCAACAGTATAACAGTAAACACTGTAGGCAACCTTATGAGAATGAAGCCACCACGTGCCTACAACAGTATAACAGTAAACACTGTAGGCAACCTTATGAGAATGAAGCCACCACGTGCCTACAACAGTATAACAGTAAACACTGTAGGCAACCTTATGAGAATGAAGCCACCACGTGCCTAGAACAGTATAACAGTAAACACTGTAGGCAACCTTATGAGAATGAAGCCACCACGTGCCTACAACAGTATAACAGTAAACACTGTAGGCAACCTTATGAGAATGAAGCCACTACGTGCCTACAACAGTAAACACTGTAGGCAACCTTATGAGAATGAAGCCACCACGTGCCTACAACAGTATAACAGTAAACACTGTAGGCAACCTTATGAGAATGAAGCCACCACGTGCCTACAACAGTATAACAGTAAACACTGTAGGCAACCTTATGAGAATGAAGCCACTACGTGCCTACAACAGTATAACAGTAAACACTGTAGGCAACCTTATGAGAATGAAGCCACTACGTACCTACAACAGTATAACAGTAAACACTGTAGGCAACCTTATGAGAATGAAGCCACTACGTGCCTACAACAGTATAACAGTAAACACTGTAGGCAACCTTATGAGAATGAAGCCACTACGTGCCTACAACAGTATAACAGTAAACACTGTAGGCTACCTTATGAGAATGAAGCCACCACGTGCCTACAACAGTATAACAGTAAACACTGTAGGCAACCTTATGAGAATGAAGCCACTACGTGCCTACAACAGTATAACAGTAAACACTGTAGGCAACCTTATGAGAATGAAGCCACTACGTGCCTACAACAGTATAACAGTAAACACTGTAGGCAACCTTATGAGAATGAAGCCACTACGTGCCTACAACAGTATAACAGTAAACACTGTAGGCAACCTTATGAGAATGAAGCCACTACGTGCCTACAACAGTATAACAGTAAACACTGTAGGCAACCTTATGAGAATGAAGCCACTACGTGCCTACAACAGTATAACAGTAAACACTGTAGGCAACCTTATGAGAATGAAGCCACTACGTGCCTACAACAGTATAACAGTAAACACTGTAGGCAACCTTATGAGAATGAAGCCACTACGTGCCTACAACAGTATAACAGTAAACACTGTAGGCAACCTTATGAGAATGAAGCCACTACGTGCCTACAACAGTAAACACTGTAGGCAACCTTATGAGAATGAAGCCACTACGTGCCTACAACAGTAAACACTGTAGGCAACCTTATGAGAATGAAGCCACTACGTGCCTACAACAGTAAACACTGTAGGCAACCTTATGAGAATGAAGCCACTACGTGCCTACAACAGTAAACACTGTAGGCCACCTTATGAGAATGAAGCCACTACGTGCCTACAACAGTAAACACTGTAGGCAACCTTATGAGAATGAAGCCACTACGTGCCTACAACAGTAAACACTGTAGGCAACCTTATGAGAATGAAGCCACTACGTGCCTACAACAGTAAACACTGTAGGCAACCTTATGAGAATGAAGCCACTACGTGCCTACAACAGTAAACACTGTAGGCAACCTTATGAGAATGAAGCCACTACGTGCCTATAACAGTAAACACTGTAGGCAACCTTATGAGAATGAAGCCACTACGTGCCTACAACAGTAAACACTGTAGGCAACCTTATGAGAATGAAGCCACTACGTGCCTACAACAGTAAACACTGTAGGCAACCTTATGAGAATGAAGCCACTACGTGCCTACAACAGTAAACACTGTAGGCAACCTTATGAGAATGAAGCCACTACGTGCCTACAACAGTAAACACTGTAGGCAACCTTATGAGAATGAAGCCACTACGTGCCTACAACAGTAAACACTGTAGGCAACCTTATGAGAATGAAGCCACTACGTGCCTACAACAGTAAATACTGTAGGCAACCTTATGAGAATGAAGCCACTACGTGCCTACAACAGTAAACACTGTAGGCAACCTTATGAGAATGAAGCCACTACGTGCCTACAACAGTAAACACTGTAGGCAACCTTATGAGAATGAAGCCACTACGTGCCTATAACAGTAAACACTGTAGGCAACCTTATGAGAATGAAGCCACTACGTGCCTACAACAGTAAACACTGTAGGCAACCTTATGAGAATGAAGCCACTACGTGCCTACAACAGTAAACACTGTAGGCAACCTTATGAGAATGAAGCCACTACGTGCCTACAACAGTAAACACTGTAGGCAACCTTATAATAAAAAGTAAAGGTATTCCCATAGCAGATACTGTATTAGAGGAGTGAAGTGTTAGATACATCACTATACTAGGCCCAGCATCGCTGCCTTTTCCTTCCCTAACTCAAAGGCAGGTACCCATTTACAGCTGGGTAGACTGGAGCATGTCGGTACTGTGATTCAAATCCGGCACTATTGCCGGGCGAGATCAGCGCTCTAACCACTCTGTCGATACAACAGTATAAGATCGGGTCTTAAGGCACTATGAAGACCACGCAGTAGAGACACAGACGACATTACAGAACACCTTCAACAGTACGGGCTCACAACAGCCAGTATGACATACTTTGCTCAAAAACGAAAACTTTAGGCAAGATGAGATAAACACAAAGGAACGGGATAGTGATATTTTTAGGATCCACATGACAATATAAAAGAAATATGACATGGCAGTCAGGATGAATACCTAACTTTGACAAAACAGATTGCCAGGATGCTAACGTGATTTTGATTGTCTCCCCACTTGCGAATATACTGCTAAAATACCTATTTTGATTATCTACTCACTTGCGAATATATTGCTAAAATACCTATTTTGATTATCTACTCACTTGTGAATATACAGCTAAAATACCTATTTTGATTATCTACTCACTTGTGAATATACTGCTAAAATACCTATTTTGATTATCTACTCACTTGTGAATATACTGCTAAAATACCTATTTTGATTATCTACTCACTTGTGAATATACAGCTAAAGTAACTACCTCTTTTGATTGTCTCCCGATTTGTGAATATGCAGCTAAAGAAACAACCTATTTTGATTCTCCCCCCACCTGTTATACTGCTAACATCAAACCTTTTATGATTGTCTCCCTACTTGTGAATATACAGATAAAATACCTTTGTCTCCCCACTTGTGAATATAAAGATAAAATACATTTGATTGTCTCCCCACCTGTGAATATACAGATAAAATACCTTTGATTGTCTCCCCACTTATGAATATACAGATAAAATACCTTTGATTGTCTCCCCACTTATGAATATACAGATAAAATACCTTTGATTGTCTCCCCACTTATGAATATACAGATAAAATACCTTTGATTGTCTCCCCACTTATGAATATACAGATAAAATACATATTTTGATAGTATCCCCACTCGTGGAAATTACTGCTAAAGTAACTACCTATTCATTATCATATTTCACTAACGCACTAAATTATAACCTTCATCCTTTTCTCAGAGAGAGCTCTTTACATTCGAAGCTGGACCAGGAACAACTCTGGCCTTCGATATCGAGTGTGGTGATGTCGTTGTATCTGTCGTCACCCCAGCTTCAAGTGTTACATTCGACGCATTTTGTTGCAGGTGAGTTCGTTCATCTCTAAGCTGTCTAGTTATCATTTTTTTTTAAAATTTGCCTCGTTTTGGCGAGGCGCGTCCCGTTCAACCTAGTCGGTTATATTAGGGCGCATGTCGAAATATGAAAGACCCTTAGGTCTGACACACATGTACGTAGCACAAAGAAGCGAGCTTCAAATGCGTGCACACGAAATAGCGCGTATTCAAAGGAGCGAGTAGCCATTGGAACGATCTGTAAATAGAGGGAAGGTTCAAATGAGCGACAAGAAAAATAAAATGAAATATTTCAGGATCCACTTGCGAACCTGATGGGTGTCAATTCGAATGACATCGATCGACATCTAGAATAAGACAGTCCGTCTCCCCTAAATCAGTGAATCGTTACTAAATCAATCGTACAGAAACCCGAGAATTATATTTTAAAACACGAAGGAATTAAACGTTACAAAATAGAATTGCACAACTATAAAAGTGTTTTGGACAGTGTTCTCAAAAAATGAAATTTAAAGTTAGAAAGAATAAAACATTATGAAATTGAACTGGGCAACTGTGAAATGGACATAGAAACCCTTATTACAGTAACAAGTGTTAATGTTTTTTTTCTCTACTTTTCTTCTACACTTCCTTGAACCACGCTCTGTTAAGTACGAGCTAAATTTACTGCTCGCTCTTTTCAATACACGCTTCTTTGTAGCTCGCTCTCTGGTGTTCGCTCCCATCGACATAAACCCCTACTTAATTCCCTTACGTGTTTTCTGATGCGCTATGATGGTGGCCGTTTGGCAATATGCTGTCCAACATTAACAGGAAATAATACTGACTGGTTAATCAGGTGGCCTCTCGCGAAACACGCTCCAGTCTGCCCAGCTGTAAACGGGTATCTAACTCTGCCTTTGAGTTAGGAAAGGAAAAAGGCAGCGAGGAAGGGAACTGGTCATCGCACTTCACGATGCTGGACCTAGTATAGTGAAGTCTCTAACACTTCACGATGCTGGACCTAGTATAGTGAAGTCTCTAACACTTCACGATGCTGGACCTAGTATAGTGAAGTCTCTAACACTTCACGATGCTGGACCTAGTATAGTGAAGTCTCTAACACTTCACGATGCTGGACCTAGTATAGTGAAGTCTCTAATACTTCACTCCCCTACGATAGTATCTGCAATGGAACTATCTTTACCTCTTAACTCTCAAAGGATGAGACGCCAGTATACGGGGCCGATTTTTCCAGGCGCTTGTGACGGCAGACCAGATTTCTGGGCCGGTATCTTTGAACTAAGATTTTGTTTCGCTGTGACCCAATTTCATATGTCATTAATCCTCATTTAATTTCTTTTACAATTATGTATTGTTGTTGTTGCTGTTTAACCAGGGCTGCTGAGCTTCTCGCTCTTTTGCAGCCAATGCCAAGTTGAAGACTCATTGGTATTATCTAAACTGTAGATCTAGGTTTTCCTGTGGCTTTTCTGACATTCCGAAATGTGCTAAGTTGAAGTCATGAGCTCCACTTTCTCCAGCTTTGCTTGCATTGCAAGGGTCATCACATCTAGTCGCAAGCTAAGAGGAAGAAGTGTATGGCATGCTGTGCATTCCAACATCCAAGGGGGCTCTCCAAATATGCAGAGCAAAAATACTGTGCTCTGGTGCTGGGCTCTCTCAAAGAATTTTCACGTCTTACAGAGAGCCACTTCTCAGCTTCCCCTGCACATCATGGGTCCATAATGAGATCCTCCTGCAATCAGCAAACCAGGTAAAAGCCAAGTTATGTCTGTGCATTAAATTTCTCCTCCAAGCTTAGTGTGCAATGCTGGATTCTCGACATGTTTCACTGACGGGGGAATCCCTAAAGGTTTGTGGATGATTTCAAGAGTCAATGAGGGCGTAATTAGCCTCAAAGACAGAGCTTCACTTCCACATATGTACACTATAGCATTGAGCTTAGCTGGTGGTCATATAAGGATGATTCCAGATATGCCTCCGTGCATACAACTACGTATAACATTACTATATTTTTTATTTTAAACCTGGGAAGGAATCGACCTTTAAACTTTAATACTTTATGAAAACTCAAAGCGACAAAAATTTCCTTTCATCATCACGGGAAAACATAAACGTCCTTTAAGAGTTAAAAATATTTGTCTCCTGAAATACTGAGCTCATACGACATGTAACTAGAAATTAGGATACCGACAATAAAATATTCAGTGTAATTTAAATAAACTTTACATTAGCGCTTTCTTGGATTTCTCATCAACTAGCACACTTGCAGTAAATCAGATTTCTTCTTCTTCATCATACACTTTCACACACGTCAACTTGAATAAGTTAAAAGAAAGTGATGGTCAGTCTAAGGTTGTTGGTATCTCCATAAAGTTTATCCAGGAGTGGTACTTGTGACGGCCATATTTGCTTTATCTGTTCTTCATAAGTTGAGAACTTTTGCAGCAAATGTTCCGCTGTCATTGTATCCGTACCACAGTTAACATTCATTGATAGCTCGTATCTTTAGCTTGTTGAATAGATGGTATCTTGATCCGTTACAGTCTGTGTAGAGTCTGAAGATTACCACTTGTTTCACTGCTGTCGTGTTGGTAATATGCATTGTTCTTCTAGTGGTCTGGAAGCTCTGCTTCCCACTTTTTTCTGTAAGTGCTTCTGATAAACCTCTTGGCCTCTATAAGTTATGCTTATATCAGGCTGAAGCAGCTTTCCACATTCCTTTGCCAGTGATATTGCAGTGTGGTGAAAACCACTGTATCACAACTCAGTTGAATCGCTGACATCAGATATAAATTAACAATCTGTCTACCATGGCATCTATATTCAAGCGGAATCCGAAAGGTCGTTTATATTTGCATGGGCGCAATAATATTACCGATGTACTTCGTGTTTAGCTTGAATGAGCATTTGTGGGCAAAATAGGATAATCACATACGACATATTTTTTATGTAATCACAGTAAAGGTTTTTTTTCCTTCCTATATCGACAATTAGAAAGCTGATCGATTAGCCTCGATGGCAAACATAGTGGGAATATTGTATATGGGGATAACGGAGAGATAAAAGGTAAATTTAGTCCTATAGCAGATATTGCCGTAGGGAAGTGAGGTGTTAGAGACCACTATACTAGGTCCAGCATCGAGAGATGGGGGTAACCAGTTCCCTTCTTCGCTGCCAATTCTTTCCCTAACTCAAGAGCAAAGTCAGGTACCCATTTACAGCTGGGTAGACTGGAGTGTGTCGATATCGTGAATCAAACCCGGCATCTGGGCCACGAGAGACCAGCGCTCTAACCACTCTGTCAACCGGGCGCAAGGGAGAGATACTTAGGATAATTAACGATCGTCTGTTAGAGAACGGCACGATAATGATGAATCAACAAGGCTGAGATTGCTGGAGTTGGCATCAAACGTAGGACGCATGAGAGGATGTGTCAGGCTTGTTTACAACCAACGAGCTACAGGAACAATCAACATTCATACTCATGGACATTTGCTAAGGGAGACTGAGCTCCTATGGGTTTGCCGGGAACGTAGTCAGAATGTCGATTCTGAGCAATAATAACAGTGACTTTTGTAAATGCGCAAAATTTAAAAAAAAATGCAAGTCATATTGAATGTGGTAATAACGTTAAATTAAAAACAGACAGAAAAGGAAAATTTTAACCGAACCACAAGAAAAACAAAATATTCTATGTCTGGATCAGTAAGGATATCATGTTCAGAAGCGGATCTGCTATGAAGCTAATGAAGCTTGAGTTTCAGAGCCACCAAGTTTAGTTTTCTGTAAAATACATTTCTTTTTCATCCCCCAACACTTTTTTTCTTTAATAAAAGGGTCCCCTCTAAGAGTACAAGCTTGAAGGCCCCTAAAATGTAGATCTGCCACTGATCCTGTGGTAAAAATAGCAACACAAGCAAGAGGCGTTGATGAATGTTTAATTAATGAATCATACATGAAACTTCACTCTGTCTGGGGTGACCATCAATCATGGAGCCCCATGTAGTTCTCGGGGGCCCTCTAAAGAGACTCAAAAATAATAGGACTACTGCACCCGTAAGCATGTCATACCAGGCGACTAAAATAAGATTATTCGTGGGGCACTGGCAATCTCATCATATAAAACAAACTGCCATATAAACCACAGCTGCAAGTGTATGAGAATGTTTGGTGTAGTCTTCCTGGAGGTAGACCAGCAGCTGTCGTGGTTCTATACTAGGGAAGGAGCGTAAAGGAAAATTATGATATAGCATTGATCTGGAGCCCCCGAGCAGTACGGGTCACTAGCCATAACTATTAGATGGCGGCTAGATGGGAGTGGGTCCCCTATTGCTGTCGTCCTCAGGCTCTGCTCGATTACCCGTCAGCTGAGTCCGCCCCAACCATGTAGTAAGTCTTGTAAGTAAACCGAGATAATGAGCAGTTTGTCCGTACATTATCTCTAATTTTTCTAACTTTCCCGTATCGAACCCATTGCTTGATAATGAATTTGAACATAAATAAATTAAGAAGAAACATATCGCACGATCTTTTATATTTGGGCATGCACCCTATTATAACCGACAGAATCTGTGTCTGCGTTGAACGGAAACGCTGCCCCCCAAAAAGATACATATTGTTTAAAAAAAAAATATATATATATATATTATTTCTTACCCAGAAGTAAATAACACTATGAAGTGAATAAATGTGCGGAAACTTAGACTAACTTGTGAGTGCTAATTTCCTGTGTACTCATTATCAAGGGCAGTTAGATTATAAAGGTTACGATTACCAGAATTGTTAAGATGAAGGTTAAACAGGCTAAAAATGTAATAATAATAATAATCATAATGAAATTTTTGTTGTTCTTCAGTTATAATTTATAGAATTTTACAAATGAACAGTCCATCACAAATCAGTCTAAGATAACTTTTTTTTAAAAAGAATGTAACAAAAGACGCCAATTTTTGGAGATAAGGATTTATATGTTCTTGTACTACAAGATGGATTTAGTTATTCTGATTCTAAACGAATATAGAGATTCTAGTATTAAATGAACAGACAGACACATTTACCTGCCTAGGATGCATAACAACAGCAGACGGAGGAACAAGCAAAGACATCAACAACAGAATGAATAAAGCGAGAACAGCCTTTGCTAGTCTCAACAACATCTGGAAGTCTTCCCAGTACAGCACAAACACCAAACTAAGATTATATGAGAGTTGTGTACTTTCTGTGCTTCTCTATGGTGCGGAATGCTGGAGAGTAACAGAGAAGGAGATGTCGAAATCGTCCTCTTTCCACACAATCTGCCTGTCGTGAGAAATTCTAATCCACATCTATAAATTAAAAAGTAAATGTAAAGCCTAACGAATTAATTCAATAAAAGGAAAGAAGAATGGTAAAAGAACAGTGCGGTCACAATAGCGTACGCCTGTGTTATAGAACGTCATACTAGCTAAACAAGAAAACCCCTTTTTATGCTCCGTCTGCATAATTGTAACGCTTTCACGTTTGCTAGTAAAGCCTACTGCATCAAATACACGCGTTTCTAAAAATAAAACTGGTACTGCATTGCTTATACGACCTTGATAGAGACACTGCGTAATGACCTAGATTAATATTACATTAATGTCATTTTATGCACTACGTAAACGAAAAGACAGACGGGCTTAGAAGAGAGAGAGAGAAAGAGAGAGAGAGAGAGAGAGAGAGAGAGAAAGAGAGAGATGTACGGAGGAACGCATGCAATACTACCACGTCGTCTCGCGATTGAAAATTAATGCCACCCCACGCAAAAGGCATGCAGGCTTGCTTTTTTTTCAAATAAACAGTGACAAAAAACACTACCAATACGAGGTAAGGTTTTAAAAAACATGGTTAATACTTATTAGGAAACATGACACAATACTGTTTTACGTCTGAAATCCTGACATTAGCCTGACAGTACAGAAGACATCCCATTGTATAGAAGTGAACGGGTGGTAGAAGAAAATACATATTTTGAACGAAGCCACTTGGCTCCATTAAACTTATATATTTGGGTGCCTTAGGACTTGCTGACAAAGAATATGTTAGGTGTTATGCCAATAGTCTAGTAATTAACAAATTATAGCCACAATACTATAGTGGTGTTGTCTGACAACACAGGATCATATTTGCTCATAATGGCGTGTTTGGACACTGCTTTAGGGGAAATGAGGCCACCACGTTAAATCCGATTTGATTGGCTAGAATAATATGTAAGGCGAAACATGATTAGTCGACTGCAAATACTATTTTTGGTTGTTAATGGAAACGGTAGGAAGGGTAAATTTTTTTCAAATGCTTTTGTAAACATGGTCTCATTGGCTAGACCATTTAATATAGTCAATTAGAAGTGTCTGTTCAGTGCCACTTTTT
This sequence comes from Oreohelix idahoensis, assembly GCA_024509875.1. NCBI lineage: Eukaryota > Metazoa > Mollusca > Gastropoda > Stylommatophora > Oreohelicidae > Oreohelix > Oreohelix idahoensis. Next base: position 606,326 of record JAMPIV010022518.1, on the reverse strand, counting down.
GAAAATAAACTTTGTAGAAGCAAGTGCGTTGAGAACCAGCTCATATTTTTCTAATAAAAGCCTGGGACAGAGGCAGATCGGAATTGTGCCATAACTCATCGCCAGTCAACGTACTTGTTTAATATTTCCTTGAATTGTGGTAAGCTAGACATATTTGATATCTTTTTGATGAAAATTGAATGTGAATTGTTAAACTATGTATGAGTGTGGTTCAGTAGCAAACATGAGGCAAAGCCTAGATATTGCTCCACCATGAACAAAACTTGTCGGAGAGGAGTATAACTACATATGCATATATGGGATTGCCAAATAGTACTATGACACCTATCTTATTGAATAGAAGGAAATAATGCTGGAATTGCAGAGGCGTTGTAACCATTAGGGAGAGGAATACTGGTGTATATTGTTACATGAGAAGCTAGCAGTTGGCCTACCTCGCTGAACTCGGTGTTTGTTATGTCTTGTGCTTCAGTGTGGAAATAGATTATAAATTAGTTCTGAAGTAGGAGGTACAACCTTCTTGTTTCAGGGACCGTGGTACTAAAGTATTAAAGCAGCACCTGGTCTGAGTTTTGCTGAATCCAGAGGCTGGTAGCATACTCCTTGGTCAAGATATCGAGCAGTGTTGTTTCTCAAGAAAACTGTGAAGCAAGCGAGCAGAGGAGACAGTTTTCCTGCCGCCCACACAGAAGTTAAGATTTCGTTGGCCAGAGCAGCTCAATCGTGTGTATACCCCCCTCTAAAATTGACTGTACATTAAATCAAGAGGGACAGTTATTTGTTTCAAATAAAAAGAAACTGTGAACCTTTCCAATATTATTTCCACCAGTAACAAACACATGAAGTCATGATGACAAACAACAACCTAGCTTGAAAAGCCAGTATTACCTCATAGTACTACATCACAACTTACACACATATTGTAATAATAATATATGTCAATACAAAGATCCTATCTATAAATTGTGTACGTACAACTTGTGATTACATTTGATTGTGATTCCTGGTTCACTTTGTAGTTGAATCAGGATATCGATTATTGAAAGGAATTAATACATATTTTAAAAGTTAACACTTGACTTATTAAGATAGTCTTATAGAGTGTTCTATGTATGTGAGTGTCACAGTGTTGTAAAGTATTGTGGATTAAACTAAATTGTTTATCTGTCTGTTGGTTGTTGTGAACATACACTTCATCACTATCATAACCCTAGACATTCAACGTAGTCATCACAATATTCCAGAATAAGTCTGACTGAGGTCTAAATGTGGTAGCAAAGTAAGGTCATCTGTAACACACCACTCTTATTAGATACAGATACCTTCACAGCTGATCTCAGTCAGTACATTAAGTCCCCTATAAATATTTATATCATCCCACTTTACCACACTGCCTAAGGAAAATTCTCCGAATCTTTTGGCCGAAAATTATCACCAACCAAGAACTGCTTACTCGGGGCAACCAAGAGGACATGCACACCATCATAACTGCCAGACGCTGGAGTTGAATTGGCCACGTCTTCAGAAGAGACCCTGATGCCATCACAAGAACAGCTATGCTATGGACCCCTGAAGGAAACCGAATGAGAGATCGACCAAAAACAACTTGGCAGAGAACTGTGGAGGCCGAGATGCAAAGAATGAACCAGAGCTGGGGCACTGCTCGAAGACTGGTCGCCGACCGAGCAAAGTGGAAGCAGTTTGTTGCAGCCCTTCAAGACGCCACTAGGCGTGATAACCACTGACTGCTTTGACAGTAGGCTGCTAAGGATCAAAGGAGAAGAAGAAGTATTAAAAGATGAATTTAGATATTCTGGTTACTAAAATAAGAATTTAGATATTCTGATATAAAAAGGAGAATTTAGAGATTCTGGTACTAAAAGAATAATTTGAGTTGAAGATTCTTATTTTCGTGTTGGACTTGATTTCTCTTGTTCTCCATATGTTTCCCAATGCAATGAAAGCTCCTCTTGCTTTTTGTATTCTTATTTTGATATCACTGCCTGTCCCTCCAACTTTGTCTATATTACTTCCAAGATATGTGTACGATTCTACATCTTTTAGAATTGAGATATTTTGATACACAAACAAGGATTTATTTATTTTGGTACTGAAAGAATTTATTGTACTTAAAGAAGGTATTAAGACGCCACTAGGCGTAATGGCCACTGACTGCTTTGACGGTCAGCGGCTAAGGATCAAAGAAGAAAGAAAGAAGGTATTGGATATTTTGGTACTAAAGGAAGAATTTTGAGATTTTAGTACTAGAAGTAGGATTTAGGTATTTTGGTACTGAAAGAATTCAGAGATTTTTGTACTAAAAGAAGGATGTATATATTATGATACTGAAAAAATTCATATTGGTTTGAGATTTGTGTACCAAAAGAAGGATTTAGATATTTTGGTACTGAAAGAATTTTGAAATGTTTGTACTAAAGGAAGAATTTGGAGATTTTAGTACTAAAAGAAGAATTTGGAGATTTTAGTACCAAAAGAAGAATTTTGAGATTTTAGTACTAACAGAATGTAGAGAGTGATTCTAGAAGAATATAAATACTCTGGTACTAAAAGAATATAAATATTCTCCTACTAAAAGAAGAATTTAAAGATGCTAACACTATAAGACAAATTTAGAGATTCTACTACTAAAAGTATTGAAAGATTCTGGAAGTAAAAGACGAGTTTATAATTTCTGGCACTGAAAGAAGAATTTAGGGATTCCGAATTTAAAACAATTTAGAGTGTCAGATTCTAAATACATAATTCAGAGATTCTGGTACCAAAAAAAAAAAAAAAAAATAAGAACTCAGAGGTTCTAGTGCTAAAAGAAGAATTCATAGATTTTCGTATTAAAAAATTAAATACATAACCTTTAACCTTTTGTTCATTTTTAAAATAAAATTTGGCATCAGTGAAAAGATTTTAAAACACGTGTTCTGTGAATATTGACAAATGTCCAATTTACACCACCATCAGAATTATTGCTGGTGTCTTGCCAGGGTCTGGTGTGGCAGAGATGCCTCTCATTACAATTTCTCTTCGTATTAGATACAGACTGAATAATGAAAACAGCAGCAGGAACCACGAGAAATGGAAGCCAGTTGTTTATGACAAAGCAGCTCGGGTAATCTGGATTTTCTGATGACCTGTGCCCGTGTTCTGGAATCTTCGAAATGAAATACAGGAAGACCCTAACGATCATAACGGAGATGAGAACTGCATATAGACATAAAAAGAATAGAAAAGACACGGAAAGAACTTGAACGGATGACACAAGACAAGAGGGCTTGGCATGACCTAAATGATGGTCTACGCCTACTGCCTAGGTATATATAGCCCGTCAGAGGGACCCAGCACTGAGTGGGCCCCGGAAAATAGGTGTCGAAAGGGCCCCTCGCTTTTAGACATATATATATATATATATATATATATATATATATATATATATATATATATATATATATATATATATATATATATATATATATATACACACACATATATATATATATATATATCTAAAATCGAAAAATGTGTTTTTGTCTGTTACCTCATAACTCGAGACCGACTGAACGGATTTGGATGCGGTTTTCTCCAGCGTATTGGGCATTTCTCTGTAAAGGTTTTAAGCTATATATCGTCATGGTACAACGTCAAGAAGCTGAGCAGTGAATTTTTCGTCACTCCATTTATTCTTATCTTACGGGAAAAGGGACATAAAAAGTTTACCGTTTCTTCGGTTAACGTCCTTTGCTTACAAACATTATAATTCATAAATTGCATCCATTGTTCGTTAAATTAAGAAGTACGTTGCTTTCTGTTATGTAAGTTTTCTAAGCAACGATTTCCTACAAGGAAACTTTGACTAATTCTCAGCTATGTAAAGCTGTTACTTAAATTTACACTGCGTTGCAACTGTTATGCAATTTTTTTAAAGCAGGATTCTTGACAAGGGAGGTTTCATTAATTCTTAGATGTGTAGAGTTGTTACCAATTTCCTATACGAATGCCTTCATTTAAATTATTTGTGCTAGAAGATTTCTGTATGTTTTAGAACATTGGTGTATGTTCTGACGTAATAATTGGTTAGCCTTCATTTAAATTATTTGTGCTAGAAGATGTCTGTATGTTCTACAACATTGGTGTTGTTCTGACATAATAATTGGTTGGCGATTTATTTGGATATGGAGAAAAGGCAAGTAGATTTAGTTTATTTTATTTTTTTTATTATTTTGAGTTACTATTCTGCTGGGGAATATTAGCTGCTTACCTACATAATAATTTTCAGAGTTCATTATTAACTTTATTTACTACTTAATAAATTTACTACTTAATTATTTTCACTTTTCCTTTCATTTCTGTCTTACGTTTTTATCTTTAATTATATCGTATACAAAGTGTGTGTGCTTTTTTTAAAAAAACACAGGTTTTTATTTTGGCATCATTTTTAGGCATTATAATCCCACTTCTCGAAAATAGTAGGTTTCCTTTTCTTAGTTTTTATTAACATATAGGTGTATTTATTCTTAGTTACGTACTTCCATTTAATTTCATTTTTGCTTTACTCTACGCCTATCAGATCATCCAAGAGAAACTTCATCACTTGGGAGACTTAGCAACAAAGCAAAGAGAATGAGAATGAAAGCCGAAACGAGCACAGAAAGGGATGACTGTCTATTCAGAGATCGTCAGCGTCATGCTACAAACAGGGCGTCTGAGACCCCTGCAGAAAAAGAGGATCGTCTATGTCAAGATAGAATGCGCCATATTATCCAAACAGATGCTCAGTCGTTGCCTAGGAGATCGCCCCGCCTGCAGCGCGATCGGTTACGTCTCATAGATTTGAGGATTGAAACAGTGCTTCCTCAAAAACCTAATGTAGTTCAGGTTGTCCAGCCAGCTCAAACTGTCTGGTTAAACAAAGAACGTTCTGCTCTATGTTATGACCCTCATATACATTACAACAATAATCATTCTGTAAGTCTAGGTCCTTTCCAAACAATGTGCAACATGTGCTCGGCACTAAAATGGAAAAACGAGCCAAAAGGCATGTGTTGCCAACACGGTAAGGTTAAATTGGAAGAACTTCAAGCACCGCCGGAACCGCTGTTGTCGTTGTTGACTGCACATCATCTCTGTCTACAGAATTTATAGGGAACATCTGCAACTACAATAATGCGTTCCAAATGACGTCTTTTGGAGCCAAGGTAGTGTCTGAAACATGTTATATGCCGACGTTCAAATTGCAAGGTCAGGTGGATCATTTGCTTGCGAAAGATGTGACCCTAAATTTCTTCAAATATATTTTATCGCTGATCATGTGTCTCAGGCTTCTACACGTTGTAACAACTTTCAAAATCTGAAATTGGAAGTGATTTCTGTTTTGCAAGACATGTCACATCGCCAATAATTATATTTTATCATTTAAAACAGCCTTAAAGAATGTTCCATCCAATGTCGAGGACGTCCGTCTAATTATCCATACAGATATGCTTTGCTTTCTGTTATGCAAATTTTCTTAACCGGATTCCTGAACAGTTTTTAATTTTTAAATGTGCTACAGGAATTGCGCGCATGTTTTATATTTTATTCTGCAAATGGTTTTGTAGTTAGAAGAGTGAAAGGTTAAATGTAATTTAAAATGTACTTCCCATGTATTTCATTTTGTAAAATGTACATGATTTTGTAAATAGCAAAAGAAATGCAAATAAAAGTTTTAAAAAAAACCAAACAAAGAAACAGATTTTCCTGTTCTGGCAGTATTTTCCAACCCTCCTTTTCAAACAAATCTCTTCCTAATTTTCCTATTAATGTTTTCCTTTAAAATTCCTTCAAGGTTTCTTCCACTTCTGGTTTCTTCCTTAACAAACAAAAATATAATTGAAGATGCGCAAAACATTTTTTGAATGAAATAATTACTTTATTTTTATTTAGTACTATTCTCCCTCATTTTTATGTTTAAGTATGCACCTATTCCGACAAAGACCCGGGCTGGGCCGGGTATGACAGCTAGTATATATATATATATATATATATATATATATATATATATATATATATATATATATATATATATATATATATATATATATACTTACTTACTTACTTAGTCGTTCCCCTTCTACCGTGAGGTGTAGAGGTTTGGAAGAGAGAGCGCCAGACTATTCTATCGGCTGTCTTCCTCCTGGCCTGGTTCCATTCTAGTCCTCGGTCCTTCAAAGATTGTCTAATGTTGTCCTCCCATATATATATGTGTGCGTGCGTGTGTGTGTGCGCGTGCGTTTGTGTGTGTGAAAGGAAGGAATGGAGTAGCATACGGCAACAGTTTATTTCTCTCAACGAAAAACTGTTTGGAGATTCAGGAACCTTGAGCTGCCTTTATTAGAGTCATTAATTAATGTGGAAGTCAGAAGGCCAACGAAGAAGAAGATAGATATCCTTTTTATTTCCTTTGATCCCGTGTGTTAATGTCGTCATAGTATGCTCCAGTTTCTGGAGACAGAAACAAAAGGGGAACGGGATGAAGTAGACTCAGAAATATCTTTGGCGGATGGCATAGGACAGGAAGATGTATGCTTCTTTGGGAGATGAAAGGGGTTGATAATGATGTAAAGTACGTAGTTAAGTTTTGATACAGATTTGCCGTACATTGATTACAGTTGATGAGCTCCTTTCAATTAGGAAGTTCGCACATAATTTCTAACTGTTAGTCCCATTTCATTGCCGTTACGCCACTGGCCAAGGTTTAACATGAAGCTAGAGTAAAAGGAATGAATGAATGAATGCATGAAGTGAGTGAGTGAATGAATGGATGAACGAATGAATGAGTGAATGAATGAAGTGAGTGAGTGAGTGAATGGATGAACGAATGAATGAGTGAATGAATGAAGTGAGTGAGTTAATAGATGAATAAGTGAACGAATAAATGAATGAATGAGTGAATGAATGCATGAATGAATGAACGAGTGAGTGATTGAATGAACGAGTGAATAAATGAATGAAAGAGTGTGTGAGTGAGTGAATGAATGAATGAATGAATGAAAGAGTGTGTGAGTGAGTGAGTGAATGAATGAATGAAAGAGTGTGTGAGTGAGTGAATGAATGAATTAGTGAATGAATGAATGAAAGAGTGTGTGAGTGAGTGAATGAATGAGTGAATGAATGAATGAGTGAATGAATGAATGAACGAGTGAGTGATTGAATGAACGAGTGAATAAATGAATGAAAAAGTGTGAGTGAGTGAATGAATGAATGAATGAGTGAATGAATGAATGAATGAATGAAAGAGTGTGTGAGTGAGTGAGTGAATGAATGAATGAAAGAGTGTGTGAGTGAGTGAGTGAGTGAATGAATGAATGAAATGGAATGAATGAATAATATGCAAATAAATAGCTTTCATTTTGCAATTTTAAAATTTAAGTTTTTTTTTTTTATTGCTCAACAATTGCAGCCCCCACATAGAAATATCCAAATCCCAAGGGGTTTCCAGCGCAGCCCTGTCACACTACAATCCTTCAGCTCTATGCTGCCTTGAAGACGCGCTCATGGTACCTGGAACTATATTTAGATTGGAAGTTGCCAATTCTACTTCGAGTAGGGATTCCGGAAGTTACATCCGGGTATGTGTTGCTCAGCAATTGTCTCCATACGAGAATAACGGACAGACACAGTGTTGTGGATCGACAGCTCATCCTTCTTACAGAGGCAGACGACTACTCATCGCACATAACTCCTACGAGGTGCTCATTGTACACGTGCTGCATGAAGGTCTCCGTATTGACAGGTAATTCAAGATTAGTTATATTTCATCAGTCAATACATTTTATTCAATCAATGAATACTCTTTTATTCAATCAATCAATACCCTTTTATTCAACCAATCAATATCCTTTTATTCAGCCAATCAATACCGTTTTATTCAATCAATCAATACCATTTTATTCAATCAATCAATATCCGTTTATTCAATCAATCAATACCCTTTTATTCAATCTATAAATATCCGTTTATTTAATCAATCAATACCCTTTTATTAAATAAATTAATATCCGTTTATTCAATCAATCAATACCATTTTATTCAATCAATCAATACTTTTATTCAATCAATCAATACCCTTTTATTCAATCAATCAATACCATTTTATTCAATCAATCAGCAATCCTTGTTCAGGAATTGCCAGGGAAATAGAGGCAGACGTAGACCAAAAGAACATGGAGATTAAAGTGAAAATGATGAGCAATTCGCAGAAAGAACTTGAATTATTGGCACGTGACAGGAAGACTTGACGTGTTTGTTGAAGGCCTATGCTCCTTGGGGAGCTGATTGTGATGAGATTGCGAGCCTCATGCCCAACCTCATATTAGTTGCCATGTACGACATGCTTGATGGAGCAGTAATCATATTCTTTCTTTGTCTCATCAACGACCCCCAGGGAGGGAATAAACAGGGCAATATGCGGACCATATTTGTTTTGATTTATTCGTTGCTCATGATTTGTTTTGATTGTATAAATCATTATATACCGTCTGCATACACATATCTCGACAGCAGAGGGACAGGAAACAAGATGGGCAGAGCACTTCAGAGAAACTCTGAACAAGGAACCACCAGAGACACAATTGAATGTTCCTGAGGCTGAAAACGATCTAGATGTAAATACAGACATTCCACGAAAAGAAGAAATCATCACAGCAATCAAAGGGTTAAAGAACGGAAAAACTCCTGGCCATGATAACTTAAATGCAGAGCTATTTAAGACAGACCCTGAGCTAGCAGAAGAACTATTAGAACCACTATTTGCACAAGTCTGGAAAACGGGGACAACACCATCAGAGTGGAACAAAGGAATAATTGTCAAATTGCCCAAGAAAGAAGATCTTGCAGACTGCAATAATTGGAGAGGAATCACTCTTCTCTCAGTTCCCAGCAAAATACTAGGCAGGATAATTATACAGAGAATTTCAAAAGCAGTAGACTACAAACTGAGGAAAGAACAAGCAGGATTTAGAAAGAACAGAAGATGTGTAGATCATATATTCACTCTCAGGAACATTATAGAGCAGTGCTCAGAATGGCAAAGACAGCAGTACATTAATTTCGTTGATTTTGAAAAGGCTTTTGACAGCATACATAGGGACAGTTTATGGAAAATACTGAGGGCCTATGGAATTCCAAGCTGCATAGTGTCAATCATAAAAGCCTCTATGCCAACTTTACGTGTAGTGTTGGGCAGAGCAACCTAACCTTTGAGGTGAAGACAGGAGTACGACAGGGATGCCCCTTATCAACCACTCTATTTTTAACAGTCATAGATTGGGTGATGCGCCAGACAACAGAGGGCAGTCCAAGAGGAATAAGATGGACTACATTTTCTACAGTGGAAGATCTGGAATAGGCAGATGACATTGCACTACTAGCACATTCACATCAACACATCCAGGAAAAAACGGATAGACTTAATAAGTTTAGCCAGCAGGTGGGATTGAACATCAATTTAAAGAAGTCAGAGGTCATGACGCTCAATGTGAGCAACCCTGAGCCCATATCAGTAAGGAATCAGCAACTGGTACAGACAGACACCTTCACATACCTAGGATGCATAGTAACACCAGACGACGGGGCAGGCAAAGACATCAACATCAGAATAAATAAGGCAAGAACAGCCTTTTTTAGCCTAAACAACATCTGGAAGTCCTCTCAATTACCTTGTTTCACGTGAACCGTTAATTTGTAGATTCCTTGTTTCACGTGAACAGTTAATTTGTAGATCCTTGTTTCACGTGAACCGTTAATTTGTAGAACCTTGTTTCACGTGAACCGTTAATTTGTAGAACCTTGTTTCACGTGAACCGTTCATTTGTAGAACCTTGTTTCACGTGAACCGTTAATTTGTAGAAACTTGTTTCACGTGAACCGTTAATTTGTAGAACCTTGTTTCACGTGAACCGTTAATTTGTAGAACTTTGTTTCACGTGAACCGTTAATTTGTAGAACCTTGTTTCACGTGAACCGTTAATTTGTAGAACCTTGTTTCACGTGAACCATTAATTTGTAGAACCTTGTTTCACGTGAACCGTTAATTTGTAGAACTGATTCAATACTGTTTTATTTGTTTATATACTTAGACTTTCATAAATAAGTGCTTGGCTATATATATATATATGTGTGTGTGTGTGTGTGTGTGTGTGTGTGTGTGTGTGTGTGTGTGTGTGTGTGTGTGTGTGTGTGTGTGTGTGTGTGTGTGTGTGTGTGTGTGTGTGTGTGTGTGTGTGTGTGTGTGTGTGTGTGTGTGTGTGTGTGTGTGTGTGTGTGTGTGTGTGTGTGTGTGTGTGTGTGTGTGTGTGTGTGTGTGTGTGTGTGTGTGTGTGTGTGTGTGTGTGTGTGTGTGTGTGTGTGTGTGTGTGTGTGTGTGTGTGTGTGTGTGTGTGTGTGTGTGTGTGTGTGTGTGTGTGTGTGTGTGTGTGTGTGTGTGTGTGTGTGTGTGTGTGTGTGTGTGTGTGTGTGTGTGTGTGTGTGTGTGTGTGTGTGTGTGTGTGTGTGTGTGTGTGTGTGTGTGTGTGTGTGTGTGTGTGTGTGTGTGTGTGTGTGTGTGTGTGTGTGTGTGTGTGTGTGTGTGTGTGTGTGTGTGTGTGTGTGTGTGTGTGTGTGTGTGTGTGTGTGTGTGTGTGTGTGTGTGTGTGTGTGTGTGTGTGTGTGTGTGTGTGTGTGTGTGTGTGTGTGTGTGTGTGTGTGTGTGTGTGTGTGTGTGTGTGTGTGTGTGTGTGTGTGTGTGTGTGTGTGTGTGTGTGTGTGTGTGTGTGTGTGTGTGTGTGTGTGTGTGTGTGTGTGTGTGTGTGTGTGTGTGTGTGTGTGTGTGTGTGTGTGTGTGTGTGTGTGTGTGTGTGTGTGTGTGTGTGTGTGTGTGTGTTTTTTTTGGTTAGTCTCTTTATTAAAAATGAAGATTAATTTGTCTCTTCATTCCCAGTGAAGATTAATTTGTCTCTTTATTCCCAGTGTTGATTAATTTGTCTCTATTCTAAGTGAAGATTAATTTGTCTCTTTATTCCAAGTGAAGATTAATTTGTCTCTTTATTCCAAGTGAAGATTGATGTGTCTCTATATTCCCAGTGAAAATTAATTTGTCTCTTTATTCCAAGTGAAGATTAATTTGTCTCTTTATTCCCAGTGAAGATTGATTTGTCTCTTTATTCCAAGTGAAGATTAATTTGTCTCTTTATTCCAAGTGAAGATTAATTTGTCTCTTTATTACAAGTGAAGATTGATTTGTCTCTTTATTCCCAGGGAAGATTGATTTGTCTCTTTATTCCAAGTGAAGATTGATTTGTCTCTTTATTCCAAGTGATGATTAATTTGTCTCTTTATTCCAAGTGAAGATTAATTTGTCTCTTTACTGCAAGTGAAAGTTTGATTTGTCTCTTTATTCCAAGTGAAGATTGATTTGTCTCTTTATTCCAAGTGAAGATTAATTTGTCTCTTTATTCCAAGTGAAGATTGATTTGTCTCATTACTCCGTTTGCCTCTTTATTCCCAATGAAGATTGATTTATCTCTATAGTCCGAGTTTGTCTGTTTATTTCTAGTGAATATTTCCTAGTCTCTTTATTCATCAGGGAAAACAAAAAGGACACAAAGGTGGTGGACAGAATAGGCTTCCCACTAAGATTTGACCACACGCTGTGGTTTGAGCTACACAAGGTATCTCTCAGAGTCTGGCAAGTTTGTGGTGAGTATACAGGCACCAGATGATTCCTGTTGGGGTACATGTCCCGCCGGGGGGATACAAGCTTTGTAATTAATAGATTTTAGGTTGAACAAGATGGGTGGATCTACTGATGGATAACAAGATGGACACACAGACAGGATAGATTAGACAGACAAAGATGACAGATTAGACAGACAGACAGGATGGATCAGATAGACAGGATAGATTAGACATGCATGATAGAATGAATAGAATAGATTAGACAGAATGATAATTTAGATAGACAGGATAGTTTAGATAGGATAGGTTAAATAGAATAGTTTAGATAGGATAAATTAGATAGAATAATTTAGATAGACAGGATAGATTAGATAGAATAATTTAGATAGACAGTATAGATTAGATAGACCGGATAGATTAGATAGAATAGTTTAGATAGACATGATAGATTAGATAGAATAGTTTAGATAGACAGGATAGATTAGATATAATACTTTAGATAGATCGATACATTAATTAACGCAAAATTTTTTTAATAGTAAGCAGGTTAAGGTATGTAGATTGGTAGATGGATAGTCATATTTTTAAAAGGTGCATGAATAGAATGGGTGGCTCAGTAGATGGGTGGTTCAGTAGATGGGTGGATCCAAGAATAGAACCCTGCGGTACTCCTGTATCTATTTTCGAGAAATCTGATGTCGAGTTGTTGTGAAGCACTAACTGTTGTCGATCTGCCAGGAATGATTTGATGATGTTTAGTGGATTAGGGCCTATTCTGAGGGTTTCTAACTTTTGAACCAAGATAGTGTGGTCAATCATGTTAAATGCTTTTTTGAAGTCGACAAAAACAGCACCACGTAAGTTTCCATCATTTACGTTCGACAGCCAGTTGTCTGCCATTTTGGTGAGAGCTGTATGACAGGAATGTTTGGGTCTAAAGCCTGGCTGGCTCTCAATGAGCAGTTTGTTGTTAAGTGTTGAAGTGTGGTGTTGTAAATGCGTTTCTGTAGTGGTTTTGATATAGATCAGTGGTGGCCAAGCTATGGTTGGCCGAGGGCCAGATTATGGTAAAGGGTAACACCAGAGGGCCAGACCTATAAAATCCTTAAAACATAACGTTCTGAGATTTAGTTTTACATATATAATGAACCACGTACAGAAAGCAACGGCAAACTACTGTACTGCACATCTGCCAAGACATGTATACCAGTCTTCGGACTGAAATTACTGTAAAAAAAGATATAATGAATCTGTTGTTTGTAATTTGTTTTGTAATTTGTAATATGACATGTAATTATTTATTTCAAACATACATTTGTGTGTTATTTCATTGTGAAGAGTGTGGCTTCAATCAACAATAAGAGGCCGGCCAAAACAGGTTGGCGGGCCGGTCAAAACTGGTTGGAGGGCCGGATCTGGCCCGCGGGCCGTAGTTTGGCCACCGCTGATATAGATGATAGAATGGATATTGGTCTGTAACTGTTGGGATCGCTATGTGAGCCAGATTTATAGAGAGGATACACTTTGGCAGTTTTAAATGCTGTAGGGAAGAAATTGTGTGCAATACATTGGTTGTATACATAGGTTAAAGAGTCACAAATGATGGGTGCGGCGTAACGTAGAATCTTATTGCTGATACCATCAAGTCCAGAAGACTTGTTGTTTTTTAATGCCAATATATATTTGAGAACTTCGTGTACTGTTAGAAAAGGAATATGTCTTAGATCTGTTGTGGTGTGTTCGGTGTTGCAGAAGTTTGTTAATTTACTAATATCGCAGTCCATAGGCTTTAGTGTCGACTTGAGATGGGTAATTTCTGTTTTGAAGTGGTTACTAAAATGAGTTGCCGGATGGTTCAGTAGATGGGTGGTTCAGGAGATGAGTGGTTCAGGAGATGAGTGGTTGAGTAGATGGGTGGTTGAGTAGATGGGTGGTTAAGGAGATGGGTGGTTCAGTAGATGAATGGTTCAGCAGATGGGTGGTTCAGTAGACGGGTGGTTCAGTAGATGACTGGTTCAGTAGATGGGTGGTTCAGTAGATGAGTGGTTCAGTAGATGGGTGGATGTGCTGATGGATAATGAGATCCATGGATTAACAAATGGATGAATAATTAACAGAGAGGCAGACAGACATTTTTGTTGTAGGTAGATTTAGGTGTGTACACTGAGAGAAAGATAGACACTTAAAAACAACATAGCATGAATGGAATGGATGGTTCAATAGATGGGTGATAGACGGGTGGTTCAGTAGATGGGTGGTTCAGTAGATGGGTGGTTCAATAGACCGGTGGTTCAGTAGATAGGTGGTTCAGTAGACGGGTGGTTCAATAGACGAGTGATTCAAAAGATGGGTGGTTCAGTAGCCGGGTGATTCAGTTGACGGGTGGTTCAATAGACGAGTGGTTTAATAGACGGGTGGTTCAATAGACGGGTGGTTTAATAGCCGTGTGGTTCAGTAGCCGGGTGATTCTGTAGCCGTGTGGTTCAGTAGACTGGTGGTTCAGTAGACGAGTGGTTCAATAGCCGTGTGGTTCAGTAGCCGGGTGATTCAGTTGACGGGTGGTTCAATAGACGGGTAGATATCATCATCACCATCTTCCTTTGCTCTCCGTACGGAGCATGTAGTCACCACTGTAGCTGATCCCCTTACAGGAAACCTGCACCAAACATTGACATACTGCTGTTGTACTGGTGTTTTCTGTAACTCTTTCTTTGACATGATGCCGTTGCCATCCTCATTGACAACCTCATATGTGGCCTTCCTTGTATGATATTCCTGGGATGGTAGTTGTTCCATTCTTTCTTTGTCTTGTCTCTTCAGAGCCCTTAGGGGCTACACGGGGTGGATAGGTGGATATGCTAATGGCTAATAACATCCATGGATTAATAAATGGATGGATAAATAACAGACAGGTAGATATACAGTTTTTGTGGTAAATAGATTCAGATGGGATAGATTGGTAAACGGATAGTCAGGTTTAAAGAAAAGAAATTATGAATATTTTTTTTACAGAGGTAAACAAAACATAAATGAGTTAGTTTTCTCTTCTTTTCATGCAGAAAGTGACAGCTTGCAGCCGGAACAGTCTTTCGTTGCATTTGAGCTTGACTGTAATGACCTTCCTCCGTCTGAACTTGCTCCACCACCACCAACCACTCGTCCAAGACCAGCAGTCTGTCGACAGCGACATGATGAAAAAACAAAATATGTACATACAAGACCTCGCAATCAACAAGAGTTGATGGGAATATGCAATCGAGGATATCACTCTGAAACGTCGTTTTCTGGTGCACGTGAAGTGAATCCTCCTAAACTGGAGCAAAAGTACAGCGGTTACATATCAATGGATAACTCAAATCCTTTCGCACACAACAACAGTGCAACATTTCCAAGATGTGCTTCAATTTCTACTTTGCCATCAGTCAGTGGCACCATGAAACTGGACCTTCTCTGTGATACTTATATAGACTCAACGCCATTTGTATCCAGCGGAGCAGATTTGATTACCCTATCATCCTTGGAGTCTCTCAATCTAGTTAGTGGTCAGAATGATTCCAGAAGTCAAGAGGTGAAACATTCTCACCAGAAGTCTCATTACGAAAAACCAGATCCTGTCTGGTCACTGTCAAAGTCAAAACCATCACCTGTGACCTCATTCTTGAATGCAAGTAACAATCCAAGAGATGTTTCATTGCCCGGAAATGATATGAAAGGAAAAGGCACATTGCCTATGAATGCACCACGAACAGCTTCCCTCAATCCTAACACAACTCAGCCATCACGTAAGAGCCAAGGTCTGAATGCTAATAGCGGGATTTCTGCTGGTACTAACTATCTAACAGTAATTCCGCAGACTAGAAGACATAAAACTTCCACCTCTCAGAAGCAGTCTGCTGGTAACATCCGCAACGCAATGTGTCAGCTGTGGGTGGAAGAGGTCAACGATAGTCGAGATATGTGGTCATCGCAGGAAAATAAAATGAAAACTGAACGACAGAGTGACGCTAGTTGCCAAGAACAAGGCCAAATTCATGTGGGAAATAACGGAACATGTAATCAAGAGAGAAGTAGAGTCTTGTATAGATATTCACGTGGTTCTGAAGTTCCCACAAGCAGCGTCTGGTTACTGGATACAGATGTTGACGAGAGTATAAGGCATGATCTGGACATACAGTTTGAACCAGTTAGAGGCCATCTGAGATGCCACAGCTATTACAGTGACTCAAGAAATAGTCTTGTTGACTGGGGAAAGAATCCTACAGATTTGAGAAAGAGTTTTGGGTCTCTTGCTTCCGTCCCCTGCATGCCTTTAAGTGACAGTACTGTATGCCGTGAGAATCAGGAAACCTCTTTGAAAAAAACCAACTGTGAATGGGAAGAGATGCTTTCTGAAGACGCTTCCACTATTGTCATCTCTGAAACACGTCATAAAAGCGTAAAAAGTGGTGGCTTCAATATTGATGAGGACGATTGCCAGGATACTTCCAGTAAATCATCCAGCGATGTCTCAGATGAAATTACTTATCTGAAACATATAGCCCAACAAGATAGCACAAGTGCTGTGGATGCTCCAAAATGTTTACAGGAAGTGGATATAACCAACACAAAGAGCAACAGCGTGTTGCCAAAGTGTTGCCTGCAGCAGCCAGTGAGTGGATATTATCTAGCAAGCCCATTAAGTCCTGTTCCGGCTCACAAACAATTCAGTAGTATGAAAAGTCCTTTACCTGACGCGCAAGTAAATCAAGCTGAGGAAGAACAAAGTGAAGATAACGAGAGTGAAGATAATGATGAAGAATGCCTCGAAAACATCACAGAAACATCACATGAAGCGTTAACACTTACAAATGGAAGCGATAAAGAGAATGAACTCAATGAAAGGACAACAGATTCTGACAGCGGAGTTGTGAGCATGCGCTACCACTGGAGAAAGGGTAATAGAAACATTATTGAAAGTGTAACCTCTAATGGTTCTGCTGCATTTTTAAGCATTGGGCCCATATTGAAACTACCAGAAGGATTAGAGAATCCACAAAATGCAGAGGCCCAAATGAAGCGCTCTGAAACGTTGAAAAGAAACCTTGATACATCCCCACGTCCGTCCGTTCGTAAAACGTGTGGCTCTAAGATAAAGTCCACAGACTTTGATTACAAAAATGACATGCCTGGTGAAGAAGATTGGTCGGACGTAATAAAAGGTATTAGTGAACTTAACAGTAAGTAGCTCTGAAGAATTGCTCAGGTTGACCCGCTAATAATTGGACGCCATTCCTAGCAGCCCTTGTCCAAATGGGAAAAATATTTCAGTGTCTTATACTTAAAACGATATGAGGGGAAAAACACACAGGAGATGATACGTACCTTGTATTTACTGCATTGAAAATGTTAGTGCTACATTGAAAATAGTTAACCTGTACGTTTCAGAGTAATAGAACTTCGTTAGACAGCTCCTACTGCGGTTAATATTGTTACTTGATTAGCTGAACAATCATCCTTAGATTCTGAGCCATTTTAGATTCGTTACTTCTATGCATGGTATCACGCTGGCTTGGCCATGTCCGCCGCATGGAAAATGGTCGCATCGCGAAAAATTTCTATGGACAACTGTCCAACGGCAAAAGAACAGTTGGGTGACCGCAGCTGAGATTCAGAGATGTGTGCAAGAGAGATATGAGGGCACTGGACATAAATCCAGCAACCTGACAGGATGAAGCTGCCGATCGCACCAAGTGGCGATACTATCTATATACGGCGCAACCTCAGATTGGGCGTAAAGAAGGTCTCACATCAAGCAGAAGAGAGGAGAAAACGTCGAAAGGAACATCTGGAAAATATACAGCTGAGGGCTGTCACCTCAGGGGCGCATTCCCATAGATAGTTATGACTGAAGGGGCTATTATTATTATTATTGGGTGCCCACATCTAACGATTACGCGAACCACGTGTGAATGAATCGACGACACCAAAACTCCAGGGCTGCAGTCTCCAAATAAAATATATTGACAACATAACTTTACACTGGGCAGCTGTACGAAGCATACATCTCTACACATTTCTGTCGGGCACAAACTTAGCTACACATGAAGGTCAGAAGATGGATTAGGTTGTTAGAGGCTGTTAGCTATGCATGCAATAGAAGTATTTATCTGCATTGGGAACTTATCCCCACAACAACTCCTAGCCATGACAGCCTTTGGAACTGAGCAAACATCCTGCTACCTTAATATCAAAACGTTACCCTGGATGCACTACAAATTGTACTGTTGGACCACTACAGCAACTACTAATCCGCAGTGGCGTAACTCACAGCAGAAAGTACCAAAACCTTAGCAAAAATAATAACCACTGCACCTGGATCTGCACAAGAAAATTAAAGACGATACTCACGTTCTCTCCTCTCAAAAGCCACCGAACAACTGCAGGAAATCACAGTCAAGGCATCAGTTCTTGTCTCAAACAAAACAACCTACCAGTCCAGAATTCAACTTATGCCAGCGTTTTGAGCAGAAGATGCCTTTTCGTGCGTTACGTATTTAACCAGCCACCGGTTATTTGGCAACTGGCCATAAGGAGTGACGTCGAAGGCAACGAAGAAATCTAGCTATGCAACTCAATATTCCGGGAGATACATCCCGATTCCCTATACATACGTAATACGAAACAAGTATATTGCATTAACGAGTGAACATTGTAAAAACTTTGAACATTGTTGTTGTTGTTGTTTCACTTGGCTGCTAAGCTTCTCGCTCTTTTGCAGCCTACACCAAGTTGAAGACTCCCTGGTATTATCTACACTGTAGATCTAAGCTTTTTCTGTGGCTTTTCTGCTATTCTGAAACGTGTTGAGACGAAGTCTTGAGCTCCAGGTTCTCTAGTTTCTCCAGCTTCGCTTGCATTTAATCACATCTGGCTTCAAGCTACGAGGACACAACGTGTGGCAAACTGTGCATTGCTCGCCATCCAAGGGAGCTTTTCCAAATATGTAGAGTTAAAACACGATGCTCTGGTTCTGGGCTCTCCCAAGCAATTGTCACTTCCTACACAAAGCCACTTCTCGGCTCCCTTGCCTATCATAGGACGTTGAAGATGAATGCTTGAGTGATTATCACTACCATGCAATGAATATAGACCTACATCCTTTGGAAGCCATTTTCTTTGTAAGAACTATCAATAGCTGTAACGAACATGAACAAACTGAAACATTTTGTCATGACGTTTCTTTGTAAGAACTATCAATTGCTGTAACGAACTTGAACAAACTGAAACATTTTGGGTACCGTGACGCAGGATCCCACGGTACTGAAATCCTCTGGGACACAACTTTCAACTGACTCGTTCACATCTCAACCTGTCTCAAAGTAAGTCACACATTCAAATCATACTTGACTACTCAAAACTGTTCAGGTGTAACAACCACAGTCTCGCTCAAAATAAACAATGAACTACATACCCACCACAGCTCAGGTAAACGGCATTTAAAACATTTTCCAATGTAACCAAGTGTTCACCTATCTCACAAACAGTCAACAAAGCATAGCTCCGTATAAGACCTCCACTGGTTGAAAGTATGAAGATGTTCTTGGATTACCAAGAGTTTTTCCGTTCAAATCATCGTATCAAGGTGGATAACTACATTAAATCAGTTAATTCAAAGTGACAACGAGCACAAGGATTGTTCGCTATTTGTGGTACCTAAAGACGTGCCCAGGGGTATATGAAACAGTTAAAGCTTTGCTTGTAAATAGAAATAAGACTACTACACAGAAAATGTCTGTTAGAAAACTACCTACATACCTAGTAGGATCGTTTTACCGAATTGTGAAAAGAAAACGGACGCCGTTTGAGATTTCACACAAGAGACTGCCTTTGAACACTTTGAAGTGGCGTAACTCTTTTTTTATTTTCTTTTTTTTGTATGTTCCATTTGTGATTACCTCCCCCGTAATGTGTTTTCTTCCGCGGTGTTTACAAGTGCCACAGTAGGACATTTTGGCAGCATGACTTCCCTCCCGCACAGATTTTTAACTTACGTATTATGTAGAACCTTGAGACAATTCAGTGTTAATACTGTAAATACTGTTTGATAGATGACGAGGTCATTAGGCAAACTCCGCCATGTTGCCTGACAAGCTATCCATATGGTCGTTACAGCGAGCCCTAACCACAAACCTGTTTCGAGCTTTGTCAAATAGCTAGCCCAGACCCTGTTTCGAGCTTTGTCAAACTCAATAACACACGACAAACACGGAGGCCGTTTTAATAATGACAAAAGCAAGAAAAAATCCAAATAGAAACGAAACACTGCGTTTTTTTGGACAACATGGCGGCCTTTAGTCTGCTTTCCCCTACGTAAACTATTTTGTATGTGCATTGCTTCTTAACAGGTTGATTTACATATATTGATAATGACAAATAGATAGTGACTTAGTTGTCACCCCACACATCCCATGCTTTCACACCTTCCTCTCAATGGCGTAACTATGGACCGGGTGGGCCGAAGCTCCGAGTTGGCTCCGGGAAGTAGTGGACATAAGGGGCGCACGCCTTTGTGTATATATCCTGTTCCTTTGATAAACGTCACAGCATGTCCCAGTTTGAGGGAACAGAAATGAAAGGGGCAAAGAAGACATGGAAAGATGTTGAGCGGATGGCACAGGCCAGGAGAACCTGGTACAAATTTGTTGATGCCCTGTACTTCTTAAGAAGCTGAAGGTTAAAGAGAATGAAGAAGTAGTTAGGTGTGTATACACATTAGCCGTATATTGGCTATGGTTGTTCTCCATGACATATGTGAAGGGAGGGGGTTCACTTACTTTGTGCCGGCAGGCCCCTTACATTGCAGTTACGCCACTGTGTTCCCATGTCCCCTCATACAAGTTAATTTACAACACTGTAAAGTAAGTAATGATCATATACCATACCACATTATAGTATACTCTTCAGCTCATCATACGTCTTAGCAAATATATTCCAAGTCTTCAACAAACATATACAAATCTTCAACAAACATATACCAAGTCTTCAAAAAACATATACCAAGCCTTCAACAAACATGTACCAAGTCTTCAACAAACATGTACCAAGTCTTCAACAAACATGTACCAAGTCTTCAACAAACATGTACCAAGTCTTCAACAAACATGTACCAAGTCTTCAACAAACATGTACCAAGTCTTCAACAAACATGTACCATGTTTTCAACAAACATATACCAAGTCTTCAACAAACAGGTACCATGTCTTCAACAAACATAAACCAAGTTTTCAACAAACATATACCAAGCCTTCAACAGAGTTATACACATGCCTTCAATATATACCAAGTCTTCCACAAACATGCTGCTACTATCAATAACATTGCGAAAACACTTCACATATGTCTCATTACGCTGTTACAATACAAATTAGCCTTTGGCTTCACAAATTAACATCTCCCTACAATACACCATCAGCAGCATCTACACACTGCATTTCTCGTGGAGTCTCAACAACAACGTTAATTGTACCATCTCACTTTCTACTTAACTCGGCAACGTCCCACGTTCAACTGCCCATATAATCCCAGTCCCACTCACTCATCATGTCATGTCATTCACTCACACTGTCCACATAATCAGTTTCATGAGACACAAACAGTTCACAACAACTCATGGCCTTACATTCATTCACACTGTCCACCTAATCAGACACAAACAGCTCGCAATAACTCATGTCCTGACATTCACTCACCCTGTCCACATAATCATCTTGATCAGACACAAACAGCTCATATCCTGACATTCACTCATACTATCCACATAATCAGCTTGATCAGACACAAACAACTCACAACAACTCATGTCCTGACATTCATTTGGACACTATCCACATAATCAGCTTGATCAGACACAAACAACTCATGTCCTGACATTCACTCACACTGTCCACATATCAGCTTGTTCAGACACAAACAGCTCACAACAGCTCATATCCTGACATTAACTCACACTGTCCACATAATCAGCTTGATCAGACACAAACAACTCACAACAACTCATGTCCTGACATTCACTCACACTGTCCACATAATCAGCTTGATCAGACACAAACAACTCACAACAACTTATGTCTTGACATTCACTCACACTGTCCATATAATCAGCTTGATCAGACACAAACAACTCACAACAACTCATGTCCTAACATTCACTCACAAAGTCCACATAATCAGCTTGATCAGACCATGATCCATAAAGGGTGAAATGAAAACATAAATGAATGTATTGTCTTTTTGTTTAAAATGCTACCATTGTTTTAAGCGGATCATGTGATTTACGTCACTGGTCTGTTGTTACATTTATATTTTATGTTATTCTTTTGCAGGATTTTGAAAACAGGTTTTATTAAATATTTATTAGGTTTCTTCAGTTGTTATTTAAGCTTTTTAAACATACTTTTACAGTTTGCAATTGTAAAAGTGTTACATGCATTTGAATGTTTCATTTCTTTTCTTTTTTAAAATCTTACTATTGAGAGTAACGATGTTTATTTTTTAAGTTGCACAAAAAAGAATTAGCTGATTTAAAAAGTTTCGCACTATTAATTCTAATTTCGTGTAATCCACCCCCACTTTTGATATTGCACTTTTGAAAAGAACAAAAAAGTTGTCCCTGTGTTGATGTAGACAACTACTGTTTTGAAGCTGGCATGCTAGTTGAGCACAGCCACCTACTCAGTGAGTTACCCAGGAGAGTATGATAAGACAAGGACAGAATGTGGCTAATGTACCCTCAGGCATGTCGTAGGAGGCAGCTATGATCTTGTGCATGAGGCTGACGACCTTGTAGGGAAACGCGATGGGCTCCAGAAGCCACTGTTCAAGATGGCATTAATTATTTGGTGCAGACATGCTGCAGAGAGACAAACAGCAAGACGAACTTTCATTGCATTGGGAAATATATGGAGGTCAAGAGAAATCAGGTCCAACACAGACATAAGAATGTTCACCTCAAATAACAAGTCAGTCCTATTGTATGGCTCGTAGACTAGAAGGATTAACATGGTATCACAAGATTATTAATGTGGAACTGATGACAAGAACCAGGCAAGTGCTGGTGGAACAAGAGATGAGAAGAAGATGCAGACAATATATAGGACACACATTAAGGAAACCTGTTGATAGTATTACATGGCTATTCTTGTTCTAGAATCCCTAGGATACGAGAGGTAGAGGTAGGCCGACACACACTTAGAGAAGAGAACTGAAGACAGCAACAACGATGATGAGGAAGTCATGGACAGACCACGAGCTGATGACACGCGCCATAGGGAAAGGCATGCGTTTGTTGAAGGCCTATGCTCCATGTGGAACTAAAGCGTAACGAAAGAACTGAAGTATAAAGTTTATACCATATTTTTTATAATCATATTGGCATGGCTACATTCGTCTAGGTTTTCTAAAGTGGGATCAAATCGAAGTAATGATTTTGAATTGTTGATAATACGTTTGAGAACTACATATACAAATATCTCTGAATTTTAGCCATAATTATTCAAGGTGAGCCATAAGTGCCATATCTTTTTGCTTAAAACACGTGGCAATAATATGTAATGGTTTGTGTGAATGAAATACGTCATAACAATGACAGAACACTATCATTTAGTCCTATCGACCTACTTCTTTTTCTTTGATCCTTAGCTGGCGACTGTCAGAGCAATCAGAGGCTATCACACCTGGTGGCGTCTTGTAGAGCAGTAATAAACTGCTTCCACTTTGCTCGGTCGGCGGCCATCCTTCGTACAGTTTCATTCTTTGCATCTCGGCCTCCACGGTTCTCTGTTTTCTTCAACAAACATGTACAAAGTCTTCAACAAACATATACCAAGTCTTCAACAAACATGTACCAAGTCTTCGACAAACATGTACCAAGTCTTCAACAAACAAATACCAAGTCTTCAACAAACATGTACCAAGTCTTCAACAAACATGTACCAAGTCTTCAACAAACTTATACACATACCTTCTACATTTACCAAGCCTTCAACAAACCTACTGCTACTATCATTAACATTGCGAAAACACTTCACATATGTCTCATTACGCTGTTACAATACAAATTAAACTATGACTTCACAAATTAACATCTCCCTACAGTACACCATCAGCAGCTTCTACACACTGCATTTCTCGTGTAGTCCCAACAACAACGTAATTGTACCATCTCACTTTCTACTTCACTCGGCAACGTCCCACGTTCAACTGCCTTTATAATCCCAGTCCCACTCACTCATCATGTCCTGACATTCACTCCCACTGTCCACATAATCAGCTTGATCAGACACAAACAGCTCACAACAACCCATGTCCTGACATTCACTCACACTGTTCATATAATCAGCTTGATCAGACACAAACAGCTCACAACAACTCATTGTCCTGACATTCACTCACACTGTCCACATAATCAGCTTGATCAGACACAAACAACTGACAATAACTCTGTCCTGACATTCACTCTCTCTGTCCACATAATCAGCTTGATCAGACCCAAACAGCTCTCAACTCATGTCCTGACATTCACTCACATTGTCCACATAATCAGCTTGATCAGACACAAACAGCTCACAACAGCTCATATCCTGACATTAACTCACACTGTCCACATAATCAGCTTGATCAGACACAAACAGCTCACAACTCATGCCCTGACATTCACTCACATTGTCCACATAATCAGCTTGATCAGACACAAACAACTCACAACAACTCATGTCCTGACATTCACTCACACTGTCCACATATCAGCTTGTTCAGACACAAACAGCTCACAACAGCTCATATCCTGACATTAACTCACACTGTCCACATAATCAGCTTGATCAGACACAAACAACTCACAACAACTCATCTCTTGACAATACTACCATTGTTTTAAGCGGATCATGTGATTTACGTCACTGGTCTGTTGTTACTTTTATATTTTATGTTATTCTTTTGCAGGATTTTGAAAACAGGTTTTATTAAATATTTATTAGGTTTCTTCAGTTGTTATTTAAGCTTTTTAAACATACTTTTACAGTTTGCAATTGTAAAAGTATTACATGTATTTGAATGTTTCATTTCTTTTCTTTTTTAAAATCTTACTATTGAGAGTAACGATGTTTATTTTTTAAAGAACACAAAAAAGAATTAGCCGATTTAAAAAGTTTCGCACTATTAATTCTAATTTTGTGTAATCCACCCCCACATTTGATATTGCACTTTTGAAAAGAACAAAAAAGTTGTCCCTGTGTTGATGTAGACAACTACTGTTTTGAAGCTGGCATGCTAGTTGAGCACAGCCACCTACTCAGTGAGTTACCCAGGAGAGTATGAGAAGACAAAGACAGAATGTGGCTAATGTACCCTCAGGCATGTCGTAGGAGGCAGCTATGATCTTGTGCATGAGGCTGACGACCTTATAGGGAAAAGCGATGTGCTCCAGACGCCACTGTTCAAGATGGCATTAATTATTTGGTGCAGACATACTGCAGAGGGACAAACAGCAAGACGAACTTTCATTGCATTGGGAAATATATGGAGGTCAAGAGAAATCAGGTCCAACACAGAAATAAGAATGTTCACCTCAAATAACAAGTCCTATTGTATGGCTCGTAGACTAGAAGGATTAACATGGTATGATAAGGTTATTAATGTGGAACTGATGACAAGAACCAGGCAAGTGCTGGTGGAACAAGAGATGAGAAGAAGATGCAGACAATATATAGGACACACATTAAGGAAACCTGTTGATAGTATTACATGGCTATTCTTGTTCTAGAATCCCTAGGATACGAGAGGTAGAGGTAGGCCGACACACACTTAGAGAAGAGAACTGAAGACAGCAACAACGATGATGAGGAAGTCATGGACAGACCACGAGCTGATGACACGCGCCATAGGGAAAGGCATGCGTTTGTTGAAGGCCTATGCTCCATGTGGAACTAAAGCGTAACGAATGAATTGAAGTATAGAGTTTATACCATATTTTTTATAATCATATTGGCATGGCTACATTCGTCTAGGTTTTCTAAAGTGGGATCAAATCGAAGTAATGATTTTGAATTGTTGATAACACGTTTGAGAACTACATATTCAAGTATCTCAGAATTTTAGCCATAATTATTCAAGGTGAGCCATAAGTGCCATATCTTTTTGCTTAAAACACGTGGCAATAATATGTAATGGTTTGTGTGAATGAAATATGTCATAACAATGACAGAACACTATCATTTAGTCCTATCGACCTACTTCTTCTTCTTTGATCCTTAGCTGGCGACTGTCAGAGCAATCAGAGGCTATCACACCTGGTGGCGTCTTGTAGAGCAGTAATAAACTGCTTCCACTTTGCTCGGTCGGCGGCCATCCTTCGTACAGTTTCATTCTTTGCATCTCGGCCTTCACGGTTCTCTGTTTTCTTCAACAAACATGTACAAAGTCTTCAACAAACATGTACCAAGTCTTCAACAAACATGTACAAAGTCTTCGACAAACATGTACGAAGTCTTCGACAAACATATACCAAGTCTTCAACAAACATGTACCAAGTCTTCAACAAACATGTACCAAGTCTTCAACAAACAAGTACCAAGTCCTCGACGAACATATACCAAGTCTTCAACAAACTTATACACATACCTTCTACATTAACCAAGTCTTCAACAAACCTACTGCTACTATCAATAACATTGCGAAAACACTTCACAAATGTCTCATTACGCTGTTACAATACAAATTCGCCTATGGCTTCACGAATTAACATCTCGTACAATACACCATCAGCAGCTTCTACACACTGCATTTCTCGTGGAGTCTCAACAACAACGTAAATGTACCATCTCACTTTCTTCTTCACTCGGCAACGTCCCACGTTCAACTGCCTTTATAATCCCAGTCCCACTCACAACAACTCATGTCCTGACATTTACTCACACTGTCCACATAATCAGCTTGATCAGACACAAACATCTCACAACAACTCATGTCCTGACATTCACTCACACTGTCCACATAATCATCTTGATCAGATACAAACAGCTCACAACAACTCATGTCCTGACATTCACTCACACTGTCCACATAATCAGTTTGATCAGACACAAACAACTCACAACAACGCATGTCCTGAGATTCACTTGGACACTATCCACATAATCAGCTTGATCAGACACAAACAACTCATGTCTTGACATTCACTCACACTGTCCACATATTCAGCTTGATCAGACCGTGCTCCATAAAGGTTGAAATGAAAACATAAATGAATGTATTGTCTTTTTGTTTAAATTACTGTCATTGTTTTAGGTGGATCAAGTGATTTACGTCACTGGTCTGTTGTTACATTTATATTTTATGTTATTCTTTTGCAGGATTTTGAAAACAGGTTTTATTAAATATTCTTCAGTTGCTCTTTAAGCCTTTTAAACATATTTTTACAGTTTGCAATTGTAAAAGTGTTACATGTATTTTAATGTTTCATTTCTTTTCTTTGTTTAAAACCTTACTATTGAGTGTAACGATGTTTTTCTTTAAAAAACGCACAAAAAAAGAATTAGCTGATTTAAAAAGTTTCGCACTATTAATTCTAATTTCGTGTAATCCACCCCCACTTTTGATATTGCACTTTTGAAAAGAACACAAAGTTGTCCTTGTGTTGATGAAGACAACTACTGTTTTGAAGCTGGCATGCTAGTTGAGCACAGCCACCTACTCAGTGTGTTACCCAGGAGAGTATGATAAGACAAAGACAGAACAGGGCTAATGTATCTTCAGGCATGTCGTAGGAGGCAGCTATGATCTTGTGCATGAGGCTGACGACCTTATAGGGAAAAGCGATGTGCTCCAGAAGCCACTGTTCAAGATGGCATTAATTATTTGGTGCAGGCATGCTGCAGAGGGACAAACAGCAAGACGAACTTTCATTGCATTGGGAAATTTATGGAGGTCACGAGAAATCAGGTCCAACACAGGCATAAGAATCTTCAACTCAAATGTCAAGTCAGTTCTATTGTATAGCTCTGAGACATGGAGAACAACAAAATCAGCCACCACGAAGCTACAGACTGTCATAAAAGGGTGCTTGCGTAGAATAAAAGGATTAACATGGTATGACAAAGTTACTAATGTGGAAATGATGACAAGAATCAGACAAGTGCCCGTGGAACAAAAGTTGAGAAGAAGACGATGGCGATGGATAGGACACACACCTTGAGGAAACCTGTTGATAGCATTACATGGCAGTCCTTATCCTGGAACCTCCAGGGCAATATTGGCAGAGGTAGACTTAGAAGCACATGGAGAAGACAGCTGGAGACAGAAGTGAAAATGATTCGGGGACGTGGAAAAATTTGAAATGATGGCACGTGACAGGAAGACTTGGCATGTGTTTGTTGAATGCCTATTATCCTTGGTGAACTAAAGGGTAACGAAAGAATTGAAGTATAGGGTTTATACCATATTTTTTATAATCATATTGGCATGGCTACATTAGTCTAGGTTTTCTAAAGTGGGATAAAATCGAAGTAATGATTTTGAAGTGTTGAGAACTACATATTCAAGTATCTAAGAATTTCAGCCATAATTATTCAAGGTGAGCCATAAGTTCCATATCTTTTTTGCTTAAAACACGTGGCAATAATATGTAATTGTGGTATGTGTAAATGAAATACGTCATAACAATGACAGAACACTATCATTTAGTCCTATCGACATACATCTTCTTCTTTGATCCTTAGCCGTCGACTGTCAGAGCAATCAGTGGCCATCACGCCTGGTGGCGTCTTGTAGGGCAGCAACAACCTGCTTCCCCTGTGCTCGGTTTGCGGCCATCCTTCGTGTGGTGCCCCAGCTCTGGTTCATTCTTTGTATCTCGGCCTCCACAGTTCTCCGCCAGGTTGTGTTTGGTTTGCCTCTCTTTCACTTTCCTTTAGGGAACGACGCACATGGCGAAGATAATTTGAGGGTAGTTTTGATAATGTTCTTTTATTTACACTAACGCATATATTATATACTCAGGTATGACAAAACAGAATAATAACAGATGATGGCAGATATGAAACAGAAATCAAGAAGAGAATAGTACTGGCCAAAGCTACATTCAACAGCATGAGACGGATAACACTGACAAACAACATTTTTCTTTTTATATAAGAATAAGTGTTCTTAGGTCAGTTTCTTGCGCTGATTTCAAATCTGAAATCCGTTTATCTCTATCACATCGGGTTCTTAAGATATTTGTGAATAAATATATTTTTGGGGAACCGTTATTTGCTCCGTTTCATTTTTACTGTATAACTTATTAAAAATTAATAAAATGCAAAATAATTCTACTTTTTATACTGCTAAAAGATGCATGACATATGTTACGCTATTTTTCAAATAGTTACTGTATTTTGAAATAATTCTGAGCGAAATATGGCTTCTAGAAGTTGTAGACATTCTGCTGATCTGTTCTGTTACGTGTGCGGATATTTTACCGATCGTGTTCACCAGAAAAACTTTACACCATTACTAAAGAAAGCATATGAACGTTATTTCGATTCGAAAGTTGATGATGCAAATAAATCTTGGAAGCCAAATGCAGTTTGTTCGACTTGTGCAAATACATTGGCAGGTTGGTTACGAAAATCGCCGAAGCATAAGTCGATGCCTTTTGGAGTGCCAGTAATATGGCGTGAACCGACAAATCACGCTACTGATTGTTACTTCTGCTTGACAAATATCCATGGTTTCACTTTTAAAACTAGAAAGTCTGTGGTTTATCCAAATATTGAATCGGTTTCGAAACCAGTGCCTCATGATCCAATCACATGTCCGATCCCATTTCCACCAGAACAATATCCGTTGGACGTGAATGAACCATCAGAAAGTGATAGTTTACCTGCTTTAGAAACTAATTCTGACTCGGATTATATACCGGTGAATGATGGTGTTCACTTAATTAAATATTCAGAACTTTCAGATCTAATACGTGATCTCGCTCTTACCAAAGGACAAGCGGAATTACTCGGTTCGCGACTCAAAGAATGGAATCTTTTAGCGCCCAATACTCCGATATCTAAATTTCGTCATAGACACAGAGAACTTGTTCAATACTTTGAGATGGATGATGGCATTTGCTATTGCAAAGATGTAAACGGTCTAATGGTGCACCTCGGTCATGAGCACATAATCAACGAATGGCGACTTTTCATCGACTCTTCCAAGACGTCTAAAAGCCGTGTTATTGCATAACGGAAATTTATTTTCATCAATTCCAGTCGCCTACTCTGTTAATATGAAAGAAACTTATGACAATATGGCTATACTTTTGGTAAAAATAAAGTACAATGACTACCAATGGCGGATTTGTGGAGACCTAAAGGTCATTGCAATTCTCACGGGCATGCAGACTGGGTATACTAAATTTTGTTGCTTCCTATGTGAATGGGACAGCCGCAACAGACAGGAACATTATGCAAGAAAGGTGTGGCCTATCAGGGATCGTATGCAGCTCGGGCATAAAAATGTAATACATGAGCCATTAGTTAACAAAGACAGCATCATTTTACCACCGTTACATATAAAGTTGGGGCTCATGAAGAATTTCGTAAAAGCGTTAGATAAAACGAGCAAAGCTTTCACTTATCTTCGAGAAAAGTTTCCGCAAGTTAGCGATGCAAAGATAAAGAAAGGTATCTTTGTAGGACCTCAGGTTAGGAAAGTTATTGCAGACAAACAATTCGAGAACTTGTTACATGGTAGTGAACTTCGCGCATGGATGGCATTCAAATCGATCGTCGATAACTTTCTGGGAAATCACAAATCTGTCGACTATGTGCATATTGTAAAGCAGTGCATAGATGCATACAGAATTATGGGCTGTAACATGTCCCTCAAAATCCATTTGCTCGATTCGCATCTTGACTTTTCCCCTGACAACCTTGGCGAAGTCAGCGATGAACATGGAGAACGATTCCATCAAGATATCGCCGTAATGGAGTCACGCTATCAAGGACGGTGGAGTGTGACCATGCTTGCCGATTATTGTTGGATGCTTCATCGCGATGTACCACATGCCATTCACCGACGAAAGTCGACTGCAAAGAAATTCAAGCCTACATAACTGTTAAACTTCTTGTATGAATGATGTTGTAATACTGTATGCGTTGTTAAAAAAAACTTCAATTGCGTATTTCTAGAGATCCCGACCTGATAGAGAAAAACGGTTTGCAGATTTAAAAACAGCGCATTAAAATTGACCAGAAAAACATAGAAATGTTAGAGAAAGAAAAAAAAAATTTTTTTTTGTTAGTCAGTGTAATTTATGTTAAAAAAAACCATATATATATATATATATATATATATATATATATATATATATATATATATATATATATATATAATATATATATATATATATATATATATATATATATATATATAGGGTTACCATATCGTTCAACGCAAACAGGAGGACAATTCTCAATTTTTAGTCATGAAAAGGAGGACAAGGCCGGATATTATTGTGAAATTTCTTCAAATTGGAGAACTGATCAAAACTCTTAGTATCATCAATTTGTACACCTTTTTCCATCAACAATTTTATACTTATTTCTACATCTTCCCATGAGATATCTTCAAGATCTAGCCACTTGAACCCAGAAAATTCCTGAAAAGGCTGCATCCACATTTTAAATAATCTAAACATCCTTCATACAGTGCTTCTACATGGCACTGAAACTGTTGCACCTCAGATGTGTAGCCATTACTTTTCATTTGCTTTAGCATGTCCTTCACTTTGAGTGGCTTGAAACTGATATCCTTTCTTTCTTGAAGAAGGTCTTGCAAGGATGAAATGATTTTCATGACATCAATAAGATAGTTATCTTTCTTTTCTAATTTGCTAATGTGAGCATGAAACTGAACATGCTATAAATAGATTTCACTTAATGGATCCTCAAAAAACTTGTTCAGTACAGCTGGTGGTTTGTTCTGTGACAGAAAGAATGACAGGAGAGCTGGAAACATTTGTAGAAGTCTTTGAACAGCTGGAAATAAAGACAGCCACAGTCTTTTGTTGTGGTTAAGGAGTTGCTGGTATACTACATCAACAAACTCACAGAACTCTTTTAGGGACTCAACATGGACAGCGTAAATTGAAAAGTAATTATAAATCTTTACAAAAACATTTCTAGGGCACCGCCAGAGTGAAGAAAACACCTCCAATCACTGGAAATGCTGACAAAGCAGGGAATTCACAAAAATGTCTGCGGACAGTAATTTTTACCCCCAAAATGAGGTCATGTCCACATAAATGATGGTAACCCTATATATATATATATATATATATATATAATATATATATATATATATATATATATATATATATATATATATATATATATATATATATATATATATATATATATGTATGTATATATATATATATATATATATATATATATATATATATATATATGTATATATACATATATATATGGACATCTGGAA
This sequence comes from Oreohelix idahoensis, assembly GCA_024509875.1. Lineage (NCBI taxonomy): Eukaryota > Metazoa > Mollusca > Gastropoda > Stylommatophora > Oreohelicidae > Oreohelix > Oreohelix idahoensis. The sequence goes on along the minus strand of JAMPIV010022518.1, from coordinate 574,115 downwards.
CTTTAGGTACGATGCCTCATTAAAAGACTCGAAGGCATCTAAGATCACTTGATGTGATGTGGCCATCTAAGATCTTCATCTTAGACACATCATACTTAGATAGCTCTTCATCTTAGACACATCATACTTAGATATATAATATATATAAATATTATTCACCAGATATTATGTATAGTCATATCTACTGCATGGTGCAGAAACATGGACAATGAACAAGAAATTAGAGAAAGAACTGAGCCCTTGAAATTTAGAAGAAAAAAAACAGGGCAGCCTATTTTCAGGAGGATTTTAAAGAGTCCATCCCTACTAACCAGGTCGAATGCTTTTGTGAGGTCTATAAAGGCGATATATAATGGTCTTTTCTGCTCTCTTGATTTTTCCTGAAACTGGCGGAGAGAGAAGATCATGTCTGTTGTTGATCTGCCAGCTCGGAATCCACACTGTGACTCTGGATATATGCGCTCAGCTAACTTGTGTAGTCGCATTAAGATGACTTTGGCAAAAACCTTACCAACAATACTAAGAAGAGAGATGCCTCTGTAGTTATTGCAATCACTTCTGTCTCCTTTATTTTTATACAGTGTTACAATCTTGGCATCTCGCATGTCTTGAGGAATAGTTGTCTCTTCCCAGCATTGGCACAGCATCCTATGCAGGGGATGTAATAGCGTGCTCTTACAGCATTTGATTAAATCAGGAGGAATCCCATCACTGCCTGGTGCTTTGCCAGAGGCCAAGCTATCAATGGCATTGCTGAGTTCCTCTAATGTTGGTTCGGCATCCAGCTCCTCCATAGTTGGCAGACTGTTGACACCATCAAGGGCTGCAGGCGTAACGGTATTGTCTCTAGCGTAAAGCTCAGAGTAGTGCTCGACCCACCTCTCCATCTGCTTACCCTTATCGGTTAGCTTCTCTCCGCTGATGGTTTTTAGCGGTGCCGTCTTACTTTTATGGGGGCCAAGTGCTTTCTTTATACCGTCATACATTTGTCTAATGTTGCCTGTTTGCGCTGCGATCTGGATGCTCTCACTGAGCTGGAGCCAGTAGTCATTTGCACAGCGTCGAGCAGTTTGTTGAACTTTGCTTCTCGTAGCCCTCAGGATCTGTAGGGTTCTGGCACTCGGTGAACGTTTGTATTCATTCATAGCACTGCGCTTAACTTCAATGACAGGTGCCATCACATCTGATGAAGCATCAAACCAGTCATTTGACTTTGCTGTTTTCTTACCAAAGGTGGCAAGTGCAGTACTTTGAATGGCGTTCCGTAGATGCTCCCAGTTCTCTGTAATAGTATCACCATGCTGAGGGCTACTGAGCACTTTCTCGAAGGTCGCAGTGAATTGAGCGATCATGAAAGGGTCTGACATCTTGCTGGTATCAATGCGTGGTTTCCCTTCATGTCTGACACGATAGAGTTTTCTTGGTTGTGCTCTGATTTTGCAGCAAACCAAGGAGTGATCTGTATCACAGTCTGCACTATGGTACGAGCGCGTGGAGAGCACAGACCTGAGGAGTGGCCTTCTGACGAGAATCAGGTCAAGTTGGTGCCAGTGCTTGGATCGTGGGTGTCTCCATGACACCTTATGCTGGGGTTTTGTCTGAAAGTAGGTGTTGGTCACGCAGAGGTCATGGTGGACGCACAACTCTAAGAGCCGTTGTCCATTTTCATTCATCTTGCCAATACCAAACCTGCCCAGACATGAAGGCCATGAAACATTATCGGCACCCACTCTAGCGTTAAAGTCACCAAGGAGAACAAGCTGTTCTTGCCTAGGTATGCTTTTGATAATTGCTGTTAGATTCTCGTAGAACTCGTCTTTAGCTTCTGAGGCAGCGTACAGAGTAGGAACTGCTACTTCCCGTGTTTTGCCGACACCTATAGGGTGAAGCTGGAGTGTCCTCTCCAGGGCGCGAGCTTGGGCACAGTTATATGGAGATCAAGCTGTTGCCCATGCAGCATGTTCCCCCTCTCCACACAGCCGGTAGATCCAAAGGAACGGCAGTAGCCGATACAGTTTGGTACCAGCCATGTCGCAGGAGTTGCCAGAATAATGTCGAATCGACATTAGACTGCCTTAGGGACTCCGACTCCGGATTTATCCTCAGGGTTTACTCCCGAAGCCAATTCCATAAATGGATATTCCCGCAAGGCAGCGGTGGTTTGAATTCAGAGTTCCTTCTCTTAGATAAGCTACCAACCAAGGATCACGAGCCCTATCTGCCCGAAGCTGCTGGTTTTAAGGCGCCAGTCGCTCGCCTTTGCCCCTTCTCCCGTCAGTGGAAACAGTTCCGCCGGGCTCAAATTGAGCCGCACGTGAAGGCCGGGAGCTGGACTTCGTTGTCAGAGGCTGTTTGAGGCGCGTGCCATAGAAGTATTTTATCTGCAGTGAGAGCTTATCTTCACTACAACTCCCGGTAATAACAACCTTTGGAACAAGCATGATCATACAAATAATGTAATATAACGTGCAGTGTGAATAAGTAAATCCAAAATAACTGGCTAACAGTGACCACGAGACATCATCAAAGTATACTGCTAAGCTTACAATGCCAATATGGCGTACAACCCGCTGATGGCCAAGAAATGTGCAAAGGGATCAATACACTCTTAAACGCTACGGCAATAACAATCCCTGATTTGCAGAACAGTTCATAGTTACATGAATCAAATATACACTGCCTCATGCTGGACAAAACTTAGCAGCCTTGAGCAAGACAGAATAAATTCTCTAAGCACATCCTCCTTTGACAGCAAACTAACGTGTTTCTTCTTGATCAACCCTTTCCAGTTAAAAAAAAACCCTTTACGCAACATAATTGCGCAGCTTCCAGTCACATGACTGGCTATATTTAGCTTAGCTGACATCACACACTATGTCTGACATCAGAAGTGCACTTCATGTGAAGCACAGATGCGCAGACGGACGTCAGATAGTCCATGACCGTGTGAATATACGTCATTATCACCTTCATTTCCATTTTGGCTCCCTATGAAGCATGGAACCATCATTTTAGGTGGTCCAAAGGAAGCCTGCACGAAAGCATTCACCCCTGAACCTAAGACTAGTTTGCGAACGGTTCTCCATGGTGCAAACGATGGGGAAATGGCAGTAGATCTACCTGGGCGAGGGTCATACCTTGAACCAGTAAAGTCTAAACAGCATGGGCGAACTTAAAGTATTTGGCACCCTGGTGGACGCCCCCCCCCCCCCTCGCACCCTTGTTAAAACGCCACTGATAAAAATACGACCAAATATAGTGCTACACTCACCATTATCACACCAAGTTATAATAAGTAAGCACACAGTGCCAAATTGAATCCAGATTACATGAGCAATGCGCTTTCATAATAGCCAATTATAGTGAGCATGATGGTTACAAAGTAGGGTTTCTGGTTCGGCAACTCCCGAGACATAAAAAAAAATATATATATATTTTGTATGTCAAGCCCTGGGAAAAATTAATGGGACCCGAGAAATTATGAAAATAATTTTTACCGATAAAAATAATATGATTAAATAGATTTGCGAAACTGCAAATTTTTTCTCGCTTTTATACGCTTAAATTTTGTTCTTCTTTTTCTTCTTCTTCGTACACTCTCAGACGTCTACTAATGTCCACTAGTGTTCTTAAAGAAAGCTGTAGTCAGTTTCTGGCCATCTCTCCATAGAGCATTTCCACGAATGGAACTGGTGTCGGCCATATGCGCTTTTCTGTTCCGCATATGTTGGGCAACTTTGAAGTAGATGTTCAGGAGTCATTTTATCAGTGCCACAGTTACACTGATTGGTTCATATCTTTAGCTTGTTGAATAGATGGTATCTCAATCTGTTGTGACCAGTGCAGAGTCTGAAGATTACCACTTGTTCTCTTCTGTTGAGCTGGTAGTAAGCATCATTCTGTGTGTGACCTGGATGTTCTACATTCCATATGTTTCTGTATCTGATTCTGATAAAACTCTTTGCCTTCTCGAAAGTTACGCTTGCAAAATTTTGTTCAATACGAATTAAGAGTTAATACAATGAAGAACGTGTTGTTTATCCACATAATTCAGGTTAGTTCGGGTACAAATCTTGAGCTCAGTATTTTCTGATCTTTCTCTGTTTTCTAATTCTAATGTGATGAAGAAAAAAACTGTAAAGCTCTGAATAGCCATTTAGCTGAAGAAATGAATGAAGCTCTTCTGAAAAAAAAAGGGAATCGGAGAATGACGAGAGAACAAATATTACTACCCTAAACATGTACAACCAAAATCCAGAGAACATAGACAGAGAACATTTCCCTCTGCCCCATAACTACATTATATTCTTTCGCAGAAGGATTAATAATCAGACTCTTCGGTGACATTTTGTCATCGACATCAACAACAAATTAAGATGAAGAAGGGGAAGAAAGAAACGAAAATGGTGATAATGTGTCACAGGACAAGGTAGAGAAGATGCGCTAAACCTGGAACTGAATAAAATCAAATACAGTAATCAGAAAACCCAAGTCAGTTACCAAAAACACAAGAAAGAGTATCACATTTTTGAAGTTACCGGGAAGAGAACTGTGAATCTCCTTTTTGACGCAATATTAACCATAAAACCTACTTCAACAGAGAATGAAAGGATTTATTTTATTGAGAATGTTGTTCCAAAAATTTGTAAAATTGACTTTTAGATAAATCTATGAATTCTTTAGTCGTCCTGAAAGGTTAGTTTACCAAAAATAAAAAACAATATTGATAAAATATATTTTCAAGAATACAAAATTATCAAAAAATATTTTAAAAAAAAAATTGTTATAACTTTTTATTTATGCTATCGCTTTGGTAATGCCAGCACATTTCTGAGTAAAACATATTTAGAATTAAATAAATCGTGTTGTTTTTTAACCTGAACATTTATATTGTTTCACTTTAACAATAAAGTGATGACAATAAATTAAAAAATTGTGCGTGTGTTTTTGTTTTTTCTTTTGTAATTGCCGGGTCCCTTCAAAGACGCAACGCTCTTCTAGACTCCTGGGAAATATAACGTCGAAAAAAAAAAATCAGAAATAATAAGAATCAGACAGGTGGAGAGAGAGGCAGTTATATCAAAATAACAATACAAAACGCAAGGGGTGCTTTCATTGCATTGGGAAATAATTGGAAATGGCAAGATGAGTTTACCAAAGTGAAACTAACAAGAATCAGACAAGATGAGTTTACCAAAGTGAAACTAACAAGAATCAGACAAGATGAGTTTACCAAAGTGAAACTAACAAGAATCAGACAAGATGAGTTTACCAAAGTGAAACTAACGAGAATCAGACAAGATGAGTTTACCAAATTGAAACTAACAAGAATCAGACAAGATGAGTTTACCAAAGTGAAACTAACAAGAATCAGACAAGATGAGTTTACCAAAGTGAAACTAACAAGAATCAGACAAGAGCCAGTGGAGCAAGAGACGAGAAGACTGCGATGATTAGGACACACATTGACAAACTTGTTGATAGCATTGCTATGTAGTTCCTTTTTCTGGAACCTCGGGGGTACGAGAAGCACAGGTAAACAAAGAACTATAAAATAAGACACTCGGAGAAGAAAATTGGAGATAGACATTGTACGGATGTAAAAGGCATGGATAGGCCTTGAGCTGATGGTACAGGACATGAGGGTAGGCATGTGCTGAAAGCCTGTGTTCCCTGAGGTGCTGAAGGGTGATAAACGAATTAATACACTACTACTCTTCCCCCCTCCCCCTTTTTCTTTCAGCGTTACTCACCTTGCCAGCGCCATACACAACATCTCGCTGTTATCAGCACGTAAAACTTTGGTTGTCCATAGATGAAAGTTGTAGATGGCCGCGCAGCTGACAAAGACGATAGTAATGTTGATGAAGGCACGTCGAGGAGTGCAGTAGATCTTGACCTGATGAGGTCGTGCTATACGGACGTAGTTTTCGTGTGACACCAGTACAATCAGCCACACAGACGTATAGCTGCAGGCGTAGGTTAGGAACACTGTAACCTGAAAAAGATGAATGATAAAGTCAGCTTCTGAAAGATTCTAGCTCAGGGTGTTTTAACCTGTGGTCCACGGACCTCTGAGGAATGGGGTCCATGAATGAATTCTAGGTGGTCCGTGTACATAACGTAACATTTAAAATGTACAGATTTTTATTCTGTTTTAATGTACAGTTTTTTTCTCTCCAAGAAACAGACTATAGCCTTCATCGGACAATCAAAGGGGTCCATGTCCTTCATTAGAGAATTAAAGGGGTCCATAGCCTTCATTAGACAACAACAAATAACGGGCCATAGCCTTCATTAGACAATCAAAGAGATCCAAAGCACAAAAAATGTTAAGAAACCCTGTTCTAGCCAGATGGTACAAGATGGAGCATGGGGTAAATGATATTAAAGATATAAGTCATGCTCTAAAGGAGACAACGACCGAGTGAAATCTACACCAGACCACCAGGTCTCTTTTAAATATTTTTATTTGACATACGTCCAGAACAGGTTTAACCATTAGGCAAACTAGGCAGTCACCTAGAGGGGCACAATTTGAGGGCAAGGGGAGAGGGGGGGGGGTGTTCGCCAGGAGGTAAAATCTAGCGTAAAGGTTCTACAACTTTTTCAGATTGTGGCACACTTGGCAATACAAATTTCTGCCGCGACACACCTGTGTTCTTAATGATGGACTCTCGTGTAATTAACTGTAAATTTATAGTGGAACTTGATGACGTAATCATTGTCATATTACTTGTGGTCGATTGGTGGCGCTTTAGTTCAGCATTTGCAGCAAAATAAATTAATGTTATCTAAATATTAGGCTGGCGAAATTTTTTATACAAATATTGTTATTTAAATAGGCAAAAGTGCTGTGTAATTTGGACGAAAATATTTTTTACTGTTAAAATTTGCCACAGCACACCGTTTGATAAACGATAATCTAACTAGTGTAAAAGCCCGTCATAATACGGGAATTAAATTCAAAAGCACCAATACCTAACGGCAATTTTACTTGTTCAAAAGTATTTTTAAAAACCAAAATATTTGTGTTACATCTGATGTTAAAAGTCTGAACATGACAGAACAGCATCTTGATATTCTGTTGTTTTAATCTGCTACAACTTAAATCATAGATCTCCGCGTCTTCCTATCTCCAGTTCATGTACTGTTTATCAGTTGTGTTGTTGACTTCTTTCCATACAGTATAATCAAACTGTTCATGCACATCGTCATTTGCGCATTCTTTTTTGGTAAGTGTTACTATTACATATAAGGGAAACTAAACAATTAGTGTCTAACTTTCAACCACAGTTGCATCCCTTAGCGTTACGCACAGACAGAAAAAGCTGGGATTTTATATATAGAACTAGTGTAAAAGCCTGTCATAAGGCGGAAATTAAATTCAAAAGCACCGATACCTAACGGCAATTTTACTTATTCAAAAGTATTTTAAAAAACCCACTGTGCATCACCACAGTACACGAACTACGTAGCAGCAGCGAGGATCCCAATGTGTGTATACGGGATCACACATTCTATAAATATATTTTTCTGCACACCGTCATTTGCGTATTCTTCTTTGGTAAGTCTTACTATTTTCGGTAGAGCACATATAAGGGAAACTATACAATTATTGTCTAACTTTCAACTAAAGTTGCATCCCTTAGCGTTAAGCACTGACAGAAAAAGCTGGGATTTTATAATAGGATGAATTTAAATATTAGTATAACGGGGTAAAGTGGTTATTGTAAAAGACAAAAAAAATATTTTCTTTGGCCCATCTACACTACTGTAAATGAGAGCGTGAACGCATATATATTTTTATTCAGTTAGGAAAGGCAAAAGGTAGCAAGGGCAGGAAAAGACAGCGAGGAAAAGAACTGATCACCTCAACTATCGATGCTGGACCTAGTGAAGTGAAGTCTCTAACACTTCGCTACCCTAAGGCAGTGTGACGGTATTGCCTCCCCTGCTTTGCAGTAGTGGTCCAACAGTGGCCAAAACTCAAAAGTATCTACGAGGGGCGTTCAGAAAGTAATGCACCACATCGTTTTTCTCAGCTAATAATGAAGATAGAGGCATAAAATTTTGCACACTTTAAATATGGCATGTGCACCAAAGTGCACCGCAACCGGCCAAATAATACGGCTATCCTAAACCGTTGAAATGGAGCGTGTTGCGTTGTAAGCAGCGAATTGTGATCGAATTTCTCGTTGCAGAGAAGGAAACTGTTGTGAACATTCACAAGCGTCTACGTGATGTGTATGGAAGTTTTGCAGTCGACAGGAGTACAGTCAGTCGCTGGGTTCAGAGAATCAAAGAATCAGGAAGTGGAGATACAGAGCTGCTTGATCGGCTGCGCTGTGGACGTCCTGCCACAGCCACTAACGCAGAAATTTTGAAATGCGCTGAGGGCATTATTCTTACTGATAGGCGAATCACTACTCAACAATTGGCCTTACAGCTGTCAGTCAGCATTGGTAGTGCAAATGCAGTTATAAAAACTCTCGGATTTTCTAAGGTTTGCGCAAGATGGGTTCCTCGAAGTCTCACAAATGATCACCGATTGCAAAGGAAAACAATTTCTTCTGAATTGTTGGAGCGTTTCAATGCTGATGGAGAGAATTTTTTGTTTTAGATCGTTACAGGTGACGAAACCTGGGCACATCATTTTGAACCTGAGACAAAAAGACAGTCAATGGAGTGGCATCATCCGCAATTACCACGAAGATAAAAATTCAAGACAATTCCTTCAGCTGGAAAGGTCATGATCACTGTCTTTTGGGACATTGAAGGTGTGATTCTTGTGGACGTTATGCCAAGAGGAAAGACAATCAGTTCGCAAGCTTACATTAAGACATTGAAAAAACTCAATCAATGTTTTCGCAGAGTTCGGCCGCACAAGAATCCAGCAGACCTGCTTCTCCTTCACGACAATGCGCGACCTCACACAAGTCTGGCAACACGGGAAGCAATCACCAAATTGGGTTGGACTGTACTACCCCATCCACCCTATAGTCCCGATTTGGCACCCTCTGATTTTCATCTATTTGGTCCACTTAAAGATGCACTCCGTGGGACAATGTTTGAAGATGATGAAGGAGTGATTCATGCAGTGAAGAAATGGCTACATGATCAAAACAAAATCTGGTACGGGCTAGGAATACATGCACTTGTTTCGCGCTGGCATAAAGCCGTACAAGTTGATGGGGATTATGTTGAATAATACCGATGTTTACATGACATATCCATGTATAATGTCTATAAATTTCATGCTTTTTTAATAAACAGCTCCTGAGAAAAACGATGTGGTGCATTGCTTTCTGAACGCCCCTCGTATTATAGGCTTCAATGGAGTCTATCTTTACACAAGATTACTCTTGGCAGAAATGTAGATAGTAGTAAAGCTTCTATCACATGGGAGTCTTCATAAGATATTCAAATAAGCAAAAACGATGCTGGCTGTCGCTAAGTAAGCACGTTAATTCTATAATCTGCCGACACTTTTATGAAGAATTTAGCAACGGTTTATTCTAGCTCGTTAAGCCCCCACCGCTGAATTAATCAGTGGAATTTATTATTATTATATATATTGCTCTGTTTACAGTGTGTGTTTAGTAACTTTGACTGAGACAAACATGTAGTACATTTAAAAGGATTAAATCGAAGTTAAATTTGTAACATTACAAATATCAAAATTTAATAATCAATTTAAGTTTTAACAGTTGGAAAATAGTTTGAATATTTATGAAAAGAATTTCATCGCGGATGGGATTTAACTGAATAAAAGAGGTCACTTTTGGCAGCGGATTTTTTCACTTAGCTTCCAGTGATAGTTTCTTCTCCCGCTGGGTTGGTTCCTTTCACTCTGATCTCGCTCGTCTCTGGTCAAAGTTCTGGCGCCGCACGTTCCCAGAACGTCAAGGAGTAACGGCTAAGTTGGTTCTGCGTCTGTCTATAAGACCCTTTTATGATGGTGTCTCGCAAAACGTCAGTCCACTTCTACCTTCACTTGGTTCCAGAGATAGTACTTTCTGCTAGAACCTTCAATAACTGGTAATAGAAATAGAAACGAAACGCTCTTCTGAGTATGGCGTTTTTCCGACACATTTATGTGCCACCATCTTCTATTCTACCATCCCATGTCAGAATTTACCCTCGATGAGAATTAGATTTAATCCCTCGGGATAAAACTTTCTTTACATTTAAACTGAATAGCTTTAGCTTTACATTACATTTAAATGAAAAGGTTAAACTTACAGATATAAAATGTTTTACATTTACATCTCCACTGTTTGAAAAGTGTTCACAATATAAATTCATTTATGTTTCATTTACATTTACACTGATTTAAAGCATGAAAACTTACATTAATTTTAAAGTGAATATGTTTAGAGGGACATTTACATTGCTTTGATAATGTAAGTATTATACTTAGAATGTACATCATTTCTTTCAACTTTCCCTCACTGCTCCATAGGGAACCTGGAACTACTTTATGCTTTTAGTTCTTTTTACCAATCAATAAAGCAATCACCATCCCGTGCAGTGGTGGTTCATGAATCATCATTCTAGATACTGAGATAGCCAGCCTCAAATGAATGACATCAAATAGCGAGTTTCACATACTAAACTTCACATGGTAATATATATATATATATATTTGTTAGTTCACATGTTAGTAATAAAACAGAATGAAAATGCACTAGTTACGCCAATCTTGGCTACAGACGTTTTTTGCTCAGAGGAATAAAAGAGACGAATCGTTCTCTTACACGCGTCTGGGATATCTTTAATTTTGCAATGGATTCCCCTCTGACTCCGTGTTTCTTCAGTTTCCTAGTCCCGGGAATTCCTTGTTAAAATTTGAAAGAGACTTCATGTGCTTTTTTTAAGTCTTATCTGGTTCTCCAATAAAAAGTCCGGTTAACATAAAGGAATAATGAATCTAGTCTTCACTCTGGCGAGGTCTGAAGTTGTCTCGGGGAGCTTGAAATTCACCGTGAAAAAAACAACTGCGAACTCGTCAGCCTATATTCTCCCTCAATGTTGTTATGAATCTAATCAGAAAGATCCAATCATTTCAAATCATGCAGATAGGGTGTGATATTTCAAAATAGTCCCACGTGAAATAAGGTGCGTGTCTGCAAAGGTTAAGTATTACCATATATGGACATCTGATGTCTTGCATACACTCTCACAAGCACATTTGTAGACTCATATTGCCTGAAATGTAATAAATCCATGATTACTTTTAACCAAGTGACCGGAAGCGATTATATCACACTTGTCTGCCCACATGTGTCACACAGACAGTAATCTTGTTATCTGTCGTATGAGTACGCAAACTCCGTGTCTTATCGGTGATTAAGCCGAAGCGCTGGCCGATGTACGTGTTAATCTGCCGCGCCTATAACCAACAAATAATGTAGCGCCAAGCAAATGTGATGTATCATATCAGCCGCTCCTGCAAATGTGATATTTATCACCTACAGGGTGATTTGATTAAATCAAATATCTGCTATTAGTAGAAAAATAAAGAAAAAGAGAAAGAAAGAAAAGTGCGTTAATTTTTTGCCTACACCGGCTCTCCAGCCCTGGGGATTCCAGAACAAGGACTGCCTTGTAATACTATCAACAGCATATGTCCGATCCATCGCCAGCGTTTTCTTCTTATCTTTTGTTTCATCGGCATCCGTCTGGTTCTTGTCTTCAGCTGGACATCGGTCAAGACACATCATCTTCTTCTTCTTCTTTGATCCTTAGACGCCGACCGCCAAAGCAGTCAGTAGCCATCATGCCTAGTGGCGTCTTGTAGGGCAACAACAACTTTATTCCACTTTGCTCGGTCGGTGGCCATCCTTCGTACAGTGCCCTAACTCTGGTTCATTTTTTGCATCTCAGCTTCCACAGTCCTCCGCCAAGTTGTTTTTGGTCGGCCTCTCTTCCGTTTTCCTTCATGGGTCCAAAGCAAAGCTGTTCTTGTGATGGCATCAGGATCTCTTCTGAGGACATGGCCAATCCAGCTCCAGCGTCTGCCAGTTATGACGGTGTGCATGTCCTCTTGCTTGCTCCGAGTAAGCAGATCTTGGTTGGTGATGGTATTCGGCCAAAAGATTCGGTGAATTTTTCTTAGGCATGTTGTGTGAAAAGAGGACAATTTCGACATTTCCTTCTCTGTAACTCTCCAGCTTTCCGCACCATAGAGAAGCACAGAAAGCACACAGCTCTGATATAATCTTAATTTTGTGCTTGTGCTGTATTGAGAGGACTTCAAGATGTTGTTTAAGCTAAAAAAGGCTGTTCTTGCTTTGTTCATTCTGTTGTTGATATCTTTGCTTGCCCCGCCGTCTGGTGTTACTATGCATCCTAGGTATGTGAAGGTGTCTGTCTGTACCAGTTGCTGATTCCTTACTGATATGGGCTCAGGGTTGCTCACATTGAGCGTCATGACCTCTGACTTCTTTAAATTGATGTTCAAGCCCACCTGCTGGCTATACTTATTAAGTCTATCCGTTTTTTCCTGGATGTGTTGATGTGAATGTGTTAGTAGTGCAATGTCATCTGCATATTCCAGATCTTCCAATGTAGAAAATGTAGTCCATCTTATTCCTCTTGGACTGATCTCTGTTGTCTGGCGCATCACCCAGTCTAGGACTGTTAAAAATAGAGTGGTTGATAAGGGGCATCCCTTTCGTACTCCTGTCTTCACCTCAAATGTTAGGTTGCTCTGCCCAACACTACACGTAAAGTTGGCATAGAGGCTTTTTATGATTGACACTAAGCAGCTTGGAATTCCATAAGCCTTCAGTATTTTTCATAAACTGTCCCTATGTATGCTGTCAAAAGCCTTTTCAAAATCAACGAAATTAATGTACTGCTGTCTTTGCCATTCTGAGCACTGCTCTATAATATTCCTGAGAGTAAATATATGTGCTGTTTCCGTAACTTCATTTCTTTTTACATTATAACATTATAATAACTCAAAATTACAGGATTTTTTTTTATAAGCAGGAGGATGACAGGATTGTAAATACGGAGACTTTAGAAGATTAACGGAAAGTAGTTTTTCTAAATAGATGACCAAGGTCAGAAAGTAAGAAACAAAAGATGTTAAACCACTCATGCAAAAACAACACTTCATCTCTTCTCATATTAGAGAACAGTTTTAACCTTGATAATAAACATTTTGCTAAGCCACCTGAAAAAAGTGACCAGAAAGTCAGGTCATAATGTGAAGAATGAGACCGTCTCGTATAACGTCCAATGCTGAAGTGGTTTTCTTTGGAGGCTTCAGCTCTATTTTAGAGAACGCGCCCAAAACTAACAACAAACAACAACAATAATCAAGAAGCTCTCATCATCTCAACCCGTAACCCGTCATGGGTCGTTGGGGTGCCATGGTGGAAGCATCAGCAGACAGGGTCCTCTACTGCTCTCTATCCTCAGAAATGCGTACAAGTGTGGAAAAACCATGTTCTGCCCATTCTTTGATTTTATCAGCCCAGGATTTTCTTTGCCTTCCTCTTCTCCGTTTACCTTCGACTGTTCCCTGGTGGATCGTTTTCGAAAAGGAGTCATGACGAGATACATGCCCAAACCAGGCAAGCTTTCGACGTTTCACTACTGACAAAAGTGGTCCTTGGTGGCCTGCATAGGTGTTTATCTTCTCTCTAACATAGACATTTGTTTTGTGCTCTTTATAGCAAATGCGCAAAATTCTTCTATAACATTTATACTCGAACGCCTGAATCCTTCGCTCCGTATCTGCAGTGAGTGTCCAGCTCTCACACCCATACAAGAGAATAGATAATACACGTGATTTGTATAATTTGATCAAGAAGCTACAGACTTTCATAAATGTGTGTTAGCTTAGAATAGAAAGACTGAAATGGTTCGACAAGATCACAATGTGGAACTGATGACAAGATCAAGACAAGTGTCAATGGAACAAGAGATGAGCAGAAAACGCTGCCGATGGATGCCGATGGATAGGACGCGCATCGAGGAAACTTGTTGATAGCTTTACCGAGCAGCTTTTGCTCTGGAATCCCCAATGTAAAAGAAGCACAAGCAGACCAAAGAACACGTGGAGAAGAGAACTGGAGAAATACATTAAAATAGAAAGGAAGACACAGAAATACCTTGAGCTGATGATACGCGACATGAGGACTTGACACGCGTTTCTTGAAGCCCTACGCACCTTGATAGATAAATGGGCCGTGGTAATGCCAAAATAGACCCAGAGTAACATGAATCCATAGTCACGAGAGAACGAGTCCAAACCACGTCAAGGGAGATTACCAGAAAAATGTGTTGATATTTTCCCCCAAGGCTTGCTTCTGTTCTCTCGTCTGCCAGTGCGTTAATTATTTACCTTTCTGTTCCAGGTAGAGCAGAGGTCTTCAGCAACAAAGACACGTTATGCCTTCTGATCATGTGCTTTCCGTTCAATTCTTTCCCAAGTATTCTTTATCCTCATGCTTCTTTTTAATTACATTTGATCTTGCTGATTACTCTGAGCATAAATTGTCAAACGCCCCGTGGATTTCTTGGTGCCTCCAACGAGACAAAAAAAGGACAACTACACACTGAGGCATAAGATATAAGGTGATTAATTAATTCAACGTTGCACATTGGGCTGGCAACCTCATCATATAAAACAAATTGGCACATTAACCACTGCTGCACGAGCTTACGAATGCTTGGTGGGGGGCATCATGCAAAGGTACCGGCTACAGTGGTGTCTTTATGCTCCGTAAGGAGGGCAAATGAAAATGATGGTGATCTAGCTGATTGCCCTGAAAATAAATTGTGAAACATCTTCGCTGAAGACATCCATTTGTTATAACAGGGCAACTAACCTGTTTCCATCTTTCTTTCTTTCTATTTTTCTCCCATCCTATTTTTTACTTTCCCTTTTTAATTTTTTTATATCATTTTTCCCCTTTCTTTCTTTTTTCTTCTTTCCTTCATTCCTCATTCCTTCTTTCTTTCTTTCCTTCTTCCCTTCATTCTTTCGCTCTTCTTTATTTTCACTTTTCTTTCCTTTTTTATCCATGTTTCTTTTTTCTTACCATCTTTCTTTCCTATTCTTCTTTCCTCCTGTTTTTCATTCATTCTTTCGTTCTTTCTTTCTTTCTTTCTGTCTTTCCTTCGTTGCTTCTTGTCTTTTTTCTTTTGTTCTTTCATTCATTCTTTCGTTTCTTCTTTCTTTATTTCATCGTCTCCTTCTTTAATTACTTGTTTCCCTCTTCTTGCCTTCCTTATTCTTTACGTCCCTTCTTTCTTTCCTTCCGTTTTTCTTCCTTCCGTCTGTCTTTCCTTCCGTCGTTCTTTATTGCCTTCTTTCCATCTTTGTTCCATCTTTATTTTTTTCCTTCTTTTTTTTATTTCTTGATTTCATTCTTTTTTCTTTTCTTCCTTCATTTTATGTCCCCTTCATTCTTTCTTTTCTTCAATCTTTCCTTCAATCTTTCCTTCTTTCTTTCCTTTCTTCCTTTTTTTCTTTCTTTATTACAAGTACTCACCACTGACCTAACTTTTGTTATTTGATAAGGTCTTTCAGGGCATAAATCTTTTCTTCCTGTCCCATTTAATGAAAAATTCATTCAGCAAAATGGGATCTTTAGTAATTACCCGCAGAGACCTTGAAATGTGAGCCGTCAATGCTGGAGATGCTGTACAACTGCTCATGTTGAAACTATGGTCCTACCGTGATTGACAAGAAATAAAAGAGAAAGAAAAACGAGAGAGACAGACAGACAGGCAAGCAGGCAGACAGACAGACAGACCGCCAACTGACAAACAGACATACCGACAGACATACCGACAGACAGACATACATACCGACATACATACATACTGACAGACAGAAAGATATACAGACAGACAGTCAAAACGACAGACAGACAGAGAGATAGACAGACAGATAGACAGACCAACAGACACACATACCGACAGACAGTTATACCGATAGACAGACAGACATACAGACAGGCAGATAAACAGACAATCATACAAGCAAACAGACAGATAGACAGGCATACAAACAGACGAACAAGAAGACAAACAGGCAGACAGACAAACAGACGAATAAGCACACAGGCAGACAAATAAGCAAATAGAGAGACAAACAGACAGACAAACAGGCCAACAGGCATGCAGGCAGACAAACAAGCAGACAGATAAACAGACAGACAAACAGACCAACAGGCATACAGGCAGACAAACAAGCAGACAGACAAACAGACATACAAACAGATCAATAAGAATACAGGTAGACAAACAAGCAGACAAACAGATAGACCAACAGACCAACAGGCAGACAAACAAGCAGACAGACAGACATACAAACAGACCAACAGGCATACAGGCAGACTATCAATCAGACAGACAGACAAACAGACAGACAGACAGACCAACAGGTATGCAGGCAGACAAACAAGGAGACAGACAGACAAACAAACAAACGGACCAACAGGCATACAAACAAGCAGACAGACAGACAGACAAACAAGCAGACAGACAGACAGACAAACAAGCAGACATATAGACAAACAAACAGACAGATAGACAGACAAGCGGACCAACAGGCATACAGGCAGACAAACAAGCAGACAGACAGACAAACAGACAGACAGACATAAAGCCACCACAACCTCTTGTGGTGGTGGTT
The DNA here is from genome assembly GCA_024509875.1 of Oreohelix idahoensis. NCBI lineage: Eukaryota > Metazoa > Mollusca > Gastropoda > Stylommatophora > Oreohelicidae > Oreohelix > Oreohelix idahoensis. Next base: position 557,452 of record JAMPIV010022518.1, on the reverse strand, counting down.
TCTGTAGCAATATGTTTTACATGATGAGGTTCCCAGCCTCATGCACAACCTCATATTAGTAGCCTTGTACGACATGCCTGAGTGAGCAATAGTCTTATTCTGTGTCTCATAAAAGAGCCTCCGGGGCTTCGGCCCTAATCATAAATTTCTTTTTCCAATTTATAATTAAATATGGGAAATCAAGAGTCAGGGATCCGTAGCTCCAGGATGATCCAGGGTCCGTTGGGAGGACAATATTAGACAATCTCTGAAGGACCGAGGACTAGAATGGAACCAGGCCAGTAGGAAGACAGCCGATGGGATAGTATGGCGCTCTCTGTGGTAAACCTCTACACCTCACGGTAGAAGAGGAACGACTACGTAGGTAAGTAAAATATAACTTTAAGAAAACGAAAAGAAAATGGTACGGAGACAGTTTTTTTTTTTTAAATGGACGGTACACTTGAAACACAGGACGTTTCGGGGTTCATCCTTCGTCAGCCAGTTATAAACAACAGAGAACACCAATAGTATATTATTTACAGGCATGCAATACACCCATAACTGTAGACCTGGTTTTAAACAAATCATGCATTACTTCCCTTATCAGTTTTACAGCAGCCCCCATATTTAAATAACCTTAATATGGCAATAAAAAGTCAAATTCACGTAGTAGACAGCTATACTACAGATATGTTATGCCTCCCGCTTGAGGTACCAGTGCACGCAGGCCTGTCGTCCTGATGGGAAGTGTGACGTCAGCAAACCATAGCCAAAATGGCCGTCCTCTTGGAAGCATGCACGAGAGAAGGGCAGCATGCAGTTATCCGTTTTTTTTGGGTAGTGAGGGTGAGAAACCAGCAGACATTCATCGGAGGATGAAGAGGCAGTATGGGGACGCTTGTGTGTCGCTTCAGCAGGTTTATGAGTGGCACAGGAAGTTTAAAAGTGGGGTGTCAACTGTGAATGATGCAGATCGCTCCGGCCGTCTTCACACGGCGACTACGCCTGGCGCTATCGCTGCACTGGAACAAGTGATACGGGAAAACCGACGGGTAACAATCGACGAGGTGGCTGGAGAATTGAAGATCAGTCATGGCTCGGCGCACCACATCATTCAAGGCGTGCTGCAGTACCACAAAGTTTCCGCTAGGTGGGTACCAAATCAACTCTCCCCCGAACTGAAACAACGTCGTGTGGATGTTTGTGAAACACTGTTACGACGTTATGAAGCTTATGGAGATGGCTTTCTACACCGTATAGTCACTGATGACGAATGCTGGGTCCACTACTTACAGCCAGAGACTAAGCGAGCCAGCATGGAGTGGCGACATCCATCATCGCTGAAAGCAAAGAAGTTCCGTACAACGCGGTCGGCCAGCAAATTGGTGCTCACGCTCTTCTGGGGCTGTAAAGGCCCAATCCTGGAACATTACATGCCCAGGGGACTCACTATCAACAGCGAATCATACTGTGATCTGCTTCAGAACCACTTGAAACGTGCAATCAAGTCAAAACGTCGCGGCTTGCTCAGTTCTGGTGTGATTTTACAGCAAGATAACGCGCGGTCGCACACAGCTCGTGCGACAGTAACGAAAATCACGAATCTGCGTTTGGGAATGTCTTCCACATCCTGCATATTCACCGGACCTCGCACCGAGTGATTATCATGTGTTTGGACCCCTCAAGGAGTCGCTTGGTGTCAAGAAGTTCAGTACGGACTATGAGGTGAAAGAGGCGGTGCATATGTGGCTACGCAGTCAGTCAGAAGAGTTTTTTTCTCGCGGAATCCAGGCATTAGTGAAACGCTGGCACACCTGCATTGAACGTGGTGGGGACTATGTTTAAAAGTGATTAAGTGCTTTCATTCCTATTTGTGCATATTCTGTTAATAAAAAAAAGTAAGACTTTTTGACTCCTCCTCGTATTTTACATACTGATTATTTAACATGTTTGTGAATTAACAATTGTGTATGTTTTTTTAAATATCGCAAATAATCATATTTATAGTATTAAGTTTAAAAGAATTAAAAAAAAAAAGCGCAGAAGTAAATGTGGTAAAGTGGGATGTTATAAATATTTATAGGGGACTTAGTGTACTGACTGAGATCAGCTGTGAAGGTATCTGTATCTAATAAGTGTGGTGTATTACAGATGACCTTACTTGCTACCACATTTATACCTCAGTCAAAATTATTCTGGAATATTGTAATGACTACGTTAAATGTCTAGGGTTATGAAAATGATGAAGTGTAAGTCACAACAACCACAAACAGATAAACAATTTAATTTATTCCACAACACTTACAACACTGTGACACTCACACACATATAACACTCTATAAGACTATCTTAAATGAGTCAAGTGTTTAAGTTTACAAATATATGTATTAATTCTTTCAATAATGGGTATCCTGATTCAACTACACAGTGAACCAGGAATCACAATCAAATGTAATTACAAGTATTATGTACACAGTTTATATATATGAACTTTGTATTGACATAGTTTATTATTATTATTCTATGTGTGTAATTTGTGCAGTAGTAATATGAGGTAATACTGGTTTTGTTCAAGCTTGGTTGTTGTTTTTCATCATGACTTCAAGTGTTTGATTATCGGGGAAATAGTATTGGGAAAAGTTCACAGTTCCTGTCATTTGAATCAATTAATTGTCCCTCTGTGTTTAATAAAATGTCAATTTTTGAGGGGGCACATAATGTTGAGCTACTCTGGCCACAAAAGCTTATCTTTCGTGATGGCGGCAGGAAAAGACTCCACTGCTCGATTGCTTCACTGTGTTCTGGAGACACCTCACTGGTCGCTATCTGGACCAAGGAGTATGCTGTCAGCCTCTGGATTCAGCAAAACTCAGACCAGGTGCTGCTTCAGTAACTTAGGACCACAATCCCTGAAACAAGAAGGTTGTATCTCCTACTTCAGATCTAATTTATAATCTATTTCCACACTGAACACAATACATAACAAACACTGAGTTCAGAGCGGTAGGCCAACTGCTAGCTTCATCTGAAACAATTTACACCAGTATACTCCTCCCTAATGGTTACTACGCCTCTGCAATTCCAGCATTATTTCCTTCTAGTCAATAAGATAGGTGTCAGTGTACTATTTGGCAATTCCATGCAGTTTTCTTTTCTCCGACACGTTCTGTTCAGGTTGGAGCACTATCTAGGCCTTGCCTCATGTTCGCTACTGAACCACGCACATATACAGACATAAATTATCAATTTATATTCAATTTTCATTAAAAAGATATCGAATATATCAAGCTTACCACAATTCATGGAAATAATACACAGATACGTTGACTGGCGATGAATATGGCACAAATTCTGATCTGCCTCTGTCCCAGACTTTTATTTAGAAAAATATGATCTGGATCTCAACGCACTGTTTCTTAGTAAGTTTATTTTAAAATGTGGCACTGAACTGACGCTCTTAATTGACTATATTGGCGGGTCTAACCAATCGGGCCATGTTTACACAGCTTTTCAAAAAACGTACCCTTACTACCGTTTCCCCTAACAACAAAGAATTAGTATTTGTAGTCCGACTAATTGTGTTTAGCCTTACATTTACTTCTATCCAATCAAATAAGATTTTACATGGTGGCCCATTTCCCGTAAAATAGTGGTTTCAAAACATGCCACTGTGCGATTATTTTTTGGTGTTGTCTGACACCCTCACTATTTTCTTTTGGCTATAATTTGTTAATTCCTAGACTATTTGCGTAACACTTAACATATTCTTTGTCAGCAAGTCCTAAGGAACCCAAATATATAAGTTTAATGGGGCTAAGGGGCTGCGTTCAAAATATGCATTTTCTTCTAGGATAGTCGTGCTGTTACCACCTCCTCACTTCCAAACTTTTAGGGTGTCTGCTGTACTGTCAGGCTTTCAAACGTAAACCAGTATAATGTCATGTTTCCTAATAAGCGTTTTTCAGGTTTTTAAACCTAACTCTCGTAGTTGTAGTGTTTTTTATCACGGTCTATTTGAAAAAAAGTTAGTGCCTCTGGCCTTTCGCGCGGGGAGGGTGGCATTAATTGTATATCGCGAGACGCGTGTTAGTGTTGCATGCGTTCCTGCTTTCAGCCCTCCCTCTCTCTATCCTAAGTTCATCTGTCTTTCCGTTTATGTTAACGTAGTGTATAAAATGAAATTAATGGAAGTATTAATTTAGGTCATTACGCAGTGTGCCTAGCTCAAGGTTTTCTTAGAAATACAGTACACGTTTTATTGTAGAAAGCGTGTATTGATGCAGTAGGCTTTACTATCAACGTGAAAGCGTGAGAATATGCAGACGAAGCATAAAACAGGGGTTTTTATTGTTCAACTAGCATGACGTTCTATTAACACAGGCGTACGCTATTGGAAAGCACGGGTCTTTAACCATTTCTCTTTCCTTTTATTGAATTTATGTGTTAGGCTTTACATTTACCTTTTAATTTATATATGTGGATTTAGAATGTTTCACGACAGTAAACGCTGTATGGAATTAAGTTAGAATAGTGGGTTTAAAAAATAAAACGTAAATGGAATAATAAATAGGGATAATTAGCATCAACACAGGAGACGCACAAGGAGTGTCTTCAAGCTGGTTGGCCCCTATCGGTGGTTACAATGTTCCGGGTTCACAGACTCGCTTGTTGAATTTATTTAGGTTACAAAAATTGACTAATATAACGAGCAAAACGTGAATTTAAAGTTTAACATTTGCTAATTCATCCAGTGTATGTGTGTCACAGTAAATGTCAAGTCAGTCTTATTCTACTGCTCTGAAACATGGAGAACAACAAATTCAAACAACATAAAAGCTACAGACTTTCATAAATAGGGGTTTGCGTAGAATAGGTTTGAAGTGGTATGATAAGATCACTAATTTTGGAACTGATGACAAGAACCAGACAAGTGCCAGTTGACAGCAGATCAGAAGAAGACGCTGGTGATGGATAGGACACACATTGAGAAAACCTATTGATAGCATTACAAGGCAGTTCTTGTTCTCGAGTCCCCCGGGAGTGTGAGATAGAGATGGGTCGTAAAGCACATGGAGAAGAGAACTGAAGTTAGGGGTGAAAGTGATGAAGGGTGGAAAGAGTTTGAGGTCACCGAACGTGACAGGAAGACGACTTGGCACGTGTTTGTTGAAGGCCTATGCTCCTTGGGAAGCTAAAGGGTATTGATTAATTGAAATGTTATTGGAACTACATTGTTACAGGTAAAAGAAATTCTTTTCAGGTTGAAAACATTTCAAATCTCATGGCCCTAAAGCTGATACGGAAGCCTCTCACTAAATGGGGCGCAACACTAATTTGTGAAGTCTTGGGTCTGTCTTGGGTATCATACAGCTGCCGACAACCAAGTCAAGGAATGAGGGGCGCAACACTAATTTGTGAAGTCTTGGATCTGTCTTGGGTATCATACAGCTGCCGACAACCAAGTCAAGGAATGAGGGGCGCAACACAAATTAGTGAAGTCTTGGGTCTGTCTTGGGTATCATACAGCTGCCGACAACCAAGTCAAGGAATGAGGGGCGCAACACTAAATTGTGAAGTCTTGGGTCTGTCTTGGGTATCATACAGCTGCCGACAACCAAGTCAAGGAATGAGGGGCGCAACACTAATTTGTGAAGTCTTGGATCTGTCTTGGGTATCATACAGCTGCCGACAACCAAGTCAAGGAATGAGGGGCGCAACACTAATTTGTGAAGTCTTGGATCTGTCTTGGGTATCATACAGCTGCCGACAACCAAGTCAAGGAATGAGGGGCGCAACACTAAATTGTGAAGTCTTGGGTCTGTCTTGGGTATCATACAGCTGCCGACAACCAAGTCAAGGAATGAGGGGCGCAACACTAATTTGTGAAGTCTTGGATCTGTCTTGGGTATCATACAGCTGCCGACAACCAAGTCAAGGAATGAGGGGCGCAACACTAATTTGTGAAGTCTTGGATCTGTCTTGGGTATCATACAGCTGCCGACAACCAAGTCAAGGAATGAGGGGCGCAACACTAATTTGTGAAGTCTTGGATCTGTCTTGGGTATCATACAGCTGCCGACAACCAAGTCAAGGAATGAGGGGCGCAACACTAATTTGTGAAGTCTTGGATCTGTCTTGGGTATCATACAGCTGCCGACAACCAAGTCAAGGAATGAGGGGCATCGAGAATGTACAGCATCACCCAGCTGCCGACAACCGGGTTAAGGAAAGAGGGGGCACCGTGTATGTACAGCATCACCTAACATCATACAGCTGCCGACAACCAAGTCAAGGAATGAGGGGCGCAACACTAATTTGTGAAGTCTTGGATCTGTCTTGGGTATCATACAGCTGCCGACAACCAAGTCAAGGAATGAGGGGCGCAACACTAATTTGTGAAGTCTTGGATCTGTCTTGGGTATCATACAGCTGCCGACAACCAAGTCAAGGAATTAATTTGTGAAGTCTTGGATCTGTCTTGGGTATCATACAGCTGCCGACAACCAAGTCAAGGAATGAGGGGCGCAACACTAATTTGTGAAGTCTTGGATCTGTCTTGGGTATCATACAGCTGCCGACAACCAAGTCAAGGAATGAGGGGCGCAACACTAATTTGTGAAGTCTTGGATCTGTCTTGGGTATCATACAGCTGCCGACAACCAAGTCAAGGAATGAGGGCGCAACTACTTGGAATCATACAGCTGCCGACAACCAAGTCAAGGAATGAGGGGCATCGAGAATGTACAGGCTGCTTGGATCAGCATGCTGCCGACAACCAAGTCAAGGAATGAGGGGCGCAACACTAATTTGTGAAGTCTTGGATCTGTCTTGGGTATCATACAGCTGCCGACAACCAAGTCAAGGAATGTGAAGTCTTGGATCTGTCTTGCATACAGCTGCCGACATTGAGGGGCGCAACACTAATTTGTGAAGTCTTGGATCTGTCTTGGGTATCATACAGCTGCCGACAACCAAGTCAAGGAATGAGGGGCGCAACACTAATTTGTGAAGTCTTGGATCTGTCTTGGGTATCATACAGCTGCCGACAACCAAGTCAAGGAATGAGGGGCGCAACACTAATTTGTGAAGTCTTGGATCTGTCTTGGGTATCATACAGCTGCCGACAACCAAGTCAAGGAATGAGGGGCATCGAGAATGTACAGCATCACCCAGCTGCCGACAACCGGGTTAAGGAAAGAGGGGGCACCGTGTATGTACAGCATCACCTAACATCATACAGCTGCCGACAACCAAGTCAAGGAATGAGGGGCGCAACACTAATTTGTGAAGTCTTGGATCTGTCTTGGGTATCATACAGCTGCCGACAACCAAGTCAAGGAATGAGGGGCGCAACACTAATTTGTGAAGTCTTGGATCTGTCTTGGGTATCATACAGCTGCCGACAACCAAGTCAAGGAATGAGGGGCATCGAGAATGTACAGCATCACCCAGCTGCCGACAACCGGGTTAAGGAAAGAGGGGGCACCGTGTATGTACAGCATCACCTAACATCATACAGCTGCCGACAACCAAGTCAAGGAATGAGGGGCGCAACACTAATTTGTGAAGTCTTGGATCTGTCTTGGGTATCATACAGCTGCCGACAACCAAGTCAAGGAATGAGGGGCATCGAGAATGTACAGCATCACCCAGCTGCCGACAACCGGGTTAAGGAAAGAGGGGGCACCGTGTATGTACAGCATCACCTAACATCATACAGCTGCCATAAACCAAGTCAAGGAAAGAGGGGGCACTGAGTATGTACAGCATCACCTAGCATCATACAGCTGCCGACAACCGGGTCAAGGAAATAGGGGGCATCGATATTCATAGCATCACCTAGCATCATACAGCTGCCGATAACCAAGTCTAGGAAAGACGGGGCACCCTGTATGTACAGCATCACCTAGCATCATAGCATCATATTAGTCGCATTGCACGAAATACCTGAGGGTGCAGAAGTCCTCTTCTGTGTTTGTCTCTGCGGAGACACCTGAGAACTACGCGAGGAAAAATTATTAATGGAGCAAAGATCGCTTATAATGAGTGGCTAATTGCCACCCTGATTGTAAAAGAATCAGTTGTGCGTTAGCCTACAATGTTAACACTTACCTGACAGATTCCAGAAATGTTCAGAAGCGGGGTGTCAACTCTGTGGAGCCAAACAACAAACAATGCTGCCAAAAAGATAGTATCTCCCACACATTTGGCCGCCAGATATAAACAGCACGACGTAGCTCTTAGATCCTTCGACATAAAAACAAAAGTGGAGACAGCGTTGCCTAGGATACCTGAAACAAACATATCAAAGATCAATCAGATGGAAGGAATCAAGTAATAGCTGTATCACGTATACAATAAAAATTCTCATTAAGACGTGATAGCTAGTGAGTCTGAAAATACATGGCGGGAAGACAAAGATAATGCGAACATGAAGGAAACGATAAAAAGTTTGCACTTCAAGAAAAGCACCTACAAGATGTAGAATCCAGCATTCATCTTGGCCGCAATATAGACACAGTCGGAGGAACAGACAATGATATCAAATCAAAATACAAAAAGCCCGAGGAAATGTCATTGCATTGAGAACTACACTGATATCAAGAAAAAACAAGTTAAACCCAAAAATTGAACTCTTGAACTCAGAAGTCAATGCAGGCCTATTGTGTGGCTCTGAAACCTGGAGAATAACAAAATCACCAACCAAAAAGCTACAGAATTTCGAAAGAGGGTGCTTGATTAGAATGTTGTCGTGGTTGTTGTAGATATCCCATAGCTGCTGAGCATGTCTACTCTTAGCAGCCCAATGCCATTCTTAGAAAAGTGCAGGTTTTCTGCAGTTGGTCAAAGGTTCCAAATAGTGAGTTGGTGATTGTCGGGGGTATCTATATGTGACAGTGAGAACTATTACCCCAGCATTATCCGTGCCAATGAAATAAGTTCATACATTTTTTAGTAGCACCGATCAAAACCATCGACGGTGACAAGAACTCCCAACACCGTCGAGCTAACTAAAAGTTAAAAATCTTAAGGAGAGTTCCAGATATCAGACCTCGGCGAAGGTTGTATTTGTACCTGTGAGTTGTTGAGAAGCCATGTTTGAGCAGTCTCATCTGCGCAGAACCACAAAGGTATTTCTAAGTTTTAATTCTTGAAGTTTTCCACAATGAAGTTAGGTTGTGTTAAAGTTTAATGCTATCATTCACACAACAGAATAAAAGCAGTTGCTATATTCTGAACTAGGAGCAAAGACTGTGTAAGATAGTAACTCAAGTATGTACATCTCGATTTTTTTCAGTCCCCAGCTAGAATTGATTTTATTAGGGGAAGAAAACCAAGAAACGGCTATAAATCACTTGAAAGTTCAGAAGCTGAAGATAATATCACATTTACGTACTGAAAATAAAAGGCCCAACTACTCTTACTGAAAGTTATGAAAGCGAAGGTCAAAGTAACCTAGGTCGTGAACCACACGGGATTTTATTGTATCTCACACGATTTACTGAGAGAGATAAGGAGAATACGGAAACGTGCAGAAAACTACCTTCAAAATGAAAGAAACTGATTTGATTACAACTCTGTTAGTGAGTACACCACTATAACACCTTATAACAACTATCGAGAGACGAACGAGCCTGTCGTACCTCTACAAGAATAAACACCTCTAGCGGACGGCTAGTAACTAACTTGCTAGATAGAAAGAAGCAGTCACATATATATGTACTATTAATTGGAGCCGTGAATACCTCACGGTCACATATAATAGTTTTTTCATGGCATTTGTGAGTGATGACGGACACTCCATGAGGAGGAGTGTGGTTGTTTCATAAGGATGAGAACAGTTTCTGCACATTGGTAGGTGTTGACGGTTAATACGGTTTAAATGGCTATTGACTCCTGTATGTCCTGTTCGAACCTGAAAGATAAGACTTTGATTTCTCCTGTTGATGTTGACGTTGTCTTTTGGGTGGGTCATTTCATTAAAGACATTTCGTCCAGTCGGCCCATTTGCCCATTTTTTCAGCCAAATTTCCCTTGAATTGATTCTGAGAATGTGTTTGACTGTTTTCGTGCTGCAGGGTCTGTCCTTTTGGTGATTAGAGGCTCCTGTTTTAGCAAGTCTATCAGCTGTCTCGTTTCCTGTTAGATCACTGTGTCCAGGGATCCATTGTAGGGTTACATTGATGGAGTGGGCTGTGATCAAGTTGCGAATCGCTCTTCCTGTATTACAGATATTATCGTTTTCATGTGGAGTCTGTTTAAGAGCTTTGAAAACAGACAAGGAGTCACTGAAAATCATTGTGTCTCATGGCACAAACTGTTGCTGTATTAATTCAATGACTGTTTTGATGGTCTCAGATTTTCCCCTTAGGTTGTAGATGTGCCCATCTAGTTTCAATTATCTGTCCAGTTTTAGTCCAAGATAGACTGGGGACTCCTCTTTTGTTAGTGTTTCAGTTGGATGTTGATGGGTCTCTAAGCAATTTTGTAGCAGCGGGAGAAAATTGTGTATACAGTTTTCTGTGTTTTGATTTTAAGTTTTCACAGCTTGACTACTGATGCGTGCTGTAATATATAAGACTTCGGAGAAGGTCTCCGTGGCCAAAGTACACACTAGGGGTAGTCAAACAACACGTATCAGCATAACTTCAGTGAGCTGACAACACCTCCTTCACAATTTATGATACACAGTTTATTTTACTGGAAAACAAAGCTCCATGACATAGAATATAGGCCCAATGGCAAATGCAGTAATAGTCAGTCTTCCAGTCCGTTCACCATCAAACGCTGTCCTGGCATTCATGCAGTCTTTATTCTCATCGTACCCTTGACATCTTCGTAACTATATATGCTCCCTGACTAGAATAAGCCAGGGACACCTCAGCATAGTATCTTGATGCCCTAGTGATGGAATGATGCAGGAAAAACACAGTAGACTGCAGGAGCTCAACACATACGTCCGCTCACATTAAAACACAAGCCGCATCTCCCTAGCAGATGATACCCACTTCTGCTTCAAAAATTCGCGTCTGCTTCTACGGTATGACGTCACTTCCTTTATTAGTAAGTAAGTCCGTATAAAATTATCAGAAAAGGAGCCCTGGCGAGCTAACTATAATACCTACATAATCGTTATGAATTTTAATCATAACAACTACAATTGAAGAATTGAAGTGGTATGACCAGATCATTAATATAGAACTGACGACCAGAACCAGACAAGTAACAGTATACCAAGAGATGAGAAGAAGACGCTGGCAGTGGATAGTACACACACGCTGAGGAAACATGTTGGTAGAATTACAAGGTATTCATTCTCTAATCCCCAGGGTACAAGAAGCAGAGGTATACCTAAAAAACACATGGAGAAGAGAACTGGAGATAGAAATTAAAATGATGGGAAAGATATGGAGAGGCCTGGAGTTGATGGCGCCTGGCAGGAATAGTTGGCATAATTTTGTTAAAAGTCTATGCTTATTGCGCAGCTGAGGGGTGACAATGATGATGATGATTTGATATGTATAAACATTAAGTAACTCTGGAAAAGCAGGATGCATAGACGAAGAGCTGTCAGCAAAGAATACACTAAATAATAAGCACAAATATGCCTCAGACATGGATCCCAGCAAACTAAAAGATGATACATCGATTTGACATAATTGTGGTGAAAAATTCTAATACCCATATATAAATTAGAACATAAATGTAAAGTAGAACGAAATAATACAATAGAAAGAAGATGGTGAAAGACCAGTGCTTTCCCAATAGCGTACGCCTGCGTTGTAGAACGCCATAATGGCTGAACAAGAGATCCCCTTTTTCTACTTCGTCTGCATAACTGTAACGCTTCCACGTACGATAGGAAATATTACCCGCGAATCATAGTCGTTTCTAAAAATAAAACTGGTACTGTATTTCTTAGACGACCTTGATATGCAAACTGCATAATGACCTAGATACAAATACTAACATTAATGTAATTATACGCACAAGGTTAACTTGGGAAGACAGACGGGCTTAGAAGAAAAAAGCAGAGAGAGAGAGACGGGCCATAAAACACAGTAACCCCGCCACGCGCAGTGTGTCTAAAAATAAACCAACTCGCGGTGTGCAAGGCCTGAATTTTTCAAATAAACAGGATGAAAAAACTAAAGATTTAACAAAAGGTCCCGACTCAGTCTTAGCTCTTATTGGAAAACATGACATTCCACTGTTTTACACCTGATTCCTGACTTTATACTGACAGTACAGTTAAAAAAATGCGGACAGTGGTAGTTAAAAATAAACAATTAACATCGAACAAAAGATAACATTTTAACCACGCCACTTAGCCCCTTTAAAATCATATATTCGGGTTTCTGAAGACTTATGGACTGAGAATATGTACTTAGTTGTCTAAATAGTCCATTAGATAAGTAAATATTGGTAATAAAACATATAAAGAACGTGGATACTGTCAGGTTTGGTCATATCTGCTTGGGATGGAATTCCCTGAATTTTGTTGAAACATAATAGTGACAGGAAGTCTAATATAGTACGAGGGAGGCCATTGGCTGAACTGTGAAGTTAAAAGAAATTTGATAGGGTGACCTATGAATAACAAATAAATGCCTAGGAACGGAGTAAAAGTGAATGAAAAATTGAATAGCAGTGTACTCGTTTGAAATTATGCAAATCGATTGGTCAATGCTGTCGATATTGGCAGAAAAAATCTTGTAGAAGACGCCATATCGTACACATTGATCGAGATGAGATCAGGACTGTGTTCTTATAATATAACTATATTATAGCAGCCTTGACTTTACCGCAGATTGAAACTGTGCCCAGTCATCTTTAGTGTGTTTTCCTTACGAATTGTGGTAAGCTAGACTTTTTAATTTGTATTATCTATGAAAATTGAATGTGAAGTGATAAATTATGTCTGTATGTGTGTGGTTCAGTAGCAAACATGAGGCAAAGCCTAGATATTGCTCCACCTTGTAAAAGATTGTCAGAGAGGAGTATAACTGCATATACCTATATATATGTATTGGAATGCCATATAGTAACATGACACCTATCCTGTTATATGGAAGGGATTACAATTGGAATTGCCGAGGCGTTGTAACCATTAGGGAGAGGAATACTGGTGTACATATTGTCACATGAAAAGCTAGCAGTTTGCCTACAGCGCTGAACTTTATGTTTGTACTGTCTTGTACTTCAGTGTGGAAATATATTATATATTAGTTATGAAGAAGGAGGCACAACCTTCTCATTTCAGGGACCGTGGTACTGATATTAATATAGCAGCACATGGTCTGAGCATTGCTTGATCCAGAAAGCTGGCAGCAGACTCCTTGCCCAAGATATCGGCCATTGTGTATTTTCTATCAAACTGAGAAGCAAGCGAGCAGAGGATACAGTTTTCCTGCAGCCGCTATATGAGATAAGAAATTGTCAGCACGAGCCGCTCAACCTTGAATAACTAACCATCAACTGTACTTTATTAAAAAGACCAAAAGGGACAGAAATTGTAAAAAGAAAAAGAATCTGTGAACCCTTTAATATTATTTCCACCAGTAACAAACACATGAAGTCGTGATGACAAACAACAACCTAGCTCTAAAAGCCAGTATTACCTCATAATACTCCATCACAACACTACACTCATATTATAATAATATTATATGTCTGGACAAAGATCCTTTGTATAAAATTTTGTACATAAACATTGTGTTTACATTTGATTGTGATTCCTGATTCACTTTGTAGTAGGATCAGGATATCTATATATTGAGAAATTCAATACATTGTATAAAAGTTCATCCAATGACTAACTTAAGATAGTCTTCTAGAGTGTTATGAGTTTGTGCTTGTCAAAGTGTTGTAAAGTGTTGTGGATCTTAACTTAGGTGTGTATCTGTCTGTTGGTTGTTGTGAACTTACACTTCATCACTATCATAACCCTAGACATTAAACGTAGTCATCACAAAATTCAAGAATAAGTCTGATTGAGGTTTAAATGTGGTAGCAAGTAAGAGAAGACTCTAGGCAGAAATATGTCTCCGACTATATAAGGAAAAGACGATGGTCTTATATCGGTCATGTCCTACGAATGCAAAACAACAGAATACCACTACAGGCGCTCACTTGGGTTCCTGAGGGTAAGAGGAAAAAAGGAAGACCAAAAGAAACACTCAGAAGAACAATAATAAGAGAAGGAAGAACGTTGGGCCTAAATAATGTGCAAGAGCTAAGAGGAGTGGCGTCACAACGAACAACCTGGAGAGCACTGGTTTCTGCCTTATGCGCCGTGTTTGGTGCTTAAAGAATTTATTATTATTATTAAGTAAGGTCCTCTGTAACACACCAAACTTATTAGATACAGAGACCTTCACAGTTGATCTCAGTCAGTACACTAAGTCCCCTATAACTATATTTATATAATCCCAACTCACCACAATAATAATAGCCACTTCAGTCATAACTGACCATGGGTATGCGCTCCTGAGGTGATAGCCTTCAGCTGCTTATTGTCCTATTTCGACGTTTTCTCCTCTCTTCTGCTTGTTGTGTGAGCTTCTTTTCGCCCAATCTGAGATGGTGCCGTAAATAGCATCGCCACTTGGTGCGATCGGCAGCTTCATCCTCCCACGTTGCAGGATTTATGTCCAGTGCCCTCCTATCTCTCTTGCACACAACTATGAATCTCAGCTGCGGACGCCCAACTGTTCTTTTGCCATCTGCCAGTTGTCCGTAGAAGATATCTCTCAGGATCTCACCATCTTCCATGCGGCGGACATGGCCAAGCCAGCGTAGTCTGCGTTGTCGATTTGACAACATATTGAAAATTTGAACCATCATTTCTTACCTTTGTGTTCCTTATGGCGCACAGAACCACAACTGCAGATAATCACCTGTGCAGGTAACCTGCACTAAAGCAGGTATATGATCTTGCAGCCGTCTTGTCTTCAACAGTTTGTTTTACTTGACGAGGATGTCTGTTCCCTGCTCAACCTTATAATAATTGTCTCTTAACACGTGCCTGCAAGACTGGGCTATTCAGTCAAAGTTGAGAATCGGAGTTGAGAATCGGAGTTGAGAATCGGAGTTGTGGAGTCCGTAAAAAAGTGTCCCGACTCCGACTCCGAATTTTACGAGACTTAAGCTCTGGCAGATCCTTTCCCCCCCCCCCCCCCCCCCCCCCCCCCCCCCCAAAAAAAAAAAATCTCTTCAATTTAAATAAAATATTATCATGGTTTTAAATACTTTTTGGGTTTTTGTTTTGTATTATTGTATGAATGAATGAATAGTTAAAAAATTTAATCTACTAAAGCCACGTATTCATTTATTCACACATTTACCACAATTATATATTTAATTCCATGTAAGTGCACAACTGTATGCCCTATGTCTAATTTAAAAACAAATAAAAAAAACTATAGTCGAAGTCGGGAGTCTAAGTGTTAATGTTTTTTGTAAACATATTGTTTCTTGTTGTTGTTGTTTTCTTGTCGATAATAGTCTCATTTTAAATTTGACTTTGTTGTTATTATTTGTATAAATTCTGTCTTTTGATTCTTGATTTTACTCTATTTCTTGTTAATAGTATGATCTGAGTATATGAGTAGAACTACCGTAAGACGGGGGTAAAACGGTAGAATGAATACAAAAAATTTTATATTTTGCTTTTAATGCACTATCCACTTCCGCTTTAAGGTTTAGTGGCAGCCAACAATTGACAACACAATAAGGGAGCATTTTTCTCTTATTTCTGTAGTTTCATGTTCTCCACTAAATTTTCACTTTCCTTCCCTCCTGTCTCTTGTTTGTCTGTCCCTGACGAAGGCCTTGTGGCCGCAACGTAGGTTTTTTCTTGTCCTTTCTCTTTGTAAGACGTATTACTATTTGTGTGTTTCTGTAAAAAAAAAATTTTCATTCTTCCTCTAATTATTGTTAATGACATTTGGACACTATCTCATACATTTAAGGTGAGTAGAAAGTGATTGAAAGTATCCGCCCGCCCCGCACCCTCCCACCTCCAAAGCGCCAAGAAGACGGCGGGCCCACTTCTGATGATCAGGTACCACCCATTTGTAATGTTCTAAATGGATTCTTATTATTGTTCATTCGGTCGTTCGTTCAAACCACAGGGATTTTAGTTTTCATTCTTTATCCTTGCGACATTTATGGATAGGTTGTTGTGTTTTCCTGCAACCCCAGAGGACTTCCCCACCTCAGCGGGCTCAACATTGGTGGAGGTCCCACTATTCCCACTAACTGGGGGGTGACACGATGCCACGTGTTGAATGGTCCTTTAGAGGGGGGGGGGGGGGTCTTTATTATTGTTAAAAGCATTGTAGTGACTTCTAAATACAATATCTAATTTAGTATATAACAATATAGGGCATAAAGGCAAAGCCTAAAGATTGATCCACCATGTGATAGACTGTCAGAGAGGTGTAAAATACAAGAATATGTATGATTGTCATAAAGGAGCATAACACCTATCCTATTATATGGAAGAGATTACAGCTGGAATTGCAGTGGCGTTGTAACTATTAGGGAAAGGAATACTGGTGTACATTGTCACATCAAAAGAAAATGGTGGCATAGGTTTGTATAAGGATATGATCCTTTTGTTTGTTTGTAATGTACATGTCCTTAACTGTGGACTATTAGTGTATGCTAGATATTACGAAGGATGCATACCTTCACATTTCAGAGGTCCTGGGTGTCGTAGATTTTAGATAGGAGTATTAAGACTTGGGTTAGGTCCCTTCTGAATAGGTTGGAATGAGTGATAGATACCGTGAGAGCTGGTGAAAAAAACAATAGAATTTCCCACACGTGAGATGATAGAATGTGATATAGAAGCTGTCTTTGAGAATCGAGATAATCTTCTCTCTCTCACCTATCTTCTACGACCGCTTTTAAAGGCGTCAGACAGTCTAAACACAGATATATATATATATTAATATATCTCTATCTACTCACGGGCACGCACATATACGTGACGACAGTTAAAAACACACAGACGTGGGAAATCTATAACAATGAATATATATATATTATTTGAACGAGCTGACCAACGCACTGATTTAGTTCAAGAGAGATTTTTTTATTATTATCATCAAAAAAAAATCTTCTCACATCACCAAAAATACATCAAGGAAAAACATATACAAATAGTCATAAAATTCAAGGAAAATGCTACAAGGATGATAGCCCCGTTATGATCTTAGCTCTAGGTTTAGCCCACAGCCCCGTTAAGAGAACAGATGATGGCCCAAAGAGTTATAGATACATAGGGTTGAGTCTAAGAGGTTTCTTTCTTTCTCGTAAATGTATGAACAGAGTTGAATAATCTGATTTAGCCTAAGAAAAAAGAAACTCTAGCTTTTGTAACAAATTCTGCAGATTAAAAAAAGTTAAGACAGCAAATGGGTGACAATAATACCCCGGTAAAACTTAAACTACTAGCGGCAAGTACACATAATGCAGTTGAATCTTGCAAACTATCTTATAACTTGTTAAATAAAGAAGTGAAGACAAAAACTCGAAGAGATAAAAGACATTTCATCAATGAACTGGCCGTAGAAGCTGAAAATGCTGCAAGAACTGGTAATAGTAGGTGCCTTTATCAAATTACAAAACAACTATGTCACCAGCCTACTGCTATGGAAACACCTGTTAAAGGTAAATTAGGGAATTCAATACCAACAGAAAAAGAACAAATGAAGAGATGGGCTGAGCACTTCATGGAGGTGCTAAACAGACCACCACCAACAGTAACACCTGATTTTAATAATGAAACACTCACAACCACCTTGCCAATAACTTGCGATGAATTCACGCTGGACGAGATCAAACAAGCCGTTAAAAGATTAAAAAATTTTAAAGCTGCTGGAGTTGACGAAATTTCAGGGGAAATGATTAAAGCAGTTAATGACAACAACCTCTTGAGAATTTTAGATATTATAAATGAAGTATGGAGAGAAGAACAACCACCACAACAATGGAAAGACAGTATTATTGTAAAGTTACCGAAGAAAGGTGATCTATCAGACTGTAATAACTGGCGTGGTATATCTCTATTATCAGTACCTGGAAAATTATTATGTTGCATGATGTTAGAAAGACTTAAATTGCATGCTGACGAAAAGATCAGAGAAGAACAAGCGGGTTTCAGGCCGAAACGATCATGTATTGATCAAATATTCACACTAAGAACAATTATAGAAGAATCAGTGGAAAGGCAATCGCCACTTATTATCACCTTCGTCGATTTTCAAAAAGCCTTTGATAGTCTACACCGCCCATCATTGTGGAAGATACTTACAATCTATGGTTTTCCAACAAAATATGTGAATATAATCAAAGCGCTATATGACAATGCAAGATGTTGTGTTAGAACAAATAAAGGGAATACAGAATGGTTTACAGTAGAAACAGGGGTGAAACAAGGCTGTATTATGTCACCACTACTTTTTGGAATAGCTATTGATTGGGTTATGAGAAACTATACCCACAATGAACAATTGGGTATAAAATGGACAAATGGAAAATTCCTGGGGGACCTGGATTTCGCAGATGATGTAGCATTCTTAAGTTCAACACCAAGACAATCCCAAGAAGCAATAAATAATTTGTGTCATCTCTCGGTTAAAATAGGTCTCCAAATAAATGCCTCTAAAACTAAAGCTATGAACTTTTCTAACGAGACCTTTGATATCATCTTGAACGGGGAAAAACTACAGAAAGTTGAAAGTTTCAATTATTTAGGCAGTAAAATGACTCAGGATGGTGACACAACAAGAGAAATCCATACTAGAATTGCTTTGGCAGCTAGCGCCTTCAATAGATTATCTAACATTTGGAAATTACGATCATTGAATATACATACCAAGCTTCGTCTGTTTAATTCAAATGTTATCTCAGTGTTAACATACGGCTGTGAGAGTTGGAAAATAACAAAATCATTGGAGAACAAGCTGAATACATTCGAGAACAAATGTCTTAGAAAACTCATGAACATCAGTTGGAAAGAATTCAAGACTAATCGACAAATAAGAGAAGACTCTAGGCAGAAATATGTCTCCGACTATATAAGGAAAAGACGATGGTCATATATCGGTCATGTCCTACGAATGCAAAACAACAGAATACCACTACAGGCGCTCACTTGGGTTCCTGAGGGTAAGAGGAAAAAAGGAAGACCAAAAGAAACACTCAGAAGAACAATAATAAGAGAAGGAAGAACGTTGGGCCTAAATAATGTGCAAGAGCTAAGAGGAGTGGCGTCACAACGAACAACCTGGAGAGCACTGGTTTCTGCCTTATGCGCCGTGTTTGGTGCTTAAAGAATTTATTATTATTATTATTATTAAAACATCACTCTGACCTGTGTACCCTCATTCATTCAGCCATGGCCTTGCTCTCACATACATATACTCACAACTTTGCTCGTTGCCTCTGGGAACATAATAATTCTAGGACCTTCACACAGACCCGAAAATGCAGTCCTTGACCAAGAAATCCCCAGTTCCAAAAGACGAACTAAACTCTCAGGGAACGATTCCTTGGGTGTTCTAATTTTTTCGAATGTCTGATTAAGTCACATAAAATATGTCCAGGCACGAAAGTTAGCAGAGCACAATGTCATTAGCTTTGGATTCTAGGATTTAAGGAATGTCAGATCGGTGTCTTCTTTCAGGCAGGTACTATATTTGGTCACCACAATACTAGTCACAATCTCTGTCGGAATGTTAATATTCTTCTTGTAATATTCTCGCCGCCAGGCAGCATGTACATTTAAATTTGTGGAGCAATATGAACTGGCTCAAAAGCCCAATATATATTTCTAGTCTTTAGAAACCGTTAGTGGGATTGCTATTACTGTCTCTTTCTGATGGCTTATGCACTGTAAGACCCGTGTTACTTGAAACAAAAAAACCCACGTGGTTAAAGATAGGAAATGTCTATGCTTCTCACAAATATGTCTCTCAGGCTACTAAACGCTGGCAAGTTGGGTACCACCGTTTCACTATATAAAAGAAAGAACACATATCAAATAATTTACATATATGTACTCGTTATAACTTACATTTTAAATAGCAAGCCTACAGCTTAACTTATTATTTAAACTTCCGGTGAAATAAGTTATATAAAATCGATCATCAGGAATTAGGAATATGGTGCGTATTCCGTCACTATTCACTGATGTCGCATCTAGCATTATATAAGTTTGATATAAAATATTCTCGACTGAGTATTAGCCGTTAAATTAAATTCCTTATAGCTACTAGTTTTAGTAAGCTAAAGATATAATTTATTATGTATTTCCACTGTATGCGTCACTAGAAAAATAATACAAACTATAACTTAAGCACTCAGGACACAGAACTAGTTTAGAATGAAATAGGCGATTTTAACACTAAATCACTTTCCAAAATACTAGAGATCTATTATATATAATATTCACCTCAGCACTACGGTAACGCCACGACTAGGATAATTCACTAGATAGGTATTTAGAAGCTCGTCACAAATCTGACGAGAACTATGAAATTTGCTATGCAAGCTTCATTCGCTAAGCACGTGTGTTCCGTCTACTGGAGATGTTGGAGACTGAAATGAAATCAGATTTCAGCTCCTGGGTGGATATTTGAAAACAGGGGCAAACAATCCCACATTTTCTTACTCTCCGAAATCATCTCCCCTTTCCCGTGTAAAACACCTTACGTTTACAATTACCTTTACTAGACGTCTTACATAACTGACACTTCTGCATTTCCGCACCTCGCGCTGACCCGGCCAACAGTGAGCCGTGTCAGCTGGGATTTCCAGACGACAGATGTCTGAAACTGCGACTATAAGGTGTAAATATTCGCTCCTGCTTAAGCGTTTGGCCGATGCAACTACTTGTTGACCGTTGAAAATGCAGACGGATGTTGCCTCTCTTCTAGCATTCTCACGCGTTTACGTCGAGAATCTAACTCAGGAGTGTCGTGTCATCTGAAGGTGCAGACCCAAGTTGGCTCGATGTCTGAGATGGACTGCAACTAAATTGCACTTTACGTCTGACAGACATCTATGTAATAAAATTACGCATCCCAGTATGAGAAAAAAAAAACCCGGTAAAGTTTTAGAATACTGAAGAAAATATTTTTCGCAAACGAGTGATGCGAAAAATACAGGAAAAACAAGTAAGGAAAGATAATAAAACAAAAGGATTTGGGTGAGAGAATAGGAAGAAGATGTAGGTAATTTAATGATATAAAGACCTACGTGA
Source organism: Oreohelix idahoensis (assembly GCA_024509875.1). Classification (NCBI taxonomy): domain Eukaryota; kingdom Metazoa; phylum Mollusca; class Gastropoda; order Stylommatophora; family Oreohelicidae; genus Oreohelix; species Oreohelix idahoensis. The sequence goes on along the minus strand of JAMPIV010022518.1, from coordinate 536,193 downwards.
CACTGGGTACTGACGTTAATGTGGTACCAAACGCTTGAAAACTAATTGATTCAGGACTCTGTCTGTTTACTGCGAGCCCATGCTAGTGGGCTTTGCCTATCAAACAGGGAACAGATTGTCAAGCGAGCAGAGGAAAGGTTCAACCTATAGTCTACGGCCAAGTTAAGTTCTCGTTCGGCACCTGAGAGCTCAACTACAGAACTTTAAACGATCTAATGACAGTGAATAAAACTGGGACAAATATGTAATAGTTCCACAAGTGACAAAATAGAAAAAACATTTCCAAAAGGACATGATTTAAAACAACAACCTAGTAGTACTACCAGTATTACCTTAAAGTAGGAGAACACTACAGACGTATATTAGAAAAATATTATATATATGGACAAATGATCTATTGTGCTATTTGACTGATGTAAATAATTATTTTGATTTCACTTTTAAATTGTCAGTCCTGATTACAAATAAATTTGAATCAGGATAATAAAACTGTAAAAATCTTATTTACACAAAATTCAACCACAGTCTTAAATAAGATAGCCTTTTAGAGTGTCGTTTGTATGTTATTGTGGTAGTACTGTGTGCTGTTGTGAATAATAAACTATCTGTTTATATGTTTGTTGATTATTGTACATTACACTCTACATCCATAACCCTAGACACAACACGAAGTCAATTAACATACTAATATAAATACAATTTGAATGAGATAAAAAGGTGGTAGTGGAAAGGTACCCTGAAAAGTTCACAATATTATTGGGTATATTCAGGGACCTTCATAGCTAATCTCATTTAATACAAATATAATAATACCTACAACAATTCATAACATCAAATCCACCACATTAATTGGGGTCTCGCTCCTGGGGATTGAATTTCTCTTAACACCAGCTATATTGGGTAGTTTGATTCTGAGATTTTAAATTCTTAAAATATTATCAAGTATATTAGGAATCTCAGAGAGTATAAAACTAAAAGCATTCCTTTTGGAGAAATTGAATAATAGTTGAGCTATCAGTACCTGTGGTTGTTCTTGGTTATCATTAGAAATTATCAGCCATAATTAGAGATTTTTATAGTTGGAAATTTTAAAGGTTGCATAGTACAAATGGCTGATCTGGCAAAGTTTCGATCTGCTGCTGTGCTGACTGCTAAGGAAATGAACATGGAGGGTCAGGCTTTGATCCAATATGTAACTTCAGAATGTGACAAGTATATTAAAAGGGAAGATAGGAAGTTAGCAGAAGAAAGAAAATTACAGTTACAAATTGAGGCTGATAAAGAACTTAAGAGGTTGCAGATTGAGGCTGACAAGTAGGCTAGGGCATTGGAGACAGAAGAAAAACGACTGCAAAGGGAGGCAGAAGAAAAACGATTGACTGCTGAAAGAGAAGAAAAGAGACAAGCTGCTGAAAGGGAAGCAGAGGAAAAGAGATTAGCTGCAGAAAGAGAAGAAAAAAACGCAGAGAGGGAAGCAGAAGATAGAAGATTGCAGAGAGAGCACGAGTTACGACTAAGGGAGTTGGAGATTCAAGGCCATGCTCCTGAAAATGGTGCCAGCCCCTTTACCTCAGATGCCACTGCTAGTCAAGGAGCCTCAACCTTAGCTATGGGTTTTTATGTAGATCATTTTGTTGAGAAAGAAGATGACATCGAAGGGTATTTAAGTAGATTTGAACTTTTAGCTACTACATATGGGTTAGAGAGAGAGAGAGGTGGAGCCTCAAGTTATCACAAGGGCTTAGAGGAACGGCTTATGAAGTTTTTGCCAAGATGAGCAGAGATGACCAAGACAATTATGACATGCTAAAGCAGGCTCTTTTATTAAGATACGAAAAGAACGGAGAATTTTATAGAAAACAAATTAGGAATGCCAAACTACTGTCGGGTGAGACTTATCACCAGTTCTCTGCACGGTTAGAGACCTACTTGGAGAAATGGACTGCTCTGGGGAAAACCCAAGATCTTAAGTAGATGATCCTTATTGAGCAACTAAGAGAGTCCATGGCTCCAGACCTGAGAAAGTTTCTCATGGAACAAGGTGCAGAGAGGCTGGGTGAGTTACTCAATGTCGCTGAAAGGTATCAGGCAGCCCAAGCAGAGGTAGTTAGTAATAAAAAGAAACAGGTAGACAATTTTAACGCACCTCAAAACTTTAATAAGTTTGACCATAGAGACCAGAACAAAGGTAAGCAATATTTTGATAGGCCACGCAATGACTATAAACATAAAACCTCACAATTCAATGAAAGGAAAAATGATGAAAGAAAACCTTTTAACAAAGGAAAGAAGTATTGTAAAAATTGTCGGATGGACAACCATAATACTGAAAATTGTAGAAGGAAAACTCCTACTTTCGCTGCAATGAAAATGGGGAGAAAGGGAGTAAAGGTCAACTCTACTGAACAACAGGAACCTTACCACCCCCCAGTGTGTGAAGATGTAACATGCAATGGTGTCACCATAAGGTGTTTGTATGATACTGGATTAGATTATGATTCAGTTGTGAGTTCTCACCTGGTGCAGGCAGATCAATACACCACAGAAACAGTGGAGATTCAAACTGCAACCAAGGACGTAGCGACCATGACACTTCCCGTCGCCAGGATAAATGTGAAAACGCGATATGTGGAAGGAATCATAAAAGCAGCAGTGATAAATGAACCAATCTACCCTCTGATATTGGAGTGTAGATATGTCTTCTTGGGGAATCCCAAGAGACCTGTGACCTTCGCAACAGTGCAGACCAGATCACAGTCTAAAAAGGAGGAGGGTAATCCAATAAATACCCATCCAGATGAGATGAGGAAGGCACAGGCGGAGGATAAGACCCTCAAGCCTTATTTTAAGGAATTGCCCAAATGTCATACACCTCCAGGCAAGGGAGATTTCTATATGAAGAACAAATTGATATATAGGAAGGCTGGAAATGGATCCAATGGTCATGGACAGCTGGTCCTTCCAATTTCATATAGGACTAAAGTGTTGGAACTAGGGCATGCGATTCCCTTCAGTGGTCATATGGGGATCAGCGCAACAGGACAGCGTATAGCTTGTCATTATTTCTGGCCAGGAATAACTGAAGACATAAAGAGATATGTAAAATCCTGTCCAGAGTGCCAACGGGTAGCTCCAAAGCATTGGACTGCTCCAGCAACTCTAGGGGAAATGCCCATAGTGGGAACACCTTTTGAAAGAGTTGCCGTGGACATTGTGGGACCTCTCACTCGGACCAAGAGGAGGAACAGTTACATTCTGACTCTGGTGGACACTTGTTCTATGTGGGGAGAGGCGGTAGCCCTGTCATCAATTGATTCGAAGCATGTGGCAGAGGCATTACTCACAATCTTCACCAGGTTAGGCTTTCCCAACCAAATCTTGACTGATAATGGCTCTCAGTTCAAGGGGAAACTAACAGAAGAAGTATTCAGGATCTTTCAAGCCAAACACTTTCATTGTAGCCCGTATCATCCTCAAGGAAATGGCCAAGTGGAAAGATTTAACGGGACACTCATGTCGATCCTGAGAAAGTTGGCACATGAAAAACCAGAGACATGGGATCAGTACCTTCCCGCCGCCTTGTTTGCCTATCGGGAGGTACCCCATAGTTCAACCGGTATGGCCCCGGCAACATTGTTATTTGGAAGGCCAATAAAAGGTCCATTGGAAGCATTGTTAAGGACCTGGACCGATGAAAAGGCAGAAGAAAATATTACCTCATCATATCAATATGTGAACGAGCTGACCACTCGTCTTAAAACTGGCTGGAAACTTGCCAATGAAAATTTGAGACAAGCCAGGAAAAAGCATGCTGCCTATTACAATAAGAAAGCGAAGGATCGAGAATTAGCTGTGGGAGAGAAGGTGCTCCTTCTACTGCCCGGCAGCCAGAATAAATTGCAAATTGGATGGCAAGGTCCATATACAGTTCTAGAGAAGGTGTCTAGAACAAATTATAAGATAGATAAGAAAGGGAAAGAGAAAATCTATCATGTGAATCTCCTGAAGAAATATCTGGACAGAGAAAACCAGGAAGAGACACACCTACTGACCTTGTCTGTTGCAATGGAGATGAAAAAGGAACCACTCACTTCTCATGAATATCCTTTACATCCCTGTGAAACCGCTGCACAGGTAAAAATCAGCACACACTTAACGGAAATTCAGAGGGAGAGGGTTCAACAAGTTCTGAATAATCATACAGATGTGTTAACGGACCGTCCGGGACATACAAATTTATTGGAGTATGATATGAAACTCATAGACCCAACACCAATCTGTGTGAGAGCCTATTCGATTCCGTTCGCTAAGGAAAAAGCTTTAAGGGAGGAGATAGATTATCTGTTGAGAGAAGGGATTATCTCGCACAGTGAATTTCCCTATAGTTCCAGTGTGGTTCTGTTAAGAAAACCCTCTGGAGAACACAGGCTGTGTATAGATTACAGGAAACTGAATGCTGTCACAGAAGGTCAGGTGGATCCATTACCTGATACAAATCAGCTGTTTGCCAGGCTGAATAGAGCTAAATATTTCTCTAAAGTGGATCTGAGCAAAGGCTACTATCAGATTCCAGTAAAGCCGGAAGTCAAACCTTATTTAGCCTTTAGCACCTCGGAAGGACATTATGAATTTAATATGTTGCCATTCGGGCTGAAAAATGCACCGAGTGTGTTTTCGAGGATGATGAGAAAGTTACTGGATCCCCTGAAGAATCCATGCATCACCAACTTCATGGATGATATTCTCATAGCAACAGAAACATTTGAGGAACACATTAACTCTCTGAATATGTTGTTTGATCGACTGAGAGAGACCAATTTGACAGCTAGACCGACGAAATGCTGTGTTGGATGTAAAGAGCTAGAATTCTTGGGACACACAGTACATCAGGGAAACATGACCCCTGACCCCAAGAACCTGGAGAAGTTAAAAAAAAGCACCAAGACCACAAACAAAAAAAGATGTGCGATCTTTTGTCTCATTATGTGGTTTTTACCAAAAGTATATTAAAAACTTTAACTCCATATGTGCTCCATTGACTGATTTAACGCGCAAAGGAAATCCTGATAGAATTATTTTGACGGCGCAATGTGAATTAGCATACCAAGAATTGAAAGAAAAGCTCACAAGCAGGCCTATTTTGAAATTACCTGACTTGAGTCAAGAATTCATTCTGAGAACGCATGCTAGTGATTTGGGTGCAGCTCTATTACAACGGTCAAATTCACTTGATGGGGAATTAACCCCAGTAGCTTATGCTAGCCGTAAGTTGAACACAGCAGAACAAAAATATTCAACAAGTGAAAAAGAATGTCTGGCAGTCATATGGGCTATAAAAAAGTTCCAGATTTATCTTTATGGAAAATCATTTAAGATCCAGACAGATCATAAACCACTCGTGTGTCTGTCACAAGCAAGGCATGAAAATGCTAGATTATTACGTTGGTCTTTGCTCCTACAACCATTCCAGTTTACCATAGAGTACATTCCCGGAAAAACTAATGTGGGAGCTGATTTTTTAAGCAGACATCCTTATGACGAACATCAGAGTAGTCACCAGGCATAGATAGTAAATTTATCTATGTGTATTTAGAAGTAGGAACTGACATATGATCGTCTGTTCTAAAGCGGGGAGATGTGTAGTGACTTCTAAATACAATATCTAAATTAGTATATAACAATATAGGGCATAAAGGCAAAGCCTAAAGATTGATCCAACATGTGATAGACTGTCAGAGAGGTGTAAAATACAAGAATATGTATGATTATCATAAAGGAGAATAACACCTATCCTATTATATGGAAGAGATTACAGCTGGAATTGTAGTGGCGTTGTAACTATTAGGGAAAGGAATACTGGTGTACATTGTCACATCAAAAGAAAATGGTGGCATAGGTTTGTATAAGGATATGATCCTTTTGTTTGTTTGTAATGTACATGTCCTTAACTGTGGACTATTAGTGTATGCTAGATATTACGAAGGATGCATACCTTCACATTTCAGAGGTCCTGGGTACTGACGTTAATGTGGTACCAAACGCTTGAAAACTAATTGATTCAGGACTCTGCCTGTTTACTGCGAACCCATGCTAGTGGCCATTGCCTATCAAACAGGGAACAGATTGTCAAGCGAGCAGAGGAAAGGTTCAACCTATAGTCTACGGCCAAGTTAAGTTCTCGTTCGGCACCTGAGAGCTCAACTACAGAACTTTAAACGATCTAATGACAGTGAATAAAACTGGGACAAATATTTAATAGTTCCACAAGTGACAAAATAGAAACAAACATTTCCAAAAGGACATGATTTAAAACAACAACCTAGTAGTACTACCAGTATTACCTTAAAGTAGGAGAACACTACAGACGTATATTAGAAAAATATTATATATATGGACAAATGATCTATTGTGCTATTTGACTGATGTAAATAATTATTTTGATTTCACTTTTAAATTGTCAGTCCTGATTACAAATAAATTTGAATCGGGATAATAAAACTGTAAAAATCTTATTTACACAAAATTCAACCACAGTCTTAAATAAGATAGCCTTTTAGAGTGTCGTTTGTATGTTATTGTGGTAGTACTGTGTGCTGTTGTGAATAATAAACTATCTGTTTATATGTTTGTTGATTATTGTACATTACATTCTACATCCATAACCCTAGACACAACACGAAATCAATTAACATACTAATATAAATACAATTTTAATGAGATAAAAAGGTGGTAGTGGAAAGGTACCCTGAAAAGTTCACAATATTATTGGGTATATTCAGGGACCACAAAAGCCAGATCCAAACCTCAGAAATGAGGTATCTGAGGAAAGTGGTTGAAGTAACAAGAAGAGACATGGTCCGCAACCAGACGATCCGTCAAGGCCTAAAATCCCATCCGCTGCAGACCCAAATAGAACAGACCCAACTAAGATGGTTTGGCCATGTCTGCAGAATGGGAGAAGATCGGCTACCACGACAAGCATGGGAAACAAAGAGCCAGGGATCCAGACCTCCAGGACGACCCAGAGTCCGCTGGGAGGACAACATTAGACAATCTTTGAAGGACCGAGGACTAGAATGGAACCAGGCCAGGAAGAAGACAGCTGATAGAATGGTCTGGCGCTCTCTCTTCCAAACCTCTACACCTCACGGTAGAAGGGGAACGACTAAGTAAGTAAGTATATTCAGGGACCTTCATAGCTAATCTCATTTAATACAAATATAATAATACCTACAACAATTCATAACATCAAATCCACCACAAGCATCATGTTGACAACCCTTATATGTGTGTGTGTGTATGTGTGTATTTACGTGCGCGCCCATGTGTATAAGCTGCGTGTTTGGAAGCTCATATGGATTCTGTAGCTTTCTGGTGTAGGAGAGAATTATGGATCCTTTTTTTTTTTTTAATGCAGGACGCGAATATTCCCAGATCAAAGAATTTCAATCTAATTTTCCACATTACATCACATGACAACTTTTTCCGGGATAGCGTAATTACGTCATATCTGGTTACTTCCCCGGGATTTAACTTTATAGGACATAAATCGTCGTGAAAAAAAATGGCTTCCGACTTGTTGTTGTTATAGTTTTTCTGAGCTTTTAAATCTTTCGCATATCATTCCAAACACTGGGTTAGATGCTTTGATATGAGATCGTGTCAAACACTTTCAACTCATGTTAAATCAGAGGTTCCGAAAGAGGTCGACATCAAACCATAAAGGAGAAAATGCAAGTACTTAACTGCAGTGTTACGTTGTTTAATGTAAAAATAAAACATGCAATGATTGAATCTCACCTACCAGAGGAACTCATTGAAATGTGTGTGGATCATCTTGAATCTAAATCATTGTTCAAAAATAAAAGCCTCACTAACTATTGGAGCATTATAAATACGGCTACAAAATATCCCAAGCTTTGTAAAGCTGTTGAGCCGTTTATACGTACATTTCCAAGTTCGTACATGGTTAAAGCTCGTACATGGTTGAAGCTAGTTTTAGCCATACAAATGCAGTTTTAGCAAAGTAATTTTTTTTTCTTTCCATAATGTACGGATATGAAGGAGAATATGTTTATATATTATTAATATTGATGATTGATGATACATGTAAAAATGCAGATCAAATGTTTGACCGCATGAGTGTACGTCAGGACTATAAATGTATGCTCTTATATTACCCTTTTAATTTTGCATGTCTTTAAAATTATTGCTTAAAGTACGTATAGGGATGAAAGGTAGGATCTGTCCGGCCTGTTCGTCTGTTCGTCTGTTCGTCTGTCTGTCTGTCTATCTATCTATCTATCTATCTATCTATCTATCTATCTATCTATCTATCTATCTATCTATCTATCTATCTATCTATCTATCTATCATCTATCTATCTATCTATCTATCTATCTATCTATCTATCTATCTATCTATCTATCTAGCTGCCATGTCTGTCCATTCGTCTGTCTGTCTATATTGTACTTACCAAGTGAGATAATAAACGGCTCCAGAATTGTTTGTACTTTGAGAATCCAGCGGTAGGAAGATGAAATTTTTGGTTCCCAGAGCTCAAATCCCAAATCAGTACCACTCATATTGTAGTACATTTTGACTAGTGATCACAGCGAAGCCGATGATTAGGTTGACGATCAGATCACAGATAAAGGCGGGAATTGTCAGCAGAATACGACTCCAGCGCTTAAGCTGAACTAGTCTGGGAAATGATTACGGGATATCCTGAAAGTTAAATATTTATAGTTTCGTTAAATCGCGTCTGGAACCCGTCTCAAGCAGTGTTTGATTATTAATGTAAAACGTTTATTTGTTTTCTTTGTGTTTTCCCTTTTTTTTGGTCATTTTATTACCCTTATTTTCTATCTCTTCTGTTTTCTTTTCTTTTGTTTATGCTTCTCGTTCTTCTATTTGTTTTTTTTTTCTCCTTTCCTCTTCTTTGTTTTCTTCTTTTTCTTTTTGGTCACTTTATTACTTTTTTTCTTAATCTTCTATTTCTAATTCCATTTATTCTTATTGTTCGTCTTCTGCTGTTTATTGTTCTATTTCTTCTTCTTTCTCTCCTTCTTCTTATTCTTTCTCATCTTTCATTTCATCTAATTATTCCATCTTCTTATTCCTGTTCGTTGTTCTACTGTCCTGGCCCATTTATTCTTCTTTCTATGTTTTCTACTTTTTTCTTTATGTAGCCTATATATATATATATATGTGTGTGTGTGTGTGTGTGTGTGTGTATCTTGTCCTCGTCTGCATTTCTTCCTCATCTTCTTCCCGTCTTTCATGGTGTATTTCTTCTTTCTGTTTTTTCCCTCTGACAATTTCCCCTCTTTTTCTGTTACCGTGGGGTGTATATGTTGATTCAATTATAAGGCATATGTGCTCAAGTTTCTTGTGTGTTTGTTTATTGTATCACTCAAGTAAAGATACTGGTATACCGCCAGAGATAGTTATTCTTGATGATGTTCGTACCCAAGTTCGTTCCAGAATTCCTCTGTGGTGTTTAATGTTTTGTGACAATCATTAGCAAGCTTAATATCCGCTATTAACTGCAAAAACCTTCAACAGGAGATAGTTAAGAAAGTTTTCAGGGATCCAGTAAAACAGTTTATTATCTTGTATATACAATCCAAACAAAGTCGCTTGCATGCTTCACAAATCCTCATACAAATGCGTCTTTGTGGTTATTTATTATTTCTCCCTTTATTGATATCCAAGTTGGGGTAAGTATTTTTGCTTAGTTCCTTTTCGTTTGCTTCTTAGATTTATCCGACTCAGGGGTAAATGACAGTTGAGCCTCCACCTCTTTTATGATTTGAGCTAATTTGACATTTAAGAGCTCCGTTTCATTTCTTATAAGTTCAGCTCGTTCTCCCGACATTTAGGCATTTCTGGCCTAACTAGGTTTTATTCTGAAAAATGAAAAAGTCACACGAAACTGTACTTACGGGTAATATGAATTCCCAACTTTATAAAAATGTATCTGCTTCACACAGTTGATATCTTGATAACTTCAAGACCAGCAGTTGGATGGACTAGGGCTACGTCCGTACAAACTGGCTTCTGTAGATCAACTGATTTCGGATATGCGAAATCTGCCATCGCAGCGTGGTGCGCGCTATTACTACCTTTTGGTTGGTTAATCTAATACTTCTTTATTTATTTTATTGGGTGTCATATGCCTACCGATGGAGGGTCTCGGCTATTCCGATTTACGTCATCGGTTGCTAAGCAACTCGCGCCAAAAGATAGCCTTGAGTCGCTATTTAACCTAGTTTCGACTAGTTTCAGTTTCAATCTGATACTAGCGTAACTCGAGTCTTTATTTCAATAAAACCTCGTAACTGCTCTTCCTAATCTAACTGATAACTATTAGCACAAATGGTGCTATGGTAACAGTAGTAGGCCTTCCGGTGACATATCCTCATCTCTTCGATTTTTTAAACCACCTTTTTTTCTTCTAACGTTTCTGCTGTCGTTTTGTTCGTTTTGATCTTCTTGTACTTTCTCGTTTTCTTCTCTCTGACCTTTTCTCGCTCGTGACCCAATTTATCTTCTTCGTCAGTAAAGATAAATCCGCTCACAGTATCCTGTCCCAGAATGCTTTAACTTAACTTTTGCCACCTGTCAATTGTAATGGAAGACTAAGTCAGCGCTTATAACAGATTACCAGTGTTAAAGCCTAAGCTTGCCGTATTCAAGAAAAGCTTAGTTTACTCTGCTGCCTCCGCCTTGGGACAATCTTCCACATGACCTGAAAAAACAAGCTCTGCCACTGTTCATGCACTTGTAAACTTTACGAATACTTGATGACTGATTTTTATATGCCACTCTATTCTGTTAACGTTTCCAAATGATTATCTAATGCAGTGGTTCACACCGTGGGCCATCCCATATTTCTAGGGGGGGCCACAGTAAGATGGTAAATTACCTTTTGTCCAGCTTTCAGTGACTATGAGGTAAATGAGACTCAAAATGGGGCAATGAGCACAAAACGGTTGAGAACCCCGGATCTAATGTACAGTTGGTAGAGTTTGATGATTTTTTTTTTCAACATATTTAATTTCTTGATTATTATTTTAAAAAAGGTAAAAATAGTTCCTTCGCAGAAATTGCCTGGGGGAGCGAAGTGTTAGTGACTTCACAACACTAGGTGCCCTTCCTCGTTGTCTTTTCCTTCATTAACTCATGAGTAGAGTCAGATACCCATTTACATCTGGGTAGACTGGAGCGTGGCGCCCACCAGGTTTAATTCTTGGAACCTGGTAAGTGTGCCGCGAAAGGAAAGCCCTCACCCACTTAGCCAGTAGCACGCTTGGATTATGATTGGATACTGTAAAGGTATCATAATCATTTTCATTTGGCGCTCTTTACAGACTGGATATTTGTAAATGACATGTTTACTATTTCAGCGTGACAGTTTGAAATGACATGTTTAATATTTCAACTTGACTGTTTGAAATGACATGTTAACTATTTCAACGTGACTATTTGAAATGATAATAATAATAATAATATAATAATAGCCCCTTCAGTCATAGCTGACTATGGGAATGCGCCCCTGAGGTGACAGCCCTCAGCTGCTTATTTTCCTGGTGCTCCTTTCGACGTTTTCTCCTCACCTCTGCTTCTTGTGTGAGCCTCTCTTCGCCCAATCTGAGGTGGCGCCGTAAATAGCATCGCCACTTAGTGCGATCGGCAGCTTCATCCTCCCATGTTGCTAGATCCATGTCCAGTGCCCTCATATCTCTCTTGCACACATCTTTGAACCTCAGCTGTGGTCGCCCAACTGTTCTCTTGCCATCTGCTAACTGTCCGTAGAAGATATCTTTTGGGATGCGACCATCATCCATGCGGCGAACATGGCCAAGCCAGCGAAGTCTGCGCTGTCTAAGAAGCGTATACATACTTTGAAGGCCAGCACGTGACAACACCTCGACATTTGTCACTTTATCTTTCCACGAGATGCCGAGGATGTGGCGTAGACACCGCAAATGGAAGGTATTGAGCCTTCTTTCTTGCTTAGCATAGGTCGTCCAGGTCTCGCTGCCATATAGGAGTGTGCTGGTGACGCAGGCATTATATACCGCAGCTTTGGTCTTTATTGTGAGTTTAGAGTTTCCCCAAACACGCGATGTGAGGCGGGCAAAGGTAGCTGCAGCTTTGCCAATGCGGCTGTCGATTTCTGTATCCAGTGAGAGTTTGTCATTGATGGTAGACCCTAGGTATGTGAAGTGGTGCACCACTGCCAATTCATAGTTATCGATAGTGATAACTGGTGCAGCACCCACATCCTGACTCAGCACATTCGTTTTCTTTAGACTTATTGTGAGGCCAAAGTCCTTGCATGCTTTAGTGAAGCGATTCATCAAGCTCTGAAGCTCCTGTTGGCTTTGAGTGACGACTGCAGCATCATCAGCGAACAACAAGTCTCTTATAGTGACCCTTCTGATTTTTGTTTTTGCCTTCAGCCTTGAAAGATTAAACAGACGGCCATCTGACCTAGTGTGAAGGCATATTCCTTCAGTTGCATCTCTGAATGCATGTTTCAAGAGTAAGGCAAAGAAGATTCCGAAGAGGGTCGGAGCCAGAACACAGCCTTGTTTAACGCCACTTCGTATATCAAAGGGCTGTGACGTGCTTCCAGCATATTGGACTGTTCCCTTCATGCCGTCATGGAATGACTTTATCATTTCCAGCATTTTAGAAGGGCAGCCTATTTTCAGGAGGATTTTAAAGAGTCCATCCCTACTAACCAGGTCGAATGTATTTGAAATGACATGTTTACTATTTCAACGTGACTGTTCGAAATGACATGTTTACTATTTCAACGTGAATGTTCGAAATGATATGTTTACTATTTCAACGTGATTGTTCGAAGTGACATGTTTACTATTTCAACGTGGCTGTTTGAAATGACATGTTTACTATTTCAACGTGAATGTTCGAAATGACATGTTTACTAATCTCAACGTGACTGTTTGAAATGACATGTTTACTATTTCAACGTGAATGTTCGAAATGACATGTTTACTATTTCAACGTGATTGTTCGAAGTGACATGTTTACTATTTCAACGTGACTATTTGATATAACATGTTTACTATTTCAACGTGACTATTTGAAATGACATGTTAACTATTTCAACGTGGCTACTTTAAATGACATGTTTACTATTTCAGCGCGACTATTTTACATGGAATATTTACAATTATCTTAAATTCAAAGTGTGTGTGTGAAGATAAAAAAAATATATATATATAATTTTATGTAAAGTTTTACTGATTTTTATGTTGATACGTATCCAATTGCTTTTTAATATAATGTAATATTTCACATACCACATCAGGTGGTCCCAACTTCACCACAAATAACTCGTCTTTCATCAACAATAAATGCCCGGGAGAAAGGGTCTTGCTCACCCCTCTTGGAGTTGAGTTAAGGTTGAAGATTCTAATATGTACTGCAGTATTTCACACAGCCAAGGTACACGTGTCGTCGCTACTTCAAGTTTGGAGTCACTCCCATCTGATTATTCATTCGATCAACAGGTGAACATACCTGTGCTGGTCACTGTTTTTGCTTTACCTGTGACAATTTCAAAGTAACAGACAAGTTATGATCGCGAAAAATTGTTCAAAAAGTTAAACAACCACTAAAATAAATAGGAAATACTGATGGAAATATTTAAATTCATCACATCTTTTAACAGAGAGTAAGAAATGATTATTATTAATATTATTATTATTCATTCTCTGTTGCGCCCTTAACGAGCATGAGCACCCCTGCAGCCGCCCCCTTGCAAGAAACCTGAACCAAGTATTCGCACACTCTTGCAGCTGTGGTTTCTGGGGCAATGTGTTTTATATGATGAGGTTACCAACCGCATGCACAACCTCCCAATAGTTGCCTTCTACGACATGCTTGGGGGTGCAGTAGATAACAGGGATAAAAAGCTAAATTAAAAATAATAGTAAATGACGAATGGACAGTAGCATGGGATGGAAGCCAAAAGAGCAGACATGTTTATAAGTTGGTCAAGACTCCAACAAGAATATCTAGAGAACTAAAAATTCTTAGCAATAAGAAACAAATTAGGCTGCAACTAGGAATGGGCTATTTTAGAACAGGAGAACCTTACTGTGCAGAGTGTCTAGACAAAAGATAATATATAGCATTTCCTACTAAAATGTAGGAAGTATGAACGACAGAGAGAACCAATATTCGATTATTTACAGGCATGCCATTCACCCATAACTGTGGAACAGGTGTTGAGAATAGACAGGCCTAGAGAATTACACAGTGTAGTAATACAGTATAGAACAAGAAAAACAGAGTAGTATATAAGGATTATTCATTCTGTTCAGAATGAATAAAGCGAGAACAGCCTTTGCTGTTGTCAACAACATTTGGAAGTCTTCCCAGTACAGCACAAACACCAAATTAAGACTGTATGAGAGCTGTGTACTTTCTGTGCTTCTCTATGGTGCGGAATGTTGGAGAGTAACAGAGAAGGAAATGTCGAAACTGTCCTCCTTCCACACAATCTGCCTAAGCAAATTTCTCCGAATCTTTTGGCCAGACACCACCAGCAACCAAGAACTACTTATTCGGAGTAACCAGGAGGACATGCACACCATCATAGCTGGCAGACGCTGGAGTTGGGTTGGCCACGTCCTCAGAAGGGACCCTGATACCATCACAAGAACATCTATGCTATGGACCCCCGAGGGAAAGCGAAAGAGAGGCCGACCAAAAACAACTTGGCGGAGAACTGTGGAAGCTGAAATGCAAAGAATGAACCACAGTTGGGTCACTGTACGAAGGATGGCCGCCGACCGAGCAAAGTAGAATCAATTTGTTGCTGCCCTACAAGACACCCCCAGGCGTGATGACCGCTGACTGCTTTGACGGTTGGTGGTTATGGATCAAAGAAGAGAAGATATAAGGATTAGTGATGGTGTGGCGGGAAAGTGAGGGTCTGGTGAGGTTATCGAAATGCATATTGCTGACTTGGGTGTCATCCCAAACACCTGGGGCTATCCCTCACTCCTTTCCCCTGTTAATAACATGGCAGATGTAAGAGCTTGCTTTTTGGTACAGGGGTGGACACATTCAGACAATTTTAAACTTTTGATTTACGCTATTTGGACTTAGTGGAGGGGTGAAATGATACCATATTTAGATATTGGAAATCAATTATCGTGAATTACCTACAATGGCCTAATGGATATGAACGCAGTTTCATAATCCAGATATACCAGGTTCGAAACCTGCTGCAGGCGGTTTGGTGGCAGATCGCTTTGTGTGGATTTTTAACAATGGTATAAGCGCCGTACCGTTCAGAAAGCAATGGCAAACTACTGAACGTAAAAATTGCCTAGAAAAATCACAAACAGCCAATAAAAGCTGGGGTTGATTGCCACGTCCTGTAAAGGATAAGCAACTAACAACCTACACTATATATCCTAATTTAGTAATTATAACTCATCAGATCTTGAACGGGATATTTTGTCTTTCCTAGAAAGCTCTCTAACAACCTCCATGACAACTCAACAATTCTACAAGTATGGTCTGACAAATAAACTAACACAACGTGCGCAGCGAATAAATAAATCGGAAATAGCGGGCTAACAATCAGTAAATGACATCATCAAAATACGGTTATAAGTTCACAACAACAATATAGCGAATAACAACCACATGTTGTCTGATCCAGAGTGGGCACCCTAAGAAATCTAAAAAATAATAATCATAATAATAGCCGCTTCAGTCATAACTGACAATGGGAATGCGCCCCTGAAGTGACAGCCCTCAGCTGCTTTATTTCCTGTTGGAGTTTCGACGTTTTCTCCTCTCTTCTGCTTGCTGTGAGACCCTCTTTTTGTACAGTCTAAGGTGGCGCCGTAGAGAGCATCGCCACTTGGTGCGATCGGCAGCTATATCCTCCCAGGTTGCTGAATGTATGTCCCTCACTTCTCTCTTGCACACATGATTGGAACCTCAGCTGCGGTCGCCCAACTGTTCTTTTGCCATCTGCAAGTTGTCTGTATAATATATCTTTCCGGTTGCGACCATCTTCCATGCGGCGGACATAGTCAAGCCAGTGTAGTCTGCGCTGTTTAAGCAGTGTATACATGCTTTGAAGGCCAGCACGTGACAACACCTCGACATGTGTCTCTTTGTCCTTCCACGAAATACCGAAGATGTTGCTTAGACACTGTAGACGGAAGGTATTGAGCCTTCTTTCTTGCTTAGCATAGGTTGTATATGCCTTGCTGCCATATATAAGTGTTCCGGTGACGCAGGCGTTACATACCGCAGCTTTGGTCTTCGTTGCGAGTTTGGGGTTTCCCCAAATACGCGTTGTGAGGCAGGCAAAGATGGCTGCATCTTTGCCAATTTGGCTGTCAATCTCTGTGTACAGAGTTTGTCGTTGATAGTAAACCCCAGGTATGTAAAGTGGTGCAACACTGCAAATTCATAGTTATCAATAGTGATAACTGGTGCAACATGCACATCCTCACCCAGCACGTTTGTTTTCTTTTGACTCATTGTGATGCCAAAGTCCTTGCACGCTTGAGTGAAGAGCTTCATCAATCTCTGAAGTTCCTGTTGACTTTGAGTGACGATTGCTGCGTCATCAACGACGTTTTTGATCCAGGTGGTAACACGAGAAATATTGTGTATCAAGGAGCACTGTAATAATGTTACAATAATAAATGTAGAAAATAGCAATAAGTAAATATGACACGATATAATCAATTTTATTAATTATAATTTATGTGAATTAAAAGAACAACGAATATAAATTTATTAAAATATCATAGTTTGATTTTTACGATGTCAGAAATTTCATAACCATTATAAGAAACCGGGCAAAGCCGGGTACTTACAGCTAGTATACACATCAAGACAACGGCAATACGATTCCTTGACTTGCAGAACAATTTATACTTCCATGAATCAATTATACACAGCCTCACACTGGACAAGACTTAGCAGCCAACCACAAAAGATCCCCCCCCCCTTTTTTTTTTCTCTTCCCTTGACAGCAAACTCACGGGTTTTTCCTTGAACATCCTTTCCGGTCGAACTACCCTCGCGCAATATCATTACTACCAGTGACATGAATGGCCACCAGTCACATGACTGGTTGTACTTAGTTTAGCTCACAAACTTCGTGTCATACATCCCGTCAACAGTACACTGATAATCACTTACCCCCTACTAACATGTTGTTGTGAATGCTGCGTGTGAATTACAGGTAAATTACAGTTGTCGTGAGACATATTGTGACGATGATGATGATTCTTTATGGAAAAAGATCGATCTAGAAGGACGAGAAAATAAAGTCAGCACAGTTCCCAAGATGAGAAACAGCCAGTCAAAAGCATTTCATATTTGGCTTAATGTCGAGAAAACTGGATAAAACTATAACATTAAGAACATAACATCTTGAATCTACGCGCAAATGGAATCCAGAAAATAACCAGTATTGGTATCAAAACAGAAATTTCAGACAAGTCAAAGAGTCGCTAAGTTTTTTTTTTTTTTTTTTTTCATGTATTTGAAAGAATTGAAGTGACAGAATCTTGTGAAGCATTGAGTTCTTAAAATATTATAAAGAGCCCAGTTTATCTTGTTAGTTTCCGTTATACTTTCGCTTTATCACTTGTATTCTTTCTTTCCATTTGATTTGCCAAGACCGCTAAAAACAAAATGTTATATTGATCTTTTGAACAATAATATCAGCCAACACAATACAGCTGACTCTGACTAAACAGCTTGAGGATGTTGATTTTTCTGGCGTCCTGGTACTCTGGTCCCATGACAGTAACTAGATGCACGACAAAATATAAATACTTGGTGAGAGGTCACAGCTATTGGGTATGATAATTAAAGGGAAAAGACAAAGATTATGAGAATCATCATATTCATCTCAACCCGTAACCCGTCATGGTTCGTAGGGGTACCATGGTGGAAGCATCAGCAGACAGGGTCCTCCACTGCTCTCTATCCTCAGCAATGCGTACAAGTGTGGAGAAACCGTGCCCTGCCCATTCTTTGATGTTATCAGCCCAGGATTTTCTTTGCCTTCCTCTTCTCCGTTTACCTTCGACTGTTCCCTGGAGGATCGTTTTCGAAAGGGAGTCATGACGAGTTACATGCCCAAACCAAGCAAGCTTTCGACGTTTCACTACTGACAAAAGAGGTTCTTGGTGGCCTGCATACGTGTTTATTTTCTCTCTAAAATAGACATTTGTTTTGTGCTATTTATAGCAAATGCGCAAAATTCTTCTACAGGATGTCCATAAAAGATTGTACCCTTTAAAAAAAAAATTATTCTCGGCCCCATGATGTGGTACGAGGATGCTTTCTATCACAAAAGTAAGATAATCTCTGCGAGTTTTTAAGCATACCTTACAACGACTCAAAAAGAATCTACATACTTCTTTTTTTTCACCTACTTGACCAGTGTGTTGAGAGACATGTAATAATTACCGGTTGCAACTCAACTGCGAAAGTTTCACTTGAAATACCCGCTGCGCGCATGTACAGTAACGGAAAATCGCTTGTTTACTGATGTAAGTGCACACGTAATCTTCTCTAATAATTTCTAAAAATATCATCCCCACTTCCCTTCTCGCTCCCTATAGAGTATGGAGCTACCACTACAGTTGGTCCCCTTGCAGGAAGTTTGACACACAGCAATCATGAACTGTTCCAGCAGTGGTATATGATGTAACAATATATTTTACATGATGAGGTTGCTAGATCCTTGCCGAACCTATTATTAGTCGCTTCTCATGATATACACACAGGGAGCAGTACGTCTATTATTTCTTTATCTCCTCAAAGAACCATGGGAACTACACGTGCAGGGCAGAACCGGCTTTAGCAATTGTGGGACCCGATTTGGACCATTCTGGTGAAGCCCCCTAGACTTGAGATTATAGTTTTGTTGCAACGTATTATATGTTAAAATAAGCTTATAAAGATAGATATAGTTTTATCTTTAGTAAAAATGTAATGTAATAGCGTATAGTCTTGATATATAATTTGAAATGTATAACTTGAGATAATCTTTGTAACTTTCGAATCAGATACAGAAACAAATGGGATGTGGAGCATCCAGGTCACACACAAAATGATGCACACTACCAGCTCAACAGAAGAGAACAAGTGGTAATCTTCAGACTCCACAACAGACTGAGATACCATCTACTCAACAAGCTAAAGATAAGAACTACCGATCAGTGTAACTGTGGCACTGATAAAATGACTGCTGAACATCTGCTTCAAAGTTTCCCAACATATGCGGAATAGAGAAAGCGCATATGGCCGACACTAGTACCATTTGTGGAAAAGCTCTACGGTGATTCAAATAGCCTCAAACTACTTCTGCTTTCTTTGAATACATTCAAGTAGACGTCTGAGAGTGTACAGCGAAGAAGAAGAAGAAGAAGAAGAAGAAGAAGAAGAAGAAGAAGAAGAAGAAGAAGAAGAAGAAGAAGAAGAAGAAGAAGAAGAAGAAGAAGATAATCTCTTCAAGTTTTTAAGCACACCTTACAAAGAATAAAAAAGTGCCCATGCGCGCAGAGGGTATTTCAAGTGAAACTTTCGCAGTTGAGTTGCAACCGGTAATTGTTACATGTCTCTCAACACACTGGTCAAGTAGGTGAACAAAATAAGAAATAGGTACATCCTTTTTGAGTCTTTGTAATGTATGCTTAAAAACGTTTTTGAAAAGGGTACAATCTTTTATGGACACCCTGTATTCGTTCCTTATTTTATTCAAAGCTGAACATGGGAACCAGAGTGAGGGGCCACGTGTACGAGCGGAGCCCAATTGAGTCAAATAAATTAAATCGGTCTAAGGCCGGTCCTGTACACGGGTCTTCTAAAGATATGAGAATGACTAAATAAAACCATAAGGTGAGCTAGTAGTATAGGTACTAGAAAAGAGTCTTACTAAAGTGTAGTACATAAAACGTCTCAGGTTACGACAGCGAAGTCTTCGTTAAGAACAAGACCAACAAAATGAGTACAGATAAGAAAGTGTCAATTAATCCGCATGCAAAGCTATAAAAAGGGTATGAATAATTGTAGTACATTTAATTCGCTCTTTCATTTATTACCTTTGACCTTCATGCGAGCATATCAACCAGTCAATCAATTCCCTTTAGCTACCCACGGAGGATAGGCCTTCAACAAACACATGTCAAGTCCTCCTGTCACGTGCCATCATCTCAAGTTCTTTCCACGCTTCCTCCTCATTTTCACTTATGTCTCTAGTTCTCTTCTCCTTGTGTTTGTTTGGTTAACTGTTGTCTCTCTTATCCCGAGGGTTCCAGAAAAATAACTGCCTTGCAATGCTATCAACAGGTTTCTTAATATGTGTCCTTTACGAGCAAATGCTTTCATCAAATCTGCACCATACCTTCATGTTCTGGTTATCTTCAAAATTTTTCTTTATCCCTTTCTTGCCTCCCACCATGTCTTCCTCTATTTCTACGCGTATTACTCTGTGGATTCCAGAACAAGGAATGCCTTGTAGTGCTATCTACTAGATTTCTCAAAGTGTGCCTTATCTAACGCCTGATAATTGTCCTTACATCTTGTTCCACTGGTTTTTATCCAGTTCTCATTAATGATTTTCTCCACTGGTGATCTCGTCATATCATTTGAATCTTCTGTTGTGTGCAAGCAGGCATTTATGAAAGATTAAATCCTTGTGATTATAATATTTGTTTGTTCTCCGTGTAACAAAGACAGAGTATCATTACTGCTCCATCATGCGTGTCGTACAAGGCGATTGATATGAGGCTTGCAACCTCAACATTGTCATGAAATATTCTAATCCACATATATAAATTATTAGGTAAATATAAAGCCTAACAAATAAAATTAATAAAGAGAAGAGCAATGGGAAAATAACAGTGCTGTCACAAAGAATGTACTCGAAATCCCCCTTGTTTTCTGCTTCGTCTGCAAATTGTAACGCTTTCACGTTGATATAAAAGCTTACTGTATTATACCCGCTTTCTTCAATGAAACGTGTGCTGTATTTCTTGGAAAAACATTGAGACAGACTGCGTAATGACCTAAATTTTAAATTCCATTCATGTCTTTTTCTACATTACGTTACCAAAACGAACGAACAGATGGACAAAAGGATAGCGAGAAGGGAGAGGCAGAAAGCCGAACATTAAACACGCGTCGCGCGATACACAATTACTACTATCACGCGTGTTAGGCTACAAGCACTAACTTTTTTTCAGACGGACAGTGATAAAATACACTACCCTTTCCCAGAGTTAGGTTTATAAATCATAACAAACTCTTATTAGAAAAGACAACATTAGATGGGTTTACGGTTGAAAACATTACAGTACCCAGACAGCACATCTTCGAAACAGGAGGTAGAAGGAATTGCATATTTTGAACGCAGCCACGTAGCTCTTTTAAATTTGGATATTTGGGTTCCTTAGGGCTTGCTGACAAAGAATATGTAAAACGTTACGCAAATAGTCCAGGAATTAATAAATTATACCCAAAATAAAATATTGGGGGTGCCTGACAGCATAAAATCATTTCTGCTCATAAAATTTTTTTATAACGTGTTTGAAAAAAACCTTACGTTACATAAATAGCCTACCATGTAAACTCCAAATTGATTGGAGCGCAACAAATGAAAGCCTAACCACGATTGGTCGGGCTATAAATACTATCTTTCGTTGTTAGGGGAAACGGGAAAAGGTAACATTTTTTCAAACACTTGTCGAAACGTGGCTCATTGGCCAGACTCGCTGATATACACACTTGGGAGCGTTAGTTCGAGACCACTTGTTTAAATATCTTGATAAAGCATCAGTGCGTTGAAGCCAGCTCATTTATTTGCTAAATAAAAGCCTGGAACATAAGCAGATGGAAATTTGTGCCAGTTTGTGCCAGAATTCATTGCTAATCAACGTATCTGTGTTTATTCGTATGAATTGTGGTAAGCTTGAACCATTCAATATCTTTTAATGAAAATTGAATGTGAATTGTTGATTTATGCCTGTATATATATGTGTAGTTCAGTGGCAAACGTGAGGTAAAGCCTATAATGCTCCAGCCTGAACAGAGGGTGTCGGAGAGAAGTAAAACGGCATGGAATGGCCAAACAGTACACTGACACCTGGATGATTGACTAGAAAGAAATAATGCTGGAAGTGCAGAGGCGTAGTAACCATTAAGGAGGGTAATACTGGTATAAAGTATTTCAGATGAAGCTGACAGTTGGCCTAACGCTTTGAAATCAATGTTTGTGATGTATTGTGCTCAGTGTAAAAAGAGAGTATAAATTAGTTATGAAGTAGAAGGTACATCCTTCTTGTTTGTCAGGGACAGTGGTCTTGATGGTATTGAGCAGCACCTGGTCAGAGCTTTGCTGAATCCAGTGTCGGACAGCATACTCCTTGGTCCTTTTAGCTATCAGTGAGGTGTCTCCAGAGCCCAGAGGAGAATTCGAGCAGAGGAGTCCTTTCCTGCCGCCATCACGCCAGATAAGCTAACTTGGCCAGCTGAGCTCAACATTATGTCCCCTCATCTTGAAATGACTTTGTAAAATTAACATTAAGAGGGGAATTTACTTGTCTTAAAATCAGGAACTGTGAACATCTCCAATACTAGTCCCTAAAGACAAACTATTGAAGTCATGATGACAAATACCAACAGAGCTTGAACAAAACAAAACCAGTATTACCTCATTTTACTACTACACAACTGACACACATAGAACATTTGTAATAATATATGTCACTACAATATTCATATTAAATACATTCTGTACATAACTTGTAATTTAAATTGATTGTGATTCCTGGTTCCCTTGTAGTTGAATCAGGACACATATTCATTCATGCCAGTAATGAATACATATTGTTATTTGAAAGTTATCAGTGACTCCTTTAAGATATTCTCATAGAGTGTTATATGTATGTGAGTGTCACAGTGTTGTCAAGTGTGGTGGAATAAATTAAATTGTTTATCTGTCTGTTGTTGTTATGACTTACACTTCATCATACACATACCCTAGACACATAACGTAGCATCACACTATTCCAGAATAATTCTGACTGAGATATATAGATATGTGGTAGCAAGTAAGGTTATCTATAATACACTACTCTTAATAGATATAGATACCTTCACAGCTGATCTCAGTCAGTACACTAAGTCCCCTATAAATATTTATAACATCCCACTTCACCACATATATTGGGGTCTCGCTCTTGGGATTTTGAATCTTTCCCTATTAAAAATATTGGGGGTAATTCACTTCAGGGAATATAAGAATTAAAAGGTATCCTTGGGTGGAATTAAATAAGGTTGAGCTCACGGTGCCTGTGTTGTCCATTAGAGATTGAATTGTTGGTTAGACATTGTATAAATTTACCTGATAGACAATGGCGGACCTGGCCAAATTTCGATCTGCTGCGGTTCAGACTGCAAAAGAGTTAGGATTAGATGGGCAAGTTATGGTTGCCTATGTCACGACGGAATGTGACAAATTTATTGAACGCGAAGAAAGAAGGTTTGAAGCCGAAAGAAAGTTAGAGGCTGACAAGGAAATTAAGAAGTTACAATTTGAAGCTGAGGCTGAGACTAAGAGGTTGCAGATTGAGGCTGAGGCTAAGAAATTGGAGGCAGAAAGAGAAGACAGAAGATTAGCTGCAGAAAGGGAAGAGAAAAGATTAGCTGCAGAAAGGGAAGAGAAGAAATTAGCTGCAGAAGAGAGGAAATTAGCTGCAGAAAGGGAAGCAGAAGATAAAAGATTACAAAGGGAACATGAGTTACGACTAAGGGAGTTTGAGTTTCAAGGCCATGCTCCTGAAAATGGTGCCAGTCCCTTTGCCTCTGATGCTACGGTTACTCAAGGAGCCTCAACCTCAGCTATGAATTTTCATTTAGATCATTTTGTTGAGAAAGACGATGATATTGAGAGCTACCTAAATAGGTATGAACTATTAGCTACCACGTATGGGTTAGAGAGAGAAAGGTGGAGCTTAAAGTTATCTCAGGGACTTCGTGGGGCAGCTTATGAAGTTTTTGCAAAAATGAGCAGAGGTGATCAGGAAAATTATGACATGCTAAAGCAGGCTCTTTTGTTAAGGTATGAAAAGAATGCAGAATTTTATAGGAAAAAATTTAGGAATGCTAAACTACTGTCAGGTGAAACCTATCACCAGTTCTCTGCACGAATAGAGACATACTTGGAGAAATGGACTTCTCTGGGGAAAACCCAAGATCTTAAGGAAATGGTCCTTATAGAGCAACTAAGAGAGTCCATGGCTCCAGACCTGAGAAAGTTTCTCATGGAACAAGGTGCAGAGAGGCTGGGTGAGTTGCTAAATGTTGCTGAAAGGTATCAAGCAGCTCAAGCAGAGGTAACAGGTAATAAAAAGAAACAGGTGGATAACTTTAGGGCACCACAGAACTTTAATAAATTTGATCCTAAGGATCAAAATAAAGGTAAGCACCAATTTGATAGGCCACGGTATGAAAATAAAAATAAATTCCCACAATTCGATGAAAGGAAATATGATGAAAGAAAATCTTTCAACCAAGGAAAAAGGTGGTGTAAGAATTGTCAGATGGACAATCATGACACTGACCGTTGCAGAAGGAAACCTGTGTATATGGCAACCCTTCAGGTCAGGTCGACCTCAAGACAGGAGGAGGATATTATGTTAGATACCACTCCAGAAGAGATGAGGAAGGCACAGGCTGGGGATAAAACACTCAAGCCTTGTTTCAGAAAATTGTCAACTTGTCATACAACTCCAGGCAAGGGAGATTTTTACATGAAAAACAAGTTGATGTATAGGAAGACTGGAGCTAGATCCAATGGTCACGGACAGCTGGTTCTTCCAAAAAGATATAGGACAGAATTAATAAGGAGCCTACATGTGAAACCAGATGGGGACCATGAGAAGATAGGTACCATCATTCAAAAGGTGGCTCACAATTATTATTGGCCCAAAGCAAGATGGGACATTGAGAATTTTGTAGAAAGGTGTAGCATAGCACATGAGGGAACACCCACAAGTGGGAACATGGATCAGGACCTGGACACGCCACGGGGCAAAATTAGGCCTGATAATAAAAAGAAAAATAGATTTGATAAAGTGGACCAAATGGAATGGGAAGCCCCTTTTCACGGACAAGCTTCACTTAACTGTTTTACAATGGCCACTATGCGGAGAGTGCAAAAAGATGTCTTACCCCAGGATAAGCCGAAAATCCCTCAATCGGACTTAAACAAACTGGAGGAAGAGGATGTAGAGAGGAAATCTCTCATCAAGAATTTTAAGTGGGGAGAAAGCCCCAAAAGAAAAATTGGTAGCGGTCGTTTTGTGAATGATAATTCTGGGAGGAAAAATCATCACTATAAAGCTTCGAGTGGAAGAGACCATACCGGTGCATGGACAAATAGGTCCACACAATTAAAGGTCCATATGTAGCTTTGTTAAGAACGTGGACTGATGAAAAGGCAGAGGAAAACATTACATCTTCATACCAATATGTGAATGAGCTGACCACTCGGTTAAAAACTGGCTGGAAACTTGCCAATGAAAATTTGAAACAAGCCAGGAAGAAACATGCTGCCTATTATAACAGGAAGGCGAAAGACAGAAATTTGGCTGTGGGAGAGAAAGTACTGCTTCTTTTGCCCGGGAGTCAGAATAAGTTACAAATTGGATGGCAGGGTCCATATACAGTTCTAGAGAAGGTGTCTAGAACAAATTATAAGATAGATAAGAAGGGGAAAGAAAAAATCTATCATGTGAATCTCCTGAAGAAATATTTGGAAAGAGAACATCAGGAAGAGACACACTTGTTGACCTTGTCCATCGCCATGGAGATGAAAAAGGAACCACTTTCATCATTTGAATATCCATTACACCCCTGTGAGACAGCAGCACAGGTGAAAATCAGTACACATTTAACGAAAACTCAGAAAGAGAGAGTGCAACAGGTTCTAAATAATCATGCAGAGGTGTTAACAGACCGACCAGGGCATACAAACCTATTGGAATATGATATGAAACTCATAGACTCCACACCTGTCTGTATGAAACCATATTCGATTCCGTTTGCTAAGGAGAAAGCTTTGAAGGAAGAGATAGACTATCTATTGAAGGAAGGAATTATTTCGCACAGTGAGTCTTCGTATAGTTCCGGTGTTGTACTCTTAAGGAAGCCCTCTGGAGAACATAGACTCTGTATAGATTACAGGAGACTGAATGCTATTACAGAAGGACAGGTGGATCCATTGCCGGATACAAATCAGCTGTTTGCCAGACTAAATAAAGCTAAATATTTCTCAAAAGTGGATCTGAGTAAAGGATACTATCAGATTCCAGTAAAGCCTGAGGTTAGACCATACCTAGCTTTTAGTACCTCAGAAGGACACTATGAGTTTAATAGATTGCCATTTGGATTGAAGAATGCGCCTAGTGTCTTCTCTAGAATGATGAGAAAATTATTGGATCCTCTGAATAATCCCTGTATAACAAATTTTATGGATGATATCCTTATAGCAACAGAAACATTTGAGGAACACATTGACTCTCTGAACATGCTGTTTGATCGACTTAGGGAGGCAAATTTAACAGCCCGACCAACCAAATGTTGCGTTGGATGTAAAGAATTGGAATTTTTGGGACACACAGTTTATCAGGGAAACATGACCCCTGACCCAAAGAATTTAGAGAAACTACAGAAAGCCCCGAGACCACAAACCAAGAAGGACGTGAGATCCTTTGTCTCATTATGTGGTTTCTACCAGAAGTATATCAAAAACTTTAATTCCATATGTGCACCGTTAACTGAATTGACACGTAAAGGACATCCAGATCGCATTACATGGACACCACAATGTGAAATGACTTACCAAGAATTGAAGGAAAAGCTCACAAGTAAACCCATTTTGAAATTACCTGACTTAAGTCAAGAATTCATAGTAAGGACGGATGCAAGTAATATTGGGTTAGGTGCAACTCTACTACAGAAATCAGATGCATTGGATGGGGAATTAAGCCCAGTGGCATATGCTAGCAGAAAGTTGAATAAAGCTGAAATCAACTACTCAACTAGCGAAAAAGAATGTCTTGCAGTAATATGGGCGATAAAGAAATTCAATGTTTATCTATATGGGAAGGCATTTAAGTTGCAAACAGACCACAAACCTTTATCGTTTCTAGCACAGGCTAAGCATGAGAACTCTAGGTTACTCCGATGGTCTTTACTTCTGGCTCCATATAATTTTAGCATTGAGTATATATCTGGAAAAACCAATTTGGGAGCGGATTTTTTAAGCCGCCATCCGTGTGATGAGAATCACAGTAAACCCCAGAAATAATAATAAATTTCTCTATGTGTATATAGAATAAAGGACTGACATATAATGTCTGTTTTAAGAGGGGAGGTGTCATGAAATATTCTAATCCACATATATAAATTATTAGGTAAATATAAAGCCTAACAAATAAAATTAATAAAGAGAAGAGCAATGGGAAAATAACAGTGCTGTCACAAAGAATGTACTCGAAATCCCCCTTGTTTTCTGCTTCGTCTGCAAATTGTAACGCTTTCACGTTGATATAAAAGCTTACTGTATTATACCCGCTTTCTTCAATGAAACGTGTGCTGTATTTCTTGGAAAAACATTGAGACAGACTGCGTAATGACCTAAATTTTAAATTCCATTCATGTCTTTTTCTACATTACGTTACCAAAACGAACGAACAGATGGACAAAAGGATAGCGAGAAGGGAGAGGCAGAAAGCCGAACATTAAACACGCGTCGCGCGATACACAAATGCTGCCATCACGCGTGTAAGTCTACATGCACTACTTTTTTTTCAGACGGACAGTGATAAAAAACACTACCCTTTCCCAGAGTTAGGTTTATAAATCATAAAAAACTCTTATTAGAAAAGATAACATTAGATGGGTTTACGGTTGAAAACATAACAGTACCCAGACAGCACATCTTCGAAACAGGAGGTAGAAATTGCATATTTTGAACGCAGCCACGTAGCTCTTTTAAATTGGTATATTTGGGTTCCTTAGGGCTTGCTGACAAAGAATATGTAAAACGTTACGCAAATAGTCCAGGAATTAATAAATTATACCCAAAATAAAATATTGGGGGTGCCTGACAGCATAAAATCATTTCTGCTCATAAAATTTTTTATAACGTGTTTGAAAAAAACCTTACGTTACAGAAATAGCCTACCATGTAAACTCCAAATTGATTGGAGCGCAACAAATGAAAGCCTAACCACGATTGGTCGGGCTATAAATACTATCTTGGTTGTTAGGGGAAACGGGAAAAGGTAACATTTTTTCAAACACTTGTCGAAACGTGGCTCATTGGCCAGTCTCGCTGATATACACACTTGGGAGCGTTAGTTCGAGACCACTTGTTTAAAATAGTTTGATAAAGCATCAGTGCGTTGAAGCCAGCTCATAATTGTGTTAAATAAAAGCCTGGAACATAGGCAGATGGAAATTTGTGCCAGTTTGTGCCAGAATTCATTGCTAATCAACGTATCTGGGTTTATTCGTATGAATTGTGGTAAGCTTGAACCATTCAATATCTTTTAATGAAAATTGAATGTGAATTGTTGATTTATGCCTGTATATATATGTGTAGTTCAGTGGCAAACGTGAGGTAAAGCCTGTAATGCTCCAGCCTGAACAGAGGGTGTCGGAGAGAAGTAAAACGGCATGGAATGGCCAAACAGTACACTGACACCTGGATGATTGACTAGAAAGAAATAATGCTGGAAGTGCAGAGGCGTAGTAACCATTAAGGATGGTAATGCTGGTATAAAGTATTTCAGATGAAGCTGACTGTTGGCCTAACGCTCTGAACGCAATGTTTGTGATGTATTGTGATCAGTGTAAAAAGAAAATATAAATTAGTTATGAAGTAGAAGGTACATCCTTCTTGATTTCAGGGACAGTGGTCTTGATGGTACTGAGCAGCACCTGGTCAGAGCTTTGCTGAATCCAGTGTCGGACAGCATACTCCTTGGTCCTTTTAGCTATCAGTGAGGTGTCTCCAGAGCCCAGAGGAGAATTCGAGCAGAGGAGTCCTTTCCTGCCGCCATCACGCCAGATAAGCTAACTTGGCCAGCTGAGCTCAACATTATGTCCCCTCATCTTGAACTGACTTTGTAAAATTAACATTAAGAGGGGAATTTACTTGTCTTAAAATCAGGAACTGTGAACATCTCCAATACTAGTCCCTAAAGACAAACTATTGAAGTCATGATGACAAATACCAACAGAGCTTGAACAAAACAAAACCAGTATTACCTCATTTTACTACTACACAACTGACACACATAGAACATTTGTAATAATATATGTCACTACAATATTCATATTAAATACATTCTGTACATAACTTGTAATTTAAATTGATTGTGATTCCTGGTTCCCTTGTAGTTGAATCAGGACACATATTCATTCATGCCAGTAATGAATACATATTGTTATTTGAAAGTTATCAGTGCCTCCTTTAAGATATTCTCATAGAGTGTTATATGTATGTGAGTGTCACAGTGTTGTCAAGAGTAGTGGATTACATTAAATTGTTTATCTGTCTGTTGTTGTGACTTACACTTCATCATACACATACCCTAGACACATAACGTAGCATCACACTATTCCAGAATAATTCTGACTGAGATATAGAGATATGTGGTAGCAAGTAAGGTTATCTATAATACACTACTCTTAATAGATATAGATACCTTCACAGCTGATCTCAGTCAGTACACTAAGTCCCCTATATATATTTATAACATCCCACTTCACCACAAACATGTAAAAGAAATAGCTACAAGAGCATGCTAATGCTTTGTGCAGGTTTCCTGAAAGGTAGGGGCATACGCCATATGGAGCGAGAAAGAAAATGATGATGATGATTCTACACAGGTATGGAGGTATCCTAAGTTATAGTGTTGGTAGTAGCGAGCAAAGCGGAAACAGTTTGTTTCTGCCCTACAAGACGTCACCTGGTGTGACGGTCACAAAGATTAGCCTTGTCAGTCAGCGGTCACGGGCCAAAGAAGAAGAAGCGGTATAACGAACTAAGCAGTAAAAGGTAGGTGTTGGGTAAAACGGTTCACTTCTGGTGTATTCGATGTAACCGATATGTGACGTATCTAATACCAACACTGCTCACCACTTGCTCCATTGGTGTTTATCTCGTCCTTTCGTCGGTTTGAAATTTGGTTATCGTGGCAAGCCTTTTCAGTTCTTCTATCTCGCGTAAGCCCCCATTTAAGCTGCAGTTAATAGCTTTAAGGGGCCTAAAATGGGGGCACGGAAAAGTAACAAAGGAACCTATAAATAGTAGCGCCTTTCAGTTGTAAGTGACTATGGGAAGAAGCTGGGGTGTCCTTTCCGGGGCGCGAGCTTGGTCACAGTTATATGGAGATCTATCTGTTCCCTGTGCAGCATGTTCCTCCTCTCCACGTAGCGGTAGGTCCAAAGGAACGACAGCAGATGACACAGTTTGGTCCTAGTCAAGTCGCAGGAGTTGCCAGAATAATGTCGAATCATCATTAGACTGCCTTAGGGACTCCGACTCCGGATTTATCCTCAGGGTTTACTCCCGAAGCCTTTCCTGTAAACGGATATTCCCGCAAGGCATGAATTCAGAGTTTTGCCTTTTCCTAGATAGGCTACCAACCAAAGATCACAATCCCTATCTGCACGAAGCTGCTGGTTTTAAGGCACCAGTGGCTAGCCTTCGCCCCCTTACCCAATCAGTGGAAACAGTTCCGCCTGGTTCACAATGACCCACGTGGTAGACACCTACCACGCATGTCGTTGAAGGCGACTAAGGAGTATTGAGTAAGGGATCGGCTACACCATGTGTACACATTTAAAGTCACAAAAACGTCAACTAATATTGTACACATTTAAAGTCACAAAAACGTCAACTAAAATATGGACAAGTCAGCTAAAAGAGTAATAGATTCAGCGGGAAACCAAAAAGTACATAGAGAAGAGAAATGGAGATAGAAATAAAGGGATGAAGCAGACATTGACAGATACTGAGTTGATGACACGTGACAGGAGGACTTGTCATGTGTTTGTTGAAGGCTTATGTTGACACGTGACAGGAGGACTTGTCATGTGTTTGTTGAAGGCTTATGCTCATTAGGGATCTGAAGGGTAAAGAATGAATGAATGAGTGAATGAATGAGTGAATTAAAAATTAATTAATTAGTGAATTCATATATTAATGAATGAGTGAATTAATATATGAATTAATGAGTACATTAATAAATGAATGAATGAGTAAATTAATAAATGAATTAATGCGTGAATGAATAAATTAATTAATGAGTGAATTAATATATGAATGAGTGAATTAATAAATGAATAAATGAGTGAGTTAATAAATGAATGAATGCATGAATTTATAAATGAATTAGTGAGTGAATTAATATATGAATGAATGAGTGAATAAATAAACGAATGAATGAGTGAGTTAATATGTGAATGAGTGAATGAATGAATGAATGAATGAGTGAATTAATGAGTGAATTAATTGATAAATGAATGAATGAGTGAATTGATAATTGAATGGCATCGTTTAAATCCCGGTCAAAGTCCAAACGACGCGTGAAAGCACAGCTATATTCTTCAATCCCTATAGTAACTTTTCCCGGCATGTATTAAGCGTAAATGCAGCGAGTTTTCATTTCCGGATACGCAAAGACTCAAAGAATTGGCCCGGAAGTTATTCTACCGTAATGTAATAAAAGCTTTGCTTTCCAGCTTGTAGGTTGAATGGATAGTCTCTAAAAGTCAGATAACTACCGGATCTAGAAGATAATCAAGCGTCTAGTGCACCCGCTGCAGGATGTCAGATAAATTCTCCATTAAATTTACTAAATGTTTTTTGAAACAGCGTTTCTCAAACTGTGTGATGATTTTTGGCGGTACCTAGTTGAAGGTTTTCAAAATGTTTTCATAAAGGAAAGTATAGTTACACAAAATAACAGAGTTGCTGTTTATCATGTATTTATATTTAGCAAAGTAGTAAATGTGAAACACACATTGGGGACTCGTTCCTACGACATAGTGGAGCGCATCCCCATCAGAATCTTAAAAATAAAACATTTATTTTTTTTTCATGTTTCAGTAGTGATATTTAACAAGTACTAATAAATATATTACAACCTCTATGATTCTACGTTGAACCCTCGTCAAGCTCCCGCACTATCTCTCTCTCTCTCTCTCTCTCTCTCTCCCTCTCTCTCTCTCTCTCTATCTTTCTCTCTCACATCCATTCAGTCGCCGCTGTTCCCACTTCCTTAATGTGCGCGCTTTATCTTTCGATTCTTTCTAGAGCTCAGGGCCATCCTCTAGAATTCAAATAATAATCTGATGTAGTTTACGATTCACAAATCTAGACGCCAAAACGTTAGAGAAATATGCATAAATGCGCATGCCCAGAATACCCCGATGATGATACTTTAGGCTGTGCCTAAGATAACTAGAGTTGTCCCTTCTTGGTACTTGGCGATGTTGCTATCGCTTTCAACCAAACAAAATAACTCTTTAAAATAAGTATCATCACTCCCAGGAAAACTTCTTCTTCTGGGCATTATGGCATACATAATGCCCTGTCGATGCTATAATAAAATCCACCCCATCTCTCCAACAATAAAGCTATTGCTTAGTTTGAAAGACTGAAGAATAGGCGGGCACTTTTGTCTCTTTATTGTTACACTTAATGTATTTTTTTTGGGGGTTCTATTTGATGCTGTTCTACGCTTGAAATGTCCCTTATCACAGAAATAATTAACTTCAATTAATTGTAAAAATGTCCCGGATAGTCCCGAGTAGTTCCGGGTGTCTCCGAAGAAGCAAAGAAAGAATATGACTACTACACACTCAAGCATGTCGTACCAGGCGACTAACATGAGATTGGCAACCACATCATGTAAAAGAAATTGCCACAGAAATCACCATTGCAAGAAAACTCCTAGAGGTGGAGTGTGTGTGCAATTATTGAGGACAAGCTGCAGTGTTCGCTGCATGCTCCGTGTGGAGCAAAAAGAAAAATGTTGATGAATTATAAAGTTCTTATCAATTGTAAATTATTTAACGTATTAAAAGTTAGTTGCTTATCCTTTACAGGACGTGGCAATCAACCCCTTCTTTTATTGGCTGTTTGTGATTTTTCTAGGCAATTTTTTTCATTCAGTACTTTGCCATTGCTGTCTGAACGGTAAGACGCTTATACCATTGTTTTTTTTTTGTTTTTTTTTTAACCAGCGGCACTCGAGCTTTCCAGCTCTTTCGGCCCAATGACATGTCATTGCGAGGCTGGGGGTCAGTGGACTTTCCTTCCAACCCGGTCAGGAGCTTCGCTCCTTCCCATCCACACGGGATTTATGTGCAGGAGCCGTTCAGATTATTCAGTCAAATTTCCGGTCGTAAACATTTCTTCAAACGCCGACGGCCGGGTTTGAACCATGAACACCTGGTCGCCAGTACAACGTTGTAGCCATTACACCAGCGTGGCTCCCTACACCATTGTTAAAAATCCACACAAAGCGATCTGCTACCAAACCGCCTGCAGCAGGTTTCGAACCTGGTATATCTGGATTATGAAACTGTGTTCATATCCATTAGGCCACAGACGCCGACATTTAACGTATTAACAATTAAATATTTGCCAAGTTAGTTTATCTTGAAGATGAATAACCTGTGTTATGTTTTCTGTGTATGATATTGCCACCTTAAACTCTTATTGTATATGCATGGAAATGCTTAGACACACGGGTAGCTCCCAAATTATTTATAGATAGCCCCCACCAGCCAAAATAGCTTTGGAGTCGCCACTGAGTATAAGAATACTTGGATTTTGAGAAACACACTGACTGAGCATGTAGGAAATTTAGATTTGCTTTCTAGAGTTTTACAGTCATGGATTTCTGTAGTGCATTTATTTTGTTGAAGTAAACGATGTATTTGATAAAACACATTTTGAACAATGTCTGCATGTTTTCTCCTTTTTTTTTTTTGTCAACTTTCAGTCCGTGAAGATCGTCCAACTGCCTATTCAGCCTGTCCCAGCTATTTCCACATCTTTCCTTGGTCCTTCTGGTTTCTTCTTCATGTATTTTGTGTTGCTCTATTTCCTGCTTCACTTGTGGTTCCAGAACAAATGTATCTTGTGATGTTATGTGCTGGCTTCAACTGTTTACTCCGCTTTCAAGATCTTTCTCACATGTTCAGAAATTGATGCGTGCACACATTCGGATATCACAAACGATCATTTTATTTCCTTAGCGGAGCTGTCGGAAACTCAGGAAGTGTGAGGATCTACGTTGAAAACAATGAGCTCTCTAAAGATCTTCTCTTCTTCTATGGTCTTTGGTCGCTAACTGACAAAGCAATCAGTGGCCACCACGCCTAATGGCGTCTTGTAGGGCAGCAACAAACTGTCTCCACTTTGCTCGGTCGACAGCCATCCTTCGCGAGGTGCCTCAACTCTGGTTCATGCTTAGCATCTCCGCCTCCACTGTTCTCCGCCAAGTCGCTTTTGGTTGTCCTTGCTTTCGCTTTCCTTCTGGAGTCCGTAGCATGACAGTTGTGGTGATGGTGTCAGAGTCTCTTCTGAGGATGTGGCCAATCCAATTCCAGCGTCTACCGGCTATGATGGTGCGCGTGTCTTCTTGGTGGCACTCAGTTAGCAGTTCTTGGTTGGTGATGGTGGTCGGCCAGAAAATTCGAACATTTTTCCTTAGGCAGTTTGTGTGGAAAGAAGACAATTAGGACATTTCCTGTTCTGTTACTCTCCAGCATTCTGCAGCGTACAGAATATACGCAGCTCTCATATATTTTTAATGTACTGTTCTGTTTCCGTAACGATTGTTATTTTTTTTTTTTTACATAGACAGGGGTGTCATCCCTGTGCTAACACCCCCAACTTGGAGGACCAAGGTACAAGTTTTTGCCTGACCCCTTCCAGCGCAGACCTGTCCAGCTTGGTATAACCTGCATATTTGGATAAATGGTGTTAGGCCTATATTTTCTGGACCATCACTAGGGGTGATGTGGTCAGCATCACGCCAGCTCCCTTAACCTTCCCAGAGGTGCTCTAGTACCCAATTCATGAGGCAGGATCGACCCCGGAGCCGTTTGCGGTCTAAAAAATCCCACTTCAACTGGGGATCGAACCATGGACCATCGAGCTAGGAAGCCAGTGCACTAACCACTGCACTATCGCGGCTCTTAGCCAGGAGTAAAACTCCCGTTGGCATAACTCTTTTGGTTGCCATGGTACGCAAGCTGCCATAGCGCTACGAGGTTTTCTAAAGATATACCTTGCCAAAATCATGTTTGTTTTCAGGTTTCAGAGCATTAGAAATAAGTGCAACCTATGTGTAGAATAATACACATAACTTGGCAGAAACGTAGACAAAGTTAGAGCGACAGACAATGATATCAAAATAAGTATACAAAAAAGCAAGAGAAGCGTTCCTTGCATTGGGAAATATATGGAGATCGCAGAGAAATCAAGTCCAACAAAGAAATAATATTCGTCCACTCAAATGTCAAGTCAGTCCTATTGTACGGCTCTGAAACATGGAGAACGACAAAAACAACAACCAAAAAGTTACAGACATTCATAAATGGTGCTTGCGAAGAATAGAAAGATTGAAATGGTATGACAAGGTCACCAATGTGGAACTGATGACAAGAACCAGACAAGCGCCAGTGGAACTAGATACGAAAAGAAGACGCTGGCAATGGACAGAACACATATTCAAGAATCATGTTGATTGCATTACAAGGTAGTCTTTGTTCTGGAATCCACAGGATCGGAAAGGTAGAGGAGGGCCCAAAAAAACACGTGGAATCGATAACGGGAGACAGAAGTGAAAGGAGTAAAGAAGCCGTAGAAAGAAATTGACAAAGAAGAAGAAGATAAACGTAAACCCCATAGGGATCACACAGGAAAATGATGATGATCATGATGATCATGATGATGATGATGGTGATGATGATGATGATGATGGTGATGATGATGATGATGGTGATGATGAACTGAATGCAGGTATATTAGTACGGATAGTGTATTTAATAGTGAGTGTGTGTGTGTGTGTTTGTATGTGCATCAGCGTATATATGTGTGAGGGTCTGTGCAGGTGAGTGAGTGGGGAGTATGATTCTGGCTGTTGTATGTATGTGTGCAAGGGTGTATGTCTGTGTAAATGTGATGTGAGTGAAGTGGGTGTGTTAACAGTCGACGTATGAATGTGTCGCTGGATGAAGTGAGTTGTGGATTGTGTTATGCCTTTGTGAGTGTAAGGGATTATGTTATAGGTGGAGTGTATGTATCGATTGTGATTAGGTGGAGTTTGTGTAATGATTATGTTTAGGTGGAGTGTATGTAATGACTGTTTGGTGGAGTGTGTGTAATGATTGTGGTTAGGTGGAGTAAATGTAGTGACTGTGTATAGATGGAGTTTAGATAATGACTGTGTATAGGTGGAGTTTTCATAATGAATGTGTATAGATGGAGTTATGTAAAGGTTGTGTTTAGGTAAAGTGTATGTAATGACTTTGTATAGGTGAAGTGTATGTAATGACTTTGTATAGGTGGATCGCATGTAATGACTGTGCATAAATGGAGCATTTGTAATGATTATGTATAGGTGGAGTGTATGTCATCATTAAGTATATGATATGTGTGTAATGGCTACGGCGTTGTACTGGCGACCAGGTTTTCATGGTTCAAACCCGGGCGTCAGCGTTTGAAGGAATGTTTACGACCGGAAATTTGACTGAATAACCTGAATGGCTCCTGCACATAAATCCCGTGTGGATGGGTGTTACGGTATATGATATTAACGCCGTCTGCTAAAGGTTAGCGGACGTGCAAATGTAAAGGTTAAGACATTTAATATATTGCGATAGATGTTTCAATTATTGAACGTTCCATACACGATCGATTATGACGTGTCTAGCGTTGTTTGGGTCACAGTCGGTAACTAGGAGACGCTACCCTTTGTTACTTGACCGCCAAGCTGAATAGCTGCGTTTTGTTAACCTTCCAATTCAATGGCATGATATAGCCATTTATATGTGCATTTATGATGGACCAGGGTCAGTCCTAGAACTCTACATGAGAGGAAACTTATGGAGGTTAGTGATTAACTAAATCCTTGGAAGGAGAAAGATAATCGTCTACTTTATACGAAGTAATTAGACTCACAGTCTCACTGTCGGCAGGTAGCCATTCTATCTGCGCGTGCATATAGCTGTGATGTTCTGACGACAATTACTGCATTGTATCCTTAAACGGACATTGACACGTAAAACAGCAGTCTACGCTATTGATTGATTGATGCATGTACCTCATGTGTGAATTGAACTGTTTATGTATGTGTGTAATCCATATTAAATTGTGAAGGACTCGAACCGGAGGCATTATTCGTTGAATCACGTTACACCATTCAACCTTCTGAATTATGTATTTTATATCAAGTTGCTGAGTTAATAAGATGAACAGTTGTTTACATCTTGATGCCAAGTTCAGGCATTACGACAAACCAAAGGTGAGGTTCACCCCATTCGCGTACGAATATTAGCACGATCAGAATTCAAGCAACACAACCAGTAACCACACACGAAAGTCCTTCAACAAAAGTGGCGGCCGGTATGGGGAACGACAGAAAAAAGAAACAAACTTCTGTTCCTTACGCACATGTTAACCACAAATATTTACGATCAATTTTCGATCACATGATCCAGTCGAAGATGACGCAGTACTCATTATAATGCCTAACAACGTGACGTCACCGAAAGTCGTGTAGGTGAACTGTCGGAGAAACCAAAGCCGTTTCTAAGTCTAACCAGGGGAAACATGAGCCATTGAAGCAAACACACGATATGGACTACAGGAGCAGACAGTCAAAGGCACAGGCCTAGCCGTCGACGACAACGAGCATCAAGTGAAGCAGCAAATAAAGATAAGTTTAGCTCAATAACTATTGTCGTTAACGTGACAGTGCTAACTGAGTCCATGCCCTCTGCCTACATCGGCATGTTTTTACCTATGTTTAATGTACTTTTTGTTGTCTTAATGTGTTGTTAATTAGTGGGCGGTAGGGAGGATGAACCGAAATTAGATTCTGTGGCTCTCACGATGCCTGAATTGATTTCGGTCGTTTCTTAGGGCAGTTAAACGATTGCACTTTTGGAAGCCCCATTGAGGTTTGCCATTGGACTGCCTGTCCAAATCTGCTGTCGTTTGACGATTTGTGTTAGCTGTACCGTTCCGTAGATAACTGGTGTATTTTATTTGTACTAAGTTCACATTTTTATTCAGTTTTGTATCATGTTCGTTAACTATTTCGTCCAGTCTACTCTTACTATCAATTTATTTTATGATTGTTAAATGTTCGTCCGTTATGAGTCCTGTGATGTCATCATTTTTTGCAGTCATTTTTTTTTTGTGTACTTTGCATATTCAGTTGACCTCGGGTCAATCTTTGACCCTTCGTTTTCCGTGTGACACTTCCGCTTGTTTTATTTAGTTCATAAATTCATTTTTAATTGTGAAAATGTCTTGTTTGCGTCTTGACATTGTTTGTACCCTTTAGTTGCATCATTGTTTTGTTTGTACTCATGATATATATTAAATACTACATTAATAATATAACATTATATTCAATAATACACTTGTAATTTAATTTAATTAATTTTTTCTGACATTTAAGGTTAATATGGGACATTGCATAATTATGCAGTGATAGTCCAAGAAATTAGCACTACAATTTATAAGAGATGCCTAGGGCATAATAATATAATATATATATTGACCAAATAAAATAATCTTATAGTCTACCTTTGAGGTAATAGACCCATTGTATATTATTTAATATACTTTTCTGGTACTAAGAGAGTGACTTAGTACATTGAACAATATAATTACTAGGAATCATACCCAACATTATTGGATATTAAGATTAATTGTGTGATGTAATTACATTATAGTTAACAGATATCATAACTATTTATGATATAGTTATTATTTAGATACAATATTGTTACAAAATATTGTCTATTAGTTGAACTTAGACATAAGAGTTCAGTACTATTGTGATTATTTATATTGAATATTCCTAAGTTGAGTAAGTATAATAATTACTCTGAAGCTACTATTGACTATTTTAATCAGTAATTATCAATAATTACTTACCAGATAAAAGTCAAAATGCTTACTATAGACCATTTCGTTAAAATTGGTAAGGAATATGGTTATAAATCTCAAGAACTTCGTCAGTTTGCTGAGGCAGAACTGGAAAAACATAAAGCAGAAATGGAGGAACAAAAGGCTGCATTAAAGAAAGAGGAAGAGGAACAAAAGGCTGCATTAAAGAAAGAGGAGGAGGAACGTGAAAGAAAGGAAGCAGAACGTGAGATGAAGCAAATTGCCAAGGAAAATAGATTGAGAGAGATTGCTCAACGTGAAAGAGAAGAGCAAAGAGCAATCGCCAGACAGGAAGAAGAGAATAAATTGAAACGAGAGGAAATTATTTTACAACAAGAAATGGAATTGGCGCGTATTAAATTGGAGACAGCAAGATTACAAGCACAAAGTGCTGATGCAAACCAGAATAATAACGCACAAAATGGATCGTCATCCAGCCAAACTAAACATTTCTACAACTTTAAATTACCCACTTTCAACTTAAACGTGGACGACCTTTCATCGTTCCTGTCACGTTTTGAACAGACTTGCAAAACAAATCATTTGCCTGAAGAGTCATGGGTACTCAAGTTAAATGAATTCTTGGTTGGAGAACCATTGACGGCTTCTCAAAATGCTGACCCATCAATAGCAAATAACTACGGTGCTATTAAGTCCTTGCTTTTACGAAGGTTTCACCTGGACGAGGAACACTGTAGGTTGAAATTTAAGGGAATTTTACCTGAATCTCCAAAAGATTTTGCAGGATTCATTGCGAACATACGCAATACATTTAATAGATGGGTTGAACTGGCAGAAGTCAACAAATCATACGACAAATTAGTTGATTTACTACTACGGGATAAGGTATTATCTTCGGTTAGCCAGCCATTTTTTGCATATTTGCAGGAGCGTAAACCAGGTACTATGGACGAGTTAGAAAAAATTTCTTTAAACTACTGTTCGGCACATCCGAATGCAACCATTTCTAACTCCTCATTAAGAGAACCTCTACCTGTGGCGTCTAATATGGCCTACAATCATAATAACAAACAAAGACATCACAGTGTAGACAGAAGTAGGTTCCAAAGAAATCACAATGTTAACTTTCAGAAGGGACATAATAATGATTTCAACAATAAAAATGAGTTCAACAGAGGTAGATCACGAGATAGAAATTATTCACCTCAAACAAACTACCACAATGGTCAACATAACACTAATTATAATCGATCACATACTCCCAATAATAACAATAACTGGAATGGTAATAATCATGGCTCGAGACATCGAGATAATAGTTACTATAGAGGACGACGAGATAATTCTAACAATTATACTCGGAATCGATCTCATTCTCGGGGATCATCTCATTACAACCATAATACAGGGGCGGCAGTTACAAATAATACTACCCCTATAGCTCAGGTCCCACTTGACAATAATACAACACAGTCTTCTGCTGCATGTTTTGCTATTAATTATAATGTGGCAAATAGTTGCCAACAATGCAATCTTATTTTTCAGAAGGCGAAAGAAACAGTGCTTAACTGCGGACATATTACACCAGAGGTAGGTCTTGCAGTCAACGATGGAACAGGCTTACTAATTTTTAACAGGGGATTAGTTAATGGATCCGTCGTCTCAGTGCTGAGGGATTCAGGATCCACAACGATTGGTGTACGTCAGTCGCTGGTACATCCTAGCTGTGCGACAGGAGAATATGTACGCTGCATGACATTTGGTGGAACTATTGAGTTTTACCCCACAGCTATTGTTCATATTAGAACACCCTTTTTCACAGGGAATGTAAAAGTATGTATGCTAAAAAAGCCTATAGCTGATCTGATGGTTGGTCGTATACACGGCAGTAAAGATTGTACTCCAGATGAGATCATAGAATGGGAGAAACATAACCTATGCACTGGAAACGCCGTGACGACTAGAGCGCAGACTCAACTCATGGAGAAAGTTGGTGATAATAAAATGGATGCAGACAACCAAGAGGAATTTGTAGTCAATTCACCTATTGACAGGGAAACATTTGCAACCAAACAAAAAGAGGATAAATCTTTAAAAAAATTTTTTAAGCTGGTTGATAAAGTTGACAATCTATCCTCAGGTAATAATAACAAACATTGGTTTGTTATTAAAAATGACATATTGATTAGATGTTTTAATGACAAATCACAAATGAAACAACAAGTTATGGTCCCGTATACTTTTAGACGGTACATTCTTCAACATGCACATGACTCACATTGTGCTGGACATATGGGATATACTCGAACACGATCTCGAGTACTGTCTTCATTCTTTTGGCCAGGAGTGTCAAGAGATATTTCGCAGTATGTACGTTCCTGTACTACATGCCAAGAAGTGAAAGCACGTGGAGCTTTTCACACGGCGCCTATTCAGGCTTGCGATATCTCAGTAAGACCGTTTGACAAGATGGCCATAGATATTATTGGTCCATTGCTACCATCGGCCAGAGGACATAGATTCGTCCTTACGTGCATTGATTTGTGCACACGATGGCCAGAAGCTATCCCATTAAAGACCACCACTACCACAGATGTAGCTGATGCACTACATCTCATCTTTTCTAGAATAGGGTTTCCTAGAAAACTTTTATCAGACCATGGGTCACAGTTCATATCTGACACCATGAAGGAAGTCATGAAAACTTGGAACATTGATAGGAATTTAAGTAGTATTTATCATCCTATGAGTAATGGTGCGGTTGAAAGACTTAACCGTACACTTAAACAACTACTACATAAGGTTACTGTTAAGCACCCTCATGACTGGGACAGAGCACTCCCAGCTGTTCTATTTGCTTATCGGGAGGTACCGCATGAACAAACTGGCTTCTCTCCCTTTGAATTAGTTTTTGGTGCTCCCCCAAGAGGTCCTATGGGACTAATAAAAGACTTATTAATTGACGAGGAGATGACTCAGGACACTCAGTCATCTTACGAGTATGTGATTAATCTTCGGAAGAACATTATTGAGTCTTGCCAGTTGGCAACAGCTTCTTCTGAGGCTGCAAAAGCTAAGGCTCGATCTCTACAAAATAGGTCTCGACGATTACGCCAATTATTCCCAGGCGATGAGGCTTATGTGTTACTTCCTCACAATAACAATAAATTATTGATATCTTGGAATGGTCCTTACAAAGTCATTGATAAAATTTCCGACGTTGATTACGTCTTAGATATCAAGGGACACAAAAAGATATTTCATATTAACATGCTCAAGCAATTTCATACACGTCCTGAACACTTACAGTCAATTTTTCATGAACTAGATGACAACACAGTATCTACTTGTTATTATTCTAACTTATCTGTCATCCAGGAAGAAGAATCTTCTTTTCCTGAGGTACAGTTACCGTTACCGGTACCAGTAGTTCAACCTACTGAATCTTGGCGGGATGTAACCATCTCTTCAACGGTTACACCGCAACAGCGTCTACAGATTGCTAATCTATTACAATCTTATCCAGATGTGTTGACCGACGTCCCGGGTCGCACATCGGCTATCAGTCATGACATTACTCTCAATGATGATACACCTATTCGTGTACATCCCTATTCGGTTCCTTTACATTTCCTTGCTAAAACTACTAAGGAACTTGAACAGATGTTGTCTCTGGGAATCATTGAGACTAGT
Organism: Oreohelix idahoensis; assembly: GCA_024509875.1. Lineage (NCBI taxonomy): Eukaryota > Metazoa > Mollusca > Gastropoda > Stylommatophora > Oreohelicidae > Oreohelix > Oreohelix idahoensis. Next base: position 493,220 of record JAMPIV010022518.1, on the reverse strand, counting down.
AATTCGCCATTCTCTTCTCCATTAGTGATTGTCCGGAAGAAGGACAATAACATCAGACTATGTGTTGATTATAGAAAATTAAATGCTAAGACTATAGTTGACAGCGAACCACATCCACTTATCGACGACTTACTGCCACGTCTATCCAACGCAACTATATTTAGTAAGATAGACTTAACTAAAGGTTATTGGCAGATACCACTGACCGAAAAGGCTAAGTACTACACCGCATTTTCCACTCCACAAGGTCTATACCAGTGGAATGTGATGCCTTTTGGGCTTGTTAATGCGCCAGCTACCTTCATTCGCCTGATGCGACAAATTTTATCAGGTAGACCAGACGTTATTACATATATTGACGACATATGCTTGTTTAGTTCGTCGTTTGAGGAACATGTTTCGGGACTTAGATATGTTTTCGACACTCTAAGGAATTATCATCTAACTGCTAAACCTACAAAGGTGCAAATCGCGTGTAATGAGATAACCTTTTTGGGACATATCATTGGATCGGGATATATCCGAACGTTACCTAGTACAGTCTCCAAAATTCTAAACATAGCAGTTCCTCAGACGAAGAAACAGGTCAGGAGTTTGTTAGGACTTGTTCAATATTACAGTAGATTCATACCAAACTTGTCATCCATCACGGCTGTATTGTCTTCATTGTTAAAAAAAGACATGCCGGTGAAGGTGACATGGACTGGTATATGCAATGAAACTTTCAACAAAATTATAAATTTGTTCTCGCATGAACCAATTTTAAGACTTCCCGATGCTTCCAAAAGATTTTTCTTACGAACAGATGCTAGTAACTACGGCATTGGTGCATGCCTGCTCCAGAACCATGATGGCGTTCTACATCCTACCTTATATATTTCAAGAAAGCTAAAGCCGGCAGAAACAAAGTATTCCACAGTGGACAAGGAACTTTTATCAGTTATATGGGCAATAACTAAACTTGAAAAGTTTTTGCTTGGTGCTCCCTTCACCATACAGACTGACCAACGTGCTGTAGCATCTTTGCGTCGATCTAACCACAAGAGCCCAAAACTCGCCAGATATGCAATCATCCTACAGCCATTTGAATTCTCCATTGAACATATTCCTGGCACTGAAAATATTGTGGCGGATGCGTTGTCACGTAATCCTATTGACGACGAATGATCAACATTGACATTCCTAAAACACGTCAATCATCACTACATTGGATATAACGAAGTATCAACTATAAGGGAACTAACCTTGCCTTCAATTTAATATTTATAAACACTATATGCATCACAGAATTGAACTAAAGACAATCAAGGTATACATATTGACATTGAAACTTCGTCTAACGTCCATACACAATATATGAATATTCGTTGAACAATCATGGAACAATATCTGACGACAAGTCGAACTTATTATCCTATGTGCACTTAATTCTTGGATCCTAGGATAAATGACATTTCTTTCCAACGTAAACGTTTGAACATTTTTGCCTAAAAGAATTCATCAGGATCAAGACTACGGATGGATCATCATATCCTATACTAATTAATTAGTTAACTTAACTTCTTAATTGAATTATTATCAATAAAATGAAATGTGAGAAAAAAATGAAATGAAAGAACAAAAAAAGAGAACGAAATATAAAAAGAAGAAATTATGAAAAGAGAAAATAAATCTCACACAAGTATTAGATTAATATTTTTTTTAATGTACCTATACGTTATTTAGTTAGTTAAATTAGATAGTTATTATTCACTAACACTTAACACACCCAATTAAGTTAAACTTATATTCGAATTTCTTTCTATTTCTTCTCACTTATTTTGTCTTTTCTTCTCTCATAACATCGCGTTACATTAGAATCTTAATAATTTAACTCTTAGTTTAATTAATTAATTTAATTTTAATTAGTCAAATTAATTCCTATATGACATACTAATACGACAGACCTTACTTTAATTTAATTCTATCATTCACTATTAACATTGGACATTTTATTTAGTTGATATAATAATATGTATAATATTGATATATAATGTGATTAATGTTAGATGACTATGACAAATAGTTAGTTGACATGACCGCGACACGGTTCTACTCAGAACATCGTCGGCCATATGTCACGATTGTGTTAAATTTTTTTGAAAAATTGTTAAGTCGGATAGATCTTGAAAAAAAATCTATCGATTTTTTTTTCCCCGGTGTACAGGGAATTGTTACGGTATATGATATTAACGCCGTCTGCTAAAGGTTAGCAGACGTGCAAATGTAAAGGTTAAGACATTTAATATATTGCGATAGATGTTTCAATTATTGAACGCTCCATACACGATCGATTATGACGTGTCTAGCGTTGTTTGGGTCACAGTCGGTAACTAGGAGACGCTACCCTTTGTTACTTGACCGCCAAGCTGAATAGCTGCGTTTTGTTAACCTTCCAATTCAATGGCATGATATAGCCATTTATATGTGCATTTATGATGGACCAGGGTCAGTCCTAGAACTCTACATGAGAGGAAACTTATGGAGGTTAGTGATTAACTAAATCCTTGGAAGGAGAAAGATAATCGTCTACTTTATACGAAGTAATTAGACTCACAGTCTCACTGTCGGCAGGTAGCCATTCTATCTGCGCGTGCATATAGCTGTGATGTTCTGACGACAATTACTGCATTGTATCCTTAAACGGACATTGACACGTAAAACAGCAGTCTACGCTATTGATTGATTGATGCATGTACCTCATGTGTGAATTGAACTGTTTATGTATGTGTGTAATCCATATTAAATTGTGAAGGACTCGAACCGGAGGCATTATTCGTTGAGTCACGTTACACCATTCAACCTTCTGAATTATGTATTTTATATCAAGTTGCTGAGTTAATAAGATGAACAGTTGTTTACATCTTGATGCCAAGTTCAGGCATTACGACAAACCAAAGGTGAGGTTCACCCCATTCGCGTACGAATATTAGCACGATCAGAATTCAAGCAACACAACCAGTAACCACACACGAAAGTCCTTCAGCAATGGGAAGGAGCGAAGCTCCTGACCGGGTTGGAAGGAAAGTCCACTGATCCCCCAGCCTCGCAATGACATGTCATTGGGCCAAAAGAGCTGGAAAGCTCGAGTGCCGCTGGTTAGAGAAAAAAAAATGTGTGTAACAATCGTGTATAGGTGGAGTGTATGTGATGTGGGCTTCGTCTGTCTGTGTTGTGTATATCCCTCATTTAACAATAGCAAATGCCAGATATGCGATGTCAGATATAATCCGTTATCTTCTATAAGGCCTTATTTGCGATCTCCCAACGCCTTCGCGTTCTAAAATAATTTGTCCCTTGAGAAAACAAGAAGCCCAACTAAAATAGGTCAGTATAAATAACGTTTGGCCTGATTTCGAAAAAAATGAAACACGGATCAAATGAGTTACTAGTGCGAATGCCAAATTAGAAAATTCCATTTTTGGGTTTACTTAATCCAAATTTGGCTAACTGATTATAATCTCAACATAAATTGTGTCCGTTTTTTCTCCTTGAATACGTAAACAGTGAAAGTATAATCTGAGTTTATTTTCTTAAATATCTTTGTAGATCAACAATCACGTGTCATGTTCTCTGTTTACTGGTACGAGCTGGATCGATCAGGCGTTCTCAAACTTCTTCGGTCTCCGTACATCTTTAGATTTTATCAAACTTTCCCCTATCCTCTATTCAATATAAGATGAAATTAATTATGCAGCTCACAATGCTTATAGGCATTAGAAAATAAATGAAAAAAAAATGAATTAATATTTTTCATAAAGAAAACTAAATTTCATAAACAACCAGATTGCCTACTTTACAGACATTCCAACAAGATTTAAAACATCAACAATCTACGACGTGTGTAGCACACAATCTTCCAACTCAGAACAGAACACACCAGACTCAAAAAGCACTTTAAAAATTAAACCCTTCATTGATGCGGCGATACGGTTGTGCGATCTCACGTCCACTCCGGCAGTATCATTTGTTTCCTTCATTTTTCTCTTCTTCTCACTCATCGCTATTATTTGGCATATTTTTGCCCTTTCATTCATTATTTTGCTCTCTTCGTTGGATCAGTAGGGTGAAGTCTCTAACACTCCACACCCCTATGGAAGTATCGGCCACAGGATTATCTTTAATTTTCACATGTTTACTTTGAGCCGATCCCAGACATAACTGTAATAACGCCATGCAATTTGACCAATCAGCGATTGATAAGCTTTCGCTTTATTCGTCTGGCCACATTTGATAGAGACGATCATCTCTACTGATCCCTTTGATCGTGACGGTCCATCACTTGACTGCAGGGGGCTAGCGACTATCCCTATGTTTGCACAAGACTGGAGATAATGAGGTAATCGCTTCCGATGTACGTTCTGTATCGAGATTACAAATAAATATGTCTTGAAACTCAAGACTTGCAGACGAAAGCATCGGGGCAGTATCAGTGCACAACATTTGTTTGTGAAGATAACACAAGATGCCGGCGGAAGTCTGACGCAACGATATGAAGAGGTCACGCGTGGATATTAAATTTAATATTTTGAAACACGTGAGGGTATTTTTTAATTTGAAGCACCCCTACCCACGTAGTGCTGCACGAGATTTGATTGGATTGGTTGATTTGAGAGGCCGGAATATACAATGTATCTCACTGGAAAATTAGGCGGAAAAACAGCTGGAATTGGAACTTGGATACTGGAAATATAATGTAACAAAATTGGAGTCACAGCACACACTGCAGCGCAAACGTCAGACTAGCGACTCTTAAAAGCTAGAAAGTAAAAGAGACATTGGACTTAGAAATTCGACTACTATAAGTGACAGATCGGAGTATTTGGGAAACTTAAAACCTTAAAAAGTAAGCCCGCCTTTATAAATACCGAGACTGGATACTTAAGGGACGAGGACTTTAAAATAACAAGACTGGAAACCTAGGAATTGGATCACAAGTCATAGAGGAATTAAACACAAGTTTTCCCAGGCCAAGTGATTTCGCAGATCACCCACCGTCAGATGAATTAACTTTTGGGGTAAGTTGCGAACATTTCTTTTACAAATGTGAATTAAAATGTTTTCTTGCTAAGTGGTTATATATGAGGCTGGCAACCTCAACATTTGAAAATAGTATATTCATGAACCACTACAGCAAGCGCTGGTGATTGTTTCTGGCTAGTCGTGCGGAAAACCCGACAGCAGAGGTGACCCCAGACTCCAACTGGAGCAGTGATGAGTGATGATTACATCACATGTGCCTCAAGTGTAGCATATCATGTTGTGAGATATATGTAACTTGTTAATGTTAAATCAGGCACACATCATTACTCGCGCTGTCCAGACACATTTTCCCAGTTGATACTCAGAGGAAAATTTGTGAATTTTATTCATCTTTCTTGAGTTACACTGTGCATACTCAAGAATTTAATTCTTCTGAGAGATTAACATTGGTGGGTGGACAGCGAGAGGATGCGCCTTTTAAGCGTCCAACTCAATGTCCTTAGCAAAGGAATTTGTTTCCTATTTTGTCCAATAGTTTGTGGAACGAAGCTATAAGATCGTTCGAAAACGAAGCAGCAAGACTGACGTTTCTACACCCTTAGTTGTGAGAGCAGGGAATCAACACTGACCACCTACATAAGACGAGTGTGACGTGGAAATGTAAATATAGCCTCAGAAATCCGACCACCTTTGCTCCCCCATTTAGTGCTTTAATTTTGCTACGCAAAAACCACGAACTTCGCTGCCTGTCTGACTCATATTTTAAAGCCACGCCTATCTTTCCTGTTTACATGCACTGATGAGTGTTTACCAATTTTCGCACCCGGCAGTCTCACCAGGGGAGATAATCACGTTCGCTTACCCGAGTTTCTCACGCGAGCTGATTTGCCAATTATCGGCAATTAGACAGACGCGCGTAGAATAAACGGTTTGTTTGTTTGATCAATTCAAGGGCGATAATAATACGTCCCGATCACCTTTGATGTCCGATATTTTCAGGGGACTTAAGTATTTGATTTACGGCAGGGGGAGATAATCTAAGAAGCCCCGTCCGCACGGCATGTCTTGTGATGTCGTCCGGCATCGCGGGTAGAGCGAACCGTAGAATCATTTATTTCGGAAGCCAAGCTCGTTGATTTTCCCTGATTCGTCCAAGGTGTGAATTTTCACATCTTTTAGAGATATTGCACAAAATCCGTATATATACTGTTTTCTCTCCTAGTCAGATTATCAAGTCTCTCATGAATTTTTGGATAGTCTAAACGCGTATGCTAGAACCTATGTGAAATAGTCCGTTAATAGCTTCGTGGGGATTATTCTGATTTCTCTGGTAATAATACAAGTTGTGCTAAGTATTAAATGTGTTAACAGTTTTACCATTTTATTCACTGCCATTCTTTAGCGTTGTTGTTGTTTGTTTGTTGTTGTTCGTCCATCACGGGTGATGAAGACCACTCTTTTCATCCAATTATTAGGATTGTTAGGATAGTCTATGAGTACGAAGGTGACTGATGAGCCAGATGAGCCCCTTCCTCATGCCATGGAGGTGAGCAGTGCTTTCCTAAAGAGGGCTGCTCAGTCACTCAGGGGACTGCCGAATCCCACTGCTGCTCCGATCAGTGGAAGACGACCATATGGCCTGAGCCGCCTGTGTGTAGGTCTGCGACTACGACTGCCAGCGCACCCACGCCTGCCGCTTCGCCGCTCGCCCATCGCCACAGGACAAGTTGTGAGTGGATGGATGAGTGGATGAAAGAGTGACTTGCGCAGTGATTTGGTTTAAAGTGAGGAAGATTTGCGCAATTCGTCGACCTCACTCTCTCGCCTGGGTCCATCTTAATCCAGTGGCAAGACAAGTCAAGACGACTGGAGATGAAGTCAGGTGCAATGGATGACCATGGCTTTCTACGTGCCTCGCCATGCTCTTTACGCTCCACAGCGCGTTGCTGGTAATCGCCGTCATGCCCGTTGAACCAACAGGTGGTTTCTTCCGCGCAGTCTACCGAATCCAGTCTTCGCATGCATGGGTAGGCAGACCCTAACTCACCGAAGGTTTATAACCAGTCGGCTACCCTCACCTAGTTTAGCCGGCCTGTCAAAGCCGTTTCCCGGGGGGTGGCCGCTGTCGCATGCTGACAGCTACGAGGAGCCACAGGTGAGAGCTGGATGCCAGGTTTGGACCAAAGGTGGCCGAGCTGCCATGAAAAGGGCATGACAGCTCCTTAGCGTTAAGACTAGCGAAATAGCAAACGCGTAGATATTTTCTTACCAGTGGTTCAGTAATGTAAAATCCATCAACAATTTTTTTACACCAGAAGATACGGTTTAGCTGACTAAATAATGCTAGGAGTGACGGATAAAGTGAAAGAGTAGAATGCGCATTATATTTTCATTGCGTGTAATTATATAGTGACTAGCATTTAATATCATGTGTAAAAACCATAGTTGTTAAGGGAGCGTAGTCATAATTAAATTAAAACTGAAAATTGTGCGCTGAGTGTTTTACCGGGTCGGAGAGGGGGAAAGGCGGCATGCTTTTACCAAACCAGTACTCGTTAAAGCGACGCGCGATAGTACAGGTTTAAGATACCGTGTGCCTTTTAATTTAATTAGGTGACGGAGAGGATAAGAGATCATACCTTACGCTTGATGGCCTAGGATTTGTCATTTTAGAAATGTTTTGTTTTCTTCCTAATACAGTGCTTGATCAAAACCCAGCGGCTAGCAGTTTTCTATTGTGGTCTTTTCCTCAGTAACTGAAGGAATAATAGTTGTCGTTTTCCTTGGCGTTCGTCCCCGTACCGGTGTGAACAGGAATTGCCAGGACGAGACACTAACCATTTTTAAATGTAAAATTTAAGTAACGGGACATACAAATATACCCAGATTTTTCCATTCAATTTTATCAGTCCGCTGTGGCAATATACATAACATTTTTCCCGACTTCTGACAGTCGTTTACCCAAGTGAATTTTATCCAGGAGTATACACTGTTTCATAATCGGCACTCACCCCAGAGAAAAGCCGATAGATTTATCATCATCAGTTTTTTTAACGTAACAGTTGTATTAGCACCCAGAGGCTAGACAATACAGGAACTATTTTTCTCTTTCGTTATAACTGTGAACGCCCCGAGAACGTTTTGCTTCAATAATTATATGCGGTGATATAGGGCTCATCCAGGAAAAATGTAACCCACCAAATTTGGCAACCACTTCGAAATTATTATTTGATACCAAGGCTGGTCTGGGGCCAGATTTGGGCAATCCACATGACACTATAGGTACATACTATTGTAATTTTTCAAGGGATTCCTACACCAGTTATTAAGTAAGCAAGATTGTTTGTGGCCACTGTCGTAAAGTGTAAACACTCTTCTTTGTTAATCACCCAGCCAATCAACGAGCACCGTTCACCAATCTCTGAGACAGAATAAAATTAGACGTTAGCCCTGTTTTTAGGATGTCGGTGGCGGCCATCTTGTCACCTAATATGGCGGAAAAACAGAATAACATTAGCCATAAGCCCTGTTTTTCCTGGGACTCGTTTCGGTCAAGGACGGTACGGAGCATGGTACGGAACTGCAGACAACCAATCAGCTTGCCCCGCCAGGAACCAACCAAACGCTTTCCTTAAGCAGTAGAAGTTACCTCACCTGCCTATATAATCGGGCGAGATTTTATGCAAAAACACGCAAATCCGACACAAAGCCAGATCGACGACCGACTGAGGAAGAGGAACTGTCAACCTTGATTTATTGCTTACCTGCGTGCATTGACCTAGCAGACGGCTCCGCTAGTCGAGTCACTGGCCTGTTTAAATCTTAGAGGGGTTTTATTCGTGTCATCCAACCTGAGGACGTATGTCGAGTCAATCCAGCTGCCTGAAACTTCACAGGAGCACAGAGATTGTACCTAAGCTACATCTTTAGCACCCCTCAGTCTTGGGTGGGCTAAAGGAACGATCCTCAGCAGGTGGTGTGTCAATCAAACTAAGAAAGACAGAACGTTTTGAGAGATGAGTACACAGTAGTACCATTTCCGTCGGCAATGGTGAGCAGTTAACTGTCAGTGACGACAAAGAGAGTTAGCGTAGCAAGAGACAATAATAAGATCATAGCTGATAAATTATACGTAATTAACAGCACAGCTGATATAATTTTTGGTTCCTATAATTGGAAAACTTGTTGTAATATATATACATATTTGTAAATCATTTGTAAACTTACAACTCCATTACATTCCATTTTTCAACATTTACCCTTCAGCACAAGAGTAGATAGTGTATATACTAAATAAATAATAAGGAAATTGTATTTGAACGACTTGTCAATTTTTTAATAATTGTTAAGTAAAATCTGTTTCCTTGTTTTTTTAATATCACAGTTAGTTACACAGCGGGGGTGGCAATTTATGTCTGTCTCCTCTCCACTAATTTTTCGAGATCAGATCATTCACAGCCGTAACTAATTTGTGATACCAGTAGTTCTATCAGACACTGGGACTTCGCCATTTTCTGCAGAAATTCTATTTCTGTAATTGTCAGTACTGTACTGATCCAAGAGTCAAATAACAACCTCACGCCACAGCCACAGATGACAGAGTGAGTGACACAGAGAAAGAGAACATATTTTCCTTTGTTACAATCATTGGACTCACTTCTTTTTTTAACTTTTATTTCGCTAACCTGAGTATTTTACTGGATAACTTAAGTAGGAACTTTGTTCTTTTCTTTAATGTTTATTCTCTATACCCTAGTGTTAATCTTTGACCTTTGGGTTATTAACTTCTTTTAGGATCTTTTCTCAACAGAGCGGAGGGCACGTATTGGGTTATTTTCCTATGTCTGTAAACATGATTTTATTTGAAATATATGCTTGATGTTGTAAAGTTTAAGTGATAATAAACTAAACAAAAACTTAACTTAGTGTGTAGGTCAGACCCATACCCACTTATCCATAGTTTTTTCACGTTTGTGCGTATTGTTGTCATATAATTGTGTGTGCGTGGGCGTGTGTAGTGTAACTTATATTTCATATAGGGAGAGAAAGGTCGTCTGATTAAAATATAGTCGTATAGATAGGCTGGACTAGAATGTCGCGTAGAGATTTATGATCAATAAATTTTCTATATTCTTTTCTTATTCTACCCGTGTCCTCTACTTTATTATCGCTCTTTTATCCTTTTCCTGTTTTTTTGCATTCGTTCGTTTGCGACTAAATATTATTTTCCCATTCAAACTTTCGCCTGTTGCTATTCTCATTTAGAACGCATTTATTGCATAATCGTGTCAGTCCCTGGACGGGACGAAATACTGTGAAATCCGTCTAGATAGACATGAGATGGCAGACATAGAGTCTAGCAGTTCCATCTGACACGAGTTTTCTGCCGCTAAGTTTCTCGGCGAGGTGTGGAAACTGCCATCCGCATCGCTCAGAAATGAGACAGGTGGTCGTAGAAGGTGTGAAGACGCACGTTTGGCAGTTATGGGCAACGTCTAAGTTAATGGGAAGTGTTAAGAGAGGAGAGGAGGAGACGGGGGTTTGCGAAATAACTTGTGATCCTTTGTCTGTTTAAGATATATCTACCCGAGAGAGTTTTAGACTAGTCATTCATACTCCTAAATCTGCAGTAGACAGATCACTCGTGCTAGAAAATATCTTGTATATTGCACAGTTCTGAGTTTCTTGGCAACATTTTGCCGAGTTCTAGACTACCATTATATTGAAGGATTCTAGTTTCGTGGTATTAATCTGTAGTTCTGTGTGGAGGTAAATATTACTTTATAATATCTAATAAATTGAGTGATTCAGGGATAACCGCTTATTTCATTTTACCAGTTAGATTTTTATGCAGAGAAATTAATTTAAAAGTCTGTTACATTCTCTAGAGACGTGTTTCAGTGGAAAACAGAATAAATGATAATTTCTAGCTTAAACTCATGCAGCTATAAATAAATTTAATTTAACTGCTAAATACTCAGTCGAGAATATTTTTAAAAACTAACTTAAAACTGCACTGATTCATCATTGAGTATTGACGAAATACGTAGGTATTTCTAATTCATGATGATTGATTTTATGAATTATACCTTATTTCACGGGAATTTTAAACGATAAGTCAAGCTCTCCGCTTGCAGTCTATAATATAAGTTATAACCGAGTACATAGTATGTATAAGTATTTTATATGTTGTTTTTTTCTTTATTCAGTGAAAACTGAGGTAGCCCAATTCTACCAGCGTTGAGTACTGAGTAGTATCTGTGAAGAACATAAACATTTTATTCTTAAAGACGTGGGTGTACAAAGTAAAACCTGTCTAGATTGCATTGGCATCCAGAACAACAGAGTACCCATTACATAAACTTTTTTTTTAGATTTAATGAAGTAACGGACCCATCGAGTCTGATTTAATTCTTCCAGAGAAAAACCTCAAGTACATTTCAGCCCTTGTGGCAAGCAAAATATTACTAACAGTAACATTCCGACGGAGTTGTGACTAGTGGTGGTGTGACCAAATAAAGTCCTATACTGAGAGAAGGCAGTTACCTGACATTCCTAATTACTAGAAACCTAAGCTATTGACACTGTGCTCGCTGTTAACGTTCGTGCCTGGACAATTTTAATGTGACAGAACCAGATATCCTAAAATAAGTATAACCAAGAAAACGTTCCCTGAAGCAGTGAATTCAACCCGTCTTTTTGGAACTGGGGTTCGCTTGGCCAATGTCTAACCCTGGAGATTCTGTATGTGCATATCCTAAAAATTGTTTGTCCAGAAGTTGCTACCGAAGCTGTAAGTACGAACGAAAGCTAGTGATCACGGCTGACTGAACAGAGTGAATGCAGGACTGAGTGATTCTTTTATTGTTGTATCTTGACACCCATTTTGCTGTCTTAAATTTCTTTATGCAAGTTTGTTTTGTTGCTAACAATATTTTTCTTTAGGATAGATCAGAGTATCCAAGTCTGTTCATACCTTTAAAGGGGAATCTTAGACTAAATCATATGTATCCGTGACTCTTTGGGGCTATCACTTTTCTTCTAACAGGACTGTGGGCTATACATCGAGGGAAAAGATCATACCAACGGGTCTATCATTCTTGTAGCAATTTATTGACTTTATGACTATTTGTATATGTTCGATGTAATTTTATATGTTGTGATGGAAGTCTATTATGATAATTAAACTTCACATAAACTTAATCAGTGTGTTGGTCAGCTCGTTCCAAATTATCTATATTTTCATTGTCATAGGTTCACGTCTGTGTGTCTATTGTAGTCACTTATGTGTGTGTGTGTATGGGAGGTATATATAATAATAATAACCCCTTCAGTCATAACTGACTATGGGAATGCGCCCCTGAGGTGACAGTCCTCAACTGCTTATTTTCCTGGTGCTCCTTTCGACGTTTTCTCCTCACCTCTGCTTCTTGTGTGAGCCTCTCTTCGCCCAATCTGAGGTGGTGCCGTAAATAGCATCGCCACTTTGTGCGATCGGCAGCTTCATCCTCCTATGTTGCTGGATCCATGTCCAGTGCCCTCATATCTCTCTTGCACACATCTTTGAACCTCAGCTGTGGTCGCCCAACTGTTCTCTTGCCATCTGCTAATTGTCCGTAGAAGATATCTTTTGCGATGCGACCATCTTCCATGCGGCGAACATGGCCAAGCCAGCGAAGTCTGCGCTGTCTAAGCAGCGTATACATACTTTGAAGGCCAGCACGTGACAACACCTCGACATTTGTCACTTTATCTTTCCACGAGATGCCGAGGATGCGGCGTAGACACCGCAAATGGAAGGTATTGAGCCTTCTTTCTTGCTTAGCATAGGTCGTCCAGGTCTCGCTGCCATATAGGAGTGTGCTGGTGACGCAGGCATTATATACCGCAGCTTTGGTCTTCATTGTGAGTTTAGAGTTTCCCCAAACACGCGATGTGAGGCGGGCAAAGGTAGCTGCAGCTTTGCCAATGCGGCTGTCGATTTCTGTATCCAGTGAGAGTTTGTCATTGATGGTAGACCCTAGGTATGTGAAGTGGTGCACCACTGCCAATTCATAGTTATCGATAGTGATAACTGGTGTAGCACCCACATCCTGACTCAGCACATTCGTTTTCTTTAGACTTATTGTGAGGCCAAAGCATGTGAAGCAATTCATCAAGCTCTGAAGCTCCTGTTGGCTTTGAGTGACGACTGCAGCATCATCAGCGAACAACAAGTCTCTTATAGTGACTCTTCTGATTTTTGTTTTTGCCTTCAGCCTTGAAAGATTAAACAGACGGCCATCTGACCTAGTGTGAAGGCATATTCCTTCAGTTGCATCTCTGAATGCATGTTTCAAGAGTAAGGCAAAGAAGATTCCGAAGAGGGTCGGAGCCAGAACACAGCCTTGTTTAACGCCACTTCGTATATCAAAGGGCTGTGACGTGTTCCAGCATATTGGACTGTTCCCTTCATGTCGTCATGGAATGACTTTATCATTTCCAGCATTTTAGAAGGGCAGCCTATTTTCAGGAGGATTTTAAAGAGTCCATCCCTACTAACCAGGTCGAATGCTTTTGTGAGGTCTATAAAGGCGATATATAATGGTCTTTTCTGCTCTCTTGATTTTTCCTGAAGCTGGCGGAGAGAGAAGATCATGTCTGTTGTTGATCTGCCAGCTCGGAATCCACACTGTGCCTCTGGATATATGCGCTCAGCTAACTTGTGTAGTCGCATTAAGATGACTTTGGCAAAAACCTTACCAACAATACTAAGAAGAGAGATGCCTCTGTAGTTATTGCAATCACTTCTGTCTCCTTTATTTTTATACAGTGTTACAATCTTGGCATCTCGCATGTCTTGAGGAATAGTTGTCTCTTCCCAGCACTGGCACAGCATCCTATGCAGGGGATGTAATAGCGTGCTCTTACAGCATTTGATTAAATCAGGAGGAATCCCATCACTGCCTGGTGCTTTGCCAGAGGCCAAGCTATCAATGGCCTTACTGAGTTCCTTGTCGTAAATTTATTTTGAGAGAAAAGAGTCGTAGAAATAGTGGTCCGGTTTAGAGTGGAAAATGATGATGGAAAGCTCAATGATAGAAAATGTAGAGATTTAATAGTTACTTCACAGCGTGCTGGAGGAGAGTAAAGACAGACTTATTTACGACAAATCGTGTCTCTCAATCTTCTCTTTCACTCTCCTGGTCAAACAATTATTTGCCAGTTTTCCAGACTCGCATCTGCGCGCTCACCGATTCGGTGTTTTCAAACACACACACGACGTTGATACAAACTATACTGAAGCACATTAAAAACGCACCACCTGTATAATCCAGGAACAGAGTGTGAAATGTAAATATAAGTGTGTACAAGTTTACATATTTGGAATCTTTATTCATTTTCCTATGAATCCATGCTGGTCATTAATTTGTACATTTGATTGTTATGAAATTCATTGCATTCTATGCAGGCAAGGGAGAAAACCAAAAATACAAAAAAATGCACGTGCGTTATCCTGCTGGAGAAGCTGCAAGTCTGGATAAATTGTGAACGCAGGAGCAACCAGTGCATCCAGAACCTCATCTCGACATGTCACAGCATTAACATTTCCACGGAAGACGTGAAGAGGCAAGCGATGGTGAAAACTGAATCCTCCCCAAATGTGAATACTGCCACATCGAAATCGGTTGACACAGCAATCTGCAAAGCGCTGTTCACACCGTCGCTAAATCCGCATACGTCCATCTGCAAAGGATATGTTGATTCTGTTCTCGTCTGTGAATAGGACAGCATTCCACTGCAGTCTAGTCCATCTGATATGTTGCTCTGCCCATTGCAGGCGCTGCTAACGATGTCTGTGAGTCAAGTTTGGCCCAACATAAGGTCGTCTTGCAGTAAGGCCTGTATCTCTGAGTCGTCGTATGACTGTCATTCGAGAGACTTGCCCATGTCTACCCACTATTGCTCTTGCTGTTTGACTTGCCGGGAGAGTACGATTCCTTAGGTGACTCAGCACAATATGACGATCTTGCGCAGGGGTAGTAACTCGTGGTTGGCCACTCCGAAGTCTATCCCGGGCACTGCCAGTGGTTCCGTAACGTTCATTGAGACGTACAATAGTGCTGTGGTGGCAATTCATCCTTCTGGCAATGGCCCGCGAGTTCATTCCGGTCTCCAACATACCAATGGCTCGTTGGCGGTCGTTTTCAGATAGTCGTGGCATTTCAAGCACATGTACTGGGTGTTTTGTCTCAACGGCCTTTTTATACCGAGTATACTGCCACAACGCGTACACATTTTCAGGGTCATAGCTGTTGGGAATCGCGTTGCACGTGTAACTTTCATCGTTTTCGTGTAGTCTGTACACACACCCGTGGGTTGAATTTTGCACTTTCCATTCCAGCAGCCATTCGCTCTCTACCTCATGGCAAACACGGGGAAAATCCATTCCCACACTTTTTTTTGCCAGCTTCTCGGCATCAGTATATATAATAGTGGTGCGTTTTTAATGTGCTTCAGTATATATTAAACGAATAGGGGAAATGTTGGGCTTTGGGTATATCCAACACACAGAACTAAATGAGTTTAGGTGATTTTATTCACTTTAAACATCAATCACTAAAAATATCAGATATTACATAAATTATCATAAGTACACAAATGCAAATAACAAGTTTGGGAGGGGGTGAAGAAGATTGGTATCGACTAAGCCCTTCCCGCTCATTAGACAAAGACAAACCCAGTCCAGAGATAGATAATATCAGGAACACGGGTACGTTAACCTAACAGTAAAGTTAATTACTCTGAAAGAGGTGTTACCAAGTTAGGTATAAGTGATAGAAAAAAACCTGTTCTTCCCAGCTGTTCTTCCCTTTACTAAGCAAATGGAAAGGAGGTGGTTTTAAACAGAGTTAACAAATTATCAACTATCCCACTTAAAGGAACAATGTAGGGTATACAGAAAAGATATATATTACCAGGTAAGCAAGTTAACAAAATGGTCACACAAAAGAATTAATTTCCTGTCATTCATACACGCGCTAGCAAAGGCCTTCACTCATCTTGCTCTCACTTACCGATTGTGAAAAAATCTTGCACTCCATAGAATAACACAACAGCAGTTACACCTCAACTAAATGTATGAGTGTTTGTTCAAGTTCTAGCCCCAGATTATCGGGTAGGCGGTCAGCACATAAAAGGGTCCCGTAATCGCTGGAAAATGAATCTGTAGTTGTGTCTCTTTTCTTAATAACAGTTTCTATGGGAGGGCACGGTCTCTGATACCGGGGTGAGGATGGTGTGGTCTATTTGACTATGCCGCTGATAATAAAATTCTTACGCGTGCTGGTACACTTTATCCGTGAGGTATGGTTTAAGTCCAGTGAGAAAACTAGTCACATCACTGTTCAGGAAATTATGAATTATCTCTCTGTGTCAGTAAACTAACAAAGCTCGGGCCAGTGTTCTTCTTCCCGTTACGACTTAAGTTGTTTGATGGTGCGTTAAATTTGTCTTTGGGTGTGCTTTCTTTGCTATAAGTTAGATAGCGGAATTCCAAACATAGAATCGCCTCAAAGATTAAAAATTTACACAGTCTCAACAAGTTCTGCGTCAGGGGAACTCTACACACTGTTTATGCTTTGCTTTGCTTAGATTGATTTCTTTATTGCTTTCTTAATGCTGGGATCGCACAGGTTACGATCACTCTGTATGAAAGAAAAAAAAGACATGTAATATACCGAAAACAAATAACCTTCTAAAGCGCGATGAATTTCCCGTTAAGCCTATAATACACTCGAGTATTTAATTATGTATTTAATAAACACTGCGCGAGTTCTAGTGGTTAAAAACACACATCTATAAAACTAGGACTTAACTGAATTTATTAATTATAAATTCCTTCGCGACTTTAAAAGTTAATTTAAGCATCTATTATCTTTTGAAATAATATAATAGATAGATCATTATATTTAAAACTGGAACTCTTGAGATGGTTTAATTAAATAGATTTAAATTAACACAAAATCCCTTGAAATAGAATGACTAGACCACTGATCACTTTACACAATATATATTTTACCGCTTTGCACAGAATTAGAAATCACTGCAAATATATATAAAATCCAGGGGAAAATCTATAACAAGATTTCAATAAAGCTAGTAAAGGTCTGGCAAGCGAGTGATAACGTGTCTAGTTTTACATGGTCTATTTAGCTAAAATGGAATGTAAGTTGAGTGGGACATGATAAACTTGACAACTTATTTGATCTCACGAACTTTTGGGGATCTGACCGCCAAATCAAGAGAAGAAGCCGCCCCCTGGTCTTCGTATCCGCTCGCTGCTGCCCGTTTCGCTTTCCCCCGTTCGCTCGGTTCCTCGATTGACACCGAGACGCGAAATTAGCGGCAAGCAACTGCGTCTCGTATCAGGGAAAACTACTGTCTTTGATAGCGCCGATAGTCTCCCCTAAGATCCCTCGGTCTGTCTCTTTGATCTCGTCGCTGTATCCTACATGAGTCCCGGTGGAATGCGTTCTGGCAAACGAAAAGTTACAACAAATGTTCAGGGGTTCTAATGTTATGAAAAGCTAAAGGTCCCTTTAAATCATCCATCATATCAGGGAAAATTCACTAGTCAAACTAGACGTACGTCACAATCGTCCCCACTTTTAGACATGAAACCATTTTTCATGTTTTCATTTTTGACAATGGAGGTGACCTGATTGGTGATTTTAGGATGAGTGGTATCTTCAGTTTGCTCTTCTTCCTCTGTAGACCAGTTTCTACTCAGAAAATCAGCCCCGACATTCTGTCTTCCCGGAATATATTCCACTTTGAAAGAATAGACGCTTAGAAGGAGGGCCCAACGCATGATCCTAGCGTTAAATTCTTTATTGGCACCAAGAAATGCTAACGGAGCGTGGTCTGTTTGCACCGTGAAAGATGTACCATAAAGAAACTCATGATGGCGTCTGATACCGTCAATCAGAGCAAGACATTCCCTTTCAACTACGCTGTAGTTCCGTTCCGCTTTATTTAATTTCCGACTGCCATAGGCAACTGGAAATAGCATGTTCAGGTCACTGTCATCGGCTTGAAGCAGTGTTGACCCGATGCCCTGACCTGACGCGTCGACTCTCAGTACAAAAGGTTTCTTGAGGT
The DNA here is from genome assembly GCA_024509875.1 of Oreohelix idahoensis. NCBI lineage: Eukaryota > Metazoa > Mollusca > Gastropoda > Stylommatophora > Oreohelicidae > Oreohelix > Oreohelix idahoensis. The sequence continues at coordinate 475,055 of JAMPIV010022518.1, read as the reverse complement.
CAGGCAACCTCAAAATGGGGTATGCAGACAACTGTCCTTTCAAAGTGCTATACGCGTGTTCGCACTTTTGATCCCATATGACCTTATCAGGACAACCTTTCTTTGTGAGGTCAGTCAGAGGTGCCGTCAGTCCGTTGAAGTTCTGGATGTACTTCTGATAGTATGCACATAGCGATATGAAGGAACGTACGTCTTTCTTCGTTCGGGGTCTTTTTGCTGCCACTATTTTCTCCACGTTCTTCTTAATAGGCCAACTGCATCCGTGAGAAATAGTGTGCCCCAGGAAGTCTAACTGTTCAAACCCGATGAGACATTTGCTAGGTCTGGCTGTGAGACCCGTTTCCTGTAGTCTCCTGAGGAGCATAGCAACCGTAGCAATATGTTCTTCATAGGTTTCCGATGCAATTAAGATGTCATCCATGAAATTATGGATATGGGGACTTTGCAAAGGTTCTAGAAGCTTCCTCATCATCCTGGTGAACACTCCTGGTGCGTTATGCAAACCGAACGGCATCACGTTAAATGTGTAATGTCCTTCACTAGTGCTGAAAGCTAACAAAGGTTTAATTTCCTCCTTGACTGGTATTTGATAATAACCTTTACTGAGGTCAATCTTGGAGAAGATCTTTGCTTTGCTGAGCTTGGTGAACAACTCAGAAACAGTTTGGAGAGGTTCGGGCTGGAATTCCGTTACAGCGTTTAGCAACCTGTAATCAATGCACAGCCGAACTTCCTTATTGGGCTTCTGCAACAGCACTACACTCGAGCTGTAAGGAGATGTAGACTCACTGATAATTCCTGCCTGACGCAGCTTGTCTATTTCTCCGCGAAGTGCATCAGCTTTAGCGTACGGGATGGGGTAAACTCTGGTTTGAACAGGGGTCTCGTTTGTTAATTTCATATCAAATTCAATGAGATTTGTTCGACCAGGTACATCCGTTAAGACTGCACTGTACTGTTTTAGTAGAGCCCTGGTTTCTGTTTGTTGTTCTGGTGAGAGATTGTCGCCGAACTTGACATCTTTAAAGGATTCTGTGGGTTGCAGTGGATACTCCATGCAACCATCATCATCTTCCTCGTCTTCCGTTGCTATGGCGACAGCCAGGAGATGCTCGGAGGATGGCACCGGTCTTTCCAAATATTTCTTTAGCAGATTTATGTGGAAGACCTTCTCCTTTCCTTTGATGGAGATCTTGTAGTTGGTACGTGAGATCTTTTTAAGGACGGTAAACGGTCCTTGCCATCCGATGCGAAGTTTATTGCTTCCGGTTGGAAGTAGCAATAGGACTTTCTCCCCTGGTTGTAGTTCTCTCTCTTTTGCAGCTTTGTTGTATCTTTTAGTAATTTTAGCGCGGGCTTTCTTAAGGTTGGTAGTAGCTAGATCCCATCCTAGCTTTAGCCTTTCCTTAAGCTCAGATACATACTTGCTTGCAGAGACGACTGTCTCGTCAGCCTTCTGGTCTGTCAGGGACCGAAGTAAGGCTTCTAGTGGCCCCTTAATAGGTCTGCCAAATAAAAGTGTAGCTGGCGCAAAACCCGTAGACGCTTGGGGTACCTCTCGGTAGGCGAATAAGGCAGCCGATATATATTGGTCCCAGTCTTCCGGTTTCTCCTGACCCAGCTTACGTAACATCATGGTGAGGGTACCGTTAAAACGTTCCACGAGCCCATTTCCGGCCGGATGGTAGGGACTTGTGTGGATATGTTTGGCCCTCAAGATCTTAAAGATCTCCTCCATTAACAGGCTACGGAATTGGGATCCATTGTCCGTCAAAACTTGTTGAGGGAATCCCAACCGTGTAAAAATTTGCACAAGGGCTTCTGCGACATGCTTGGAATTAGTGCATGGTAGCGGTACGGCTTCGGCCCACATAGTGCAAGTGTCAACTAAGGTCAGGATGAACCTGTTCCTTCTTTTGGTCTTTTCCAGAGGACCAATAATGTCGACAGCAACCCGTTCAAATGGAGTCCCTACTATTGGCATTTGCCCCATAGGTACTGGGGGTGTCAAGTGCTTGGGTGCTACCCGTTGGCACTGGGCGCAGGATTTCACATACCTGACAATGTCAGAGTTCATTCCTGGCCACCAATAGTGGTTTTTTATTCGCTGAATAGTGGCGTTTTGTCCCATGTGTCCGCTAAAGGGAAGAGAGTGCCCCATTTCTAAGATCTGGTTTCTGTACTGCGTCGGTACTAGGAGCTGGTTATTCCCCGTGTCCGGGTTGCCCGTTCTACGATACAATACACCATCCTTAGAAAAGATGTCTCCGTTGTGTCTGGGGTCCTTAGCCATGGGCAGTTTTTTAAAGCAGGGCGCCAGAGTAGGGTCCTTTTGTTGCGCCTCCTTCAGTTCATTCGGCAACAAGTTTGGCGCAGGCTCCCTCTCCTTCTTGGCTTGCCCTCTTGTGGTTACCGCTGCCACAATCGGCTCCTTAGGTCTCCCAATGAACACATATCTACATCCCAGGATAACTGGGTAGATCGGATCATCCATTATGGCCGCTTTAATAACTCCTCTGACAAAGTCAGAGTGTATTTCTACCAGTGCGATAGGAAGCGTCCTGGGTGCATCACTCCTGAAAACTCCACTAAGTTTGACGGTTTCCTCTGTCTCCTGACCGGGTTTGACTAGGTGCCTAGCGACAATACAATCAAAACTTAATCCAGTGTCAAAAAGACAAGTAGTAGAGGTACCGTTCAAAATTACAGTTCCTCGAGTTGAGGGTCGGTCCCCCTCAGGTTGAGAATCACTGACATTGACTCTACCTTTCGAGGCTGTATGCAAACATCCAATGCGGTTTGCACCGGTTTGTTTGCCCTGATCAGACGTTCCTGGTGTAGGGGTCTTCCCTTTTCCTTGACCTTGGTGGCCGCGCTGCCACGTAGGCTTGTTGGGTTGATCAGAATTGTTGTTGGGGGGGTATCGGGTTTTGTAGAATTTCGATTTTTCCTGGGGAGGTTTCTGGGTATTGTTATCTCGTTGGTTATAATGTTGAGAGGAAGTGGAAGAATAGGATGCCTGCTCTAGATTCTGTTTTCGAGATGGCTCATCGGTGGGTTTACGTTTAGTGCTGGGAAGTTCGGCCATTGCATTGCTATAGCGTTCGGCTTTATTGAGTATGTCTTCAAGCCTGACTGCCCCCTGTTCAGCCAAAAATCTACGTGTTTCATTCGACAAAGTGGATTTTATCTGCTCCACAAGAACAAGTTCGAGGAGTCCCTCATATGAAAGAGGTAGGTCAGATAATTCAATGCACTTTGTCAGATAACCCGTGAGACGTGAAGAGAACTGGGGAAATGTTTCCGTGCTCTCTTTTCGGCTGTTTCTGAACAACTGCAGAAACTTTCGGGCAGTCATCTCAAACTGCTGTAGTAAGGCCTTTTTCAACATGTCGTAATCATGTTGATTCGGTCCCAGCTTTGTGTACACGTCATAAGCATTGCCTTTCAGTGACGTTGAAAGTTTGAGCGCCCAGCGGGTACTCTCTAACCCATAAAGATTCGCGAGTCTCTCGAATTTTTCTAGGTAGCTGTCAATTTTTTCGTTAGGGCTAGGAAAAGATTCTAAAGAAAACGACATAGCAGTTAATTGGGCAGATTGAGTACTGGAGAGGTCCATTGATTGAGACTGGGGCGAAGACGGCTCTCCGTTAGTCGAAGTAGAGGCGCCCCGACTCTCTAGAGCCTTAAGCGCCAGTTGATGCTGTCTTTCCTTGTCTCTCTCTCTCTCTCTGCGAGTTTCCATCTCTGCTTCAATTTTCTTCTGTTCCAAAAGACGTTCTTCCGCTTCTTTCTTATCTGCCCTCTCCTGGGCTTCTCTCCTCTCTGTTCTTTCTTTCTCTTCCTTCCTCTCAGCTTCTGCTCTCTGTTGCTCCGCCTTCCTCTCAGCTTCGGCTCTCTGTTGCTCCGCGTCATATATTTCCAATTCCTGGTTAATAAACGCGTTTGCAGCTTCTGCATCTAATCCTGCCTCTTTCGCTTCCAGCCTCAAGATGGACCTCATCTTTATCCTCTCTGCCATTGTTAAAGAATAAGATGAAGTATGCTTAGAGAACTAGTAAGAAGAAACGCGAAAGGGAGGAACTCTGAACCGCTACGAGAAAAAAACACAAGTACAAATTTACCTGTGTTACCTCCTACCTGTACTGTGCAAACTTATCGCTGCTATTATCTGGCAATTAAGGCTCTAAACGCAAGCGACTATGCCACTAAATGGTAAGTTACACTGGAAAAGAATCTACTTTTACTAACAGTCGAGAAAAATTTATATTAAAAAATTTAAAGGAAAAAAAAAAATTTTCCCCTAAATTTTAAATCTCTGACAACAAACTCCGTCCCTAAAGTCAATTATTGAGATGAGACGTTGTTAACTTACTTTTTTAAAAATCAGAACAATCCGTCTTTAGCTAAGCTCAACTCTTTTTGACTTCAAAAACCTTTGTGACTGTAAAACAATCACGCAATCCCAGCAACTCTTATAAAGAAAGCAATAATATAATTATCTCCGCCAGAGGATAATAAAATAGCCAATATATTTGTTTATCTGTACTTTCTACTGCTGTGGAGAGAAAACAACCTGTAAATATGCTGTGTGGACAACCCAAATACTTAAAGAACGTTTGTCTAGGGGTGTAATTATTTATTTATTTCCCTAATTCACAAAGACAAATCATTCACACTCTACCTAGTTAGACCCAAACTAAATCAGACTCAAAATATCTTTAACCCGGCTATGCGATTGCCTCAAATGTAGCTCAAGATCCCAGAACCAGCCCACAAATATGTGTGCATCAAATGTATCTCAAAATTATCCCAGACGAGCCGGCCAAATATTGTCGTAAATTTATTTTGAGAGAAAAGAGTCGTAGAAATAGTGGTCCGGTTTAGAGTGGAAAATGATGATGGAAAGCTCAGTGATAGAAAATGTAGAGATTTAATAGTTACTTCACAGCGTGCTGGAGGAGAGTAAAGACAGACTTATTTACGACAAATCGTGTCTCTCAATCTTCTCTTTCACTCTCCTGGTCAAACAATTATTTGCCAGTTTTCCAGACTCGCATCTGCGCGCTCACCGATTCGGTGTTTTCAAACACACACACGACGTTGATACAAACTATATTAAACGAATAGGGGAAATGTTGGGCTTTGGGTATATCCAACACACAGAACTAAATGAGTTTAGGTGATTTTATTCACTTTAAACATCAATCACTAAAAATATCAGATATTACATAAATTATCATAAGTACACAAATGCAAATAACAAGTTTGGGAGGGGGTGAAGAAGATTGGTATCGACTAAGCCCTTCCCGCTCATTAGACAAAGACAAACCCAGTCCAGAGATAGATAATATCAGGAACACGGGTACGTTAACCTAACAGTAAAGTTAATTACTCTGAAAGAGGTGTTACCAAGTTAGGTATAAGTGATAGAAAAAAAAACCTGTTCTTCCCAGCTGTTCTTCCCTTTACTAAGCAAATGGAAAGGAGGTGGTTTTAAACAGAGTTAACAAATTATCAACTATCCCACTTAAAGGAACAATGTAGGGTATACAGAAAAGATATATATTACCAGGTAAGCAAGTTAACAAAATGGTCACACAAAAGAATTAATTTCCTGTCATTCATACACGCGCTAGCAAAGGCCTTCACTCATCTTGCTCTCACTTACCGATTGTGAAAAAATCTTGCACTCCATAGAATAACACAACAGCAGTTACACCTCAACTAAATGTATGAGTGTTTGTTCAAGTTCTAGCCCCAGATTATCGGGTAGGCGGTCAGCACATAAAAGGGTCCCGTAATCGCTGGAAAATGAATCTGTAGTTGTGTCTCTTTTCTTAATAACAGTTTCTATGGGAGGGCACGGTCTCTGATACCGGGGTGAGGATGGTGTGGTCTATTTGACTATGCCGCTGATAATAAAATTCTTACGCGTGCTGGTACACTTTATCCGTGAGGTATGGTTTAAGTCCAGTGAGAAAACTAGTCACATCACTGTTCAGGAAATTATGAATTATCTCTCTGTGTCAGTAAACTAACAAAGCTCGGGCCAGTGTTCTTCTTCCCGTTACGACTTAAGTTGTTTGATGGTGCGTTAAATTTGTCTTTGGGTGTGCTTTCTTTGCTATAAGTTAGATAGCGGAATTCCAAACATAGAATCGCCTCAAAGATTAAAAATTTACACAGTCTCAACAAGTTCTGCGTCAGGGGAACTCTACACACTGTTTATGCTTTGCTTTGCTTAGATTGATTTCTTTATTGCTTTCTTAATGCTGGGATCGCACAGGTTACGATCACTCTGTATGAAAGAAAAAAAAGACATGTAATATACCGAAAACAAATAACCTTCTAAAGCGCGATGAATTTCCCGTTAAGCCTATTATATATATGCTCGCGTATTTAATTATGTATTTAATAAACACTGCGCGAGTTCTAGTGGTTAAAAACACACATCTATAAAACTAAGACTTAACTGAATTTATTAATTATAAATTCCTTCGCGACTTTAAAAGTTAATTTAAGCATCTATTATCTTTTGAAATAATATAATAGATAGATCATTATATTTAAAACTGGAACTCTTGAGATGGTTTAATTAAATAGATTTAAATTAACACAAAATCCCTTGAAATAGAATGACTAGACCACTGATCACTTTACACAATATATATTTTACCGCTTTGCACAGAATTAGAAATCACTGCAAATATATATAAAATCCAGGGGAAAATCTATAACAAGATTTCAATAAAGCTAGTGCTTCTGTAAAGGTCTGGCCAGCGAGTGATAACGTGTCTAGTTTTACATGGTCTATTTAGCTAAAATGGAATGTAAGTTGAGTGGGACATGATAAACTTGACAACTTATTTGATCTCACGAACTTTTGGGGATCTGACCGCCAAATCAAGAGATGAAGCCGCCCCCTGGTCTTCGTATCCGCTCGCTGCTGCCCGTTTCGCTTTCCCCCGTTCGCTCGGTTCCTCGATTGACACCGAGACGCGAAATTAGCGGCAAGCAACTGCGTCTCGTATCAGGGAAAACTACTGTCTTTGATAACGCCGATAGTCTCCCCTAAGATCCCTCGGTCTGTCTCTTTGATCTCGTCGCTGTATCCTACATGAGTCCCGGTGGAATGCGTTCTGGCAAACGAAAAGTTACAACAAATGTTCAGGGGTTCTAATGTTATGAAAAGCTAAAGGTCCCTTTAAATCATCCATCATATCAGGGAAAATTCACTAGTCAAACTAGACGTACGTCACATTCCTCTAATGTTAGTTCGGCATCCAGCTCCTCCATAGTTGGCAGACTATTGACAGCATCAAGGGCTGCAGGCATAACGGTATTGTCTCTAGCGTAAAGCTCAGAGTAGTGCTCGACCCACCTCTCCATCTGCTTACCCTTATCGGTTAGCTTCTCTCCGCTGATGGTTTTTAGCGGTGCCGTCTTACTTTTATGGGGGCCAAGTGCTTTCTTTATACCGAGGTATATATATACTACTATATATTATACTAGATTTGTCTGACTAATCTAACTCTGTTGTAGATGATAGGCTGACTGAGAGAAGCTTCTCGAGTGTCAGAGACAGAATCTAATATAGTTCCTCCTTCTCACCCGTGAAATCTATTTCTATTTTATCACCTCCCACTGAGCTATCACTTATGTCTATGTCTATTCAGAAGGGACCAAACTAAGTCTTAATCACCTATCACAAATCTACGACACAGAGAAACTACTCACTCCAGAGACTGATCTTACTCTTACACTATTTCCTCGTGAAAATCTATTTCTTACACCTTTATTCTCACATATTTTACCACTATCACCTCTGCTCAGGCGGGACTCTAAATATCTTCTGACCTATGTTTAAAAAATTTACGACAACGAGGTAGGCGAAGAAGTGCCCGCATCACCAGAAAAGTGACATTACAACGGCGGCAGGACTCATTTAGACAAGTTAAGTGCTTATTAACAGGCGAAAGCAACGGACATTGAAAAACCTTCTATTTAATCTCCGTGAGGAGAAAATTTGATTCCAATATAACAACATTGTTTAGTATCATAAAGTTATTAAAGTTTTGTGATAACACAGTCAAATGAATGAGTGAGACCCTTGATTCTGTTTCCTCTCAACCAACAATGTTATTCTAACTACAGTTTTTGAAAGCGACACCTGCAAATCGTGTTCAGCCACCAATCTGATTTGATTGCGAATAGAACTCGCCGCTCTTTCTACAATCAACACATTTATTTTTCACGAACATTTGGAAGGTTTCAATAAGATGGTATGGCTGTTTGTCACAACTTTATCGTACTCCTGTTACACATAAGAATTTTACTATGTTATCGGTGTACTCAATTTTTCTAATGCAAGGTATATAACTCTTGGAATTGAAGTTACTTTTTACTTTAAGTAGTTACCTGTTCTTATGCCCTTCGGTTGTGGGTTGACCGATCTTGGGTCATGTCCATTTATGGAGCGCTCAGGCCCACTTTTCTTGTAAACGTTTGGCAACCTGCATCGATAGTTAGTTCCTATCCTTATAAGGCTCGATTTTAAGTGTCGTTCTTAGAATATGCCCATAGCTTCGACGTTGTGTGAATTGTATTCAAATCGAACGTTTCTGCGCATGTCTGTTTTTTGGTTGTGAGTTTTTGTACAAGCTTCCGCCCGGCGGTGTCACAGATTTTGTCGAGAGAGATAGACGCGTTTTCAGCGTCTATCATGATCAATATTGTTCGGGAAATGGAAGTCCTCTATAGTGTTCATCTCAGATGATATTTCCTTTTGTGATTCAAAGCGCCTGGAGGCGAGTGAGTTGTGTATTTATTCCTGAAGAGAAGGTAATTGCTCTACATTGATTATCATTGTCGCTAACTTTCATGATTGACATTTTGTGCCTAGTTGTCAAGAGTCTACGTTATGAGAAGTTTTCAACTCACGAATCACCATGTTGTTATGCATCGGGTTGATGCATGTCCTGAAGGCTATCTGCTTGTTGGACTTTACTGCTCTGGCGGTTCCACGTCAGTTTAGGTTTGATACCATTGTTATTAAAGGAAATTAGAGGACATTATTTGATACTCCAGAAGTCATGCCTGTCTTGCTGGAGGTCAGAGAAGGAGAAGGAATTTATAATAATAATAATAATAATAATAATAGCCCCTTCAGTCATAACTGACTATGGGAATGCGCCCCTGAGGTGACAGCCCTCGGCTGCTTATTTTCCTGGTGCTCCTTTCGACGTTTTCTCCTCACCTCTGCTTCTTGTGTGAGCCTCTCTTCGCCCAATCTGAGGTGGCGCCGTAAATAGCATCGCCACTTAGTGCGATCGGCAGCTTCATCCTCCCATGTTGCTGGATCCATGTCCAGTGCCCTCATATCTCTCTTGCACACATCTTTGAACCTCAGCTGTGGTCGCCCAACTGTTCTCTTGCCATCTGCTAATTGTCCGTAGAAGATATCTTTTGGGATGCGACCATCTTCCATGCGGCGAACATGGCCAAGCCAGCGACGTCTGCGCTGTCTAAGAAGCGTATACATACTTTGAAGGCCAGCACGTGACAACACCTCGACGTTTGTCACTTTATCTTTCCACGAGATGCCGAGGATGCGGCGTAGACACCGCAAATGGAAGGTATTGAGCCTTCTTTCTTGCTTAGCATAGGTCGTCCAGGTCTCGCTGCCATATAGGAGTGTGCTGGTGACGCAGTCATTATATACCACAGCTTTGGTCTTCATTGTGAGTTTAGAGTTTCCCCAAACACGCGATGTGAGGCGGGCAAAGGTAGCTGCAGCTTTGCCAATGCGGCTGTCGATTTCTGTATCCAGTGAGAGTTTGTCATTGATGGTAGACCCTAGGTAGAAGGAATTTAATCTCCTACACACACACACATATATATATATATATATATATATATATATATATATATATATATATATATATATATATATATATATATATATATATATATATAGGCTGTTATAGAAAAGGATGATGGTTTCCACACCTGAATACATTTACAGTCGATTATGATGCATTGAAGCCCATGATTTGATTCACCATTATTATGCTGTCTGCTGTCAAATGTTGTGCTGACTATGTCGATATAATGAAGACTGTTCTACATGTTAATGTCTACACATCTTGTCATTGTGGCGTCCCAATAAATGATGGAAACGTCACTAGCAGTTGCAACGTTCATTGACTTTCTACGTCGTGAGTTTATGTGACGTCCTGTGTGGACTCTACCTTTACTGCTACCTGTTTGACTCCACATCTACATCATATACACAAACCAGACCAAAGACACCATACTTCTCCGCCTTCATCATCTCTGGTGTCTAGTGGTGATACTCTACAATTCAAGTGCCAGAATTTCTACCTTCTACGTATCTTGGAGAGAGTTATATTACACCTTGTACAACTCCTTTGATGAGCTTTTCGTACTCCTCGAATTTTGTAAACCATGTTCCACATGGAAGCGAAAATAGAAATGTTGATGCGTTTAACTTAAAGTCCAGGACCCCCGTATATGAATCATGATGGGGTATGACTATACATTAGAACTTTGAAACAAAATGTGTATAAATGATAGGGTGACCATGTGTCCGGATTTGTCCGGCTTTTAACAACAAATTTTGCACGTCCGGTCGGCTTAAAAAAAATTTCGATTTGTCCGCCTTTTAAACAAAATTAGAAAGAGAAGAAAATAAAACAATTTTTTTTTTTTGGTGCGAAAAAAAAATTAAGACAATCGAAATTTGAACAAATCTGGCCATTGTTGACATCCGTTCAGATTTGATAGAAGGTATCCATCATTATTTATTCAACTTTGAACTATGTGTAGTAAAATCTGCGAGAATAATCGCTCATTTCAGTAAGATTTTAGTCATAAAATGATAATAAATAAACCCGCCCTATTGTGTCTGACGGTGATGCTCTCACACGCCAGCAACGCTGCCTTTTGTGCAGTGCTAAAGCCTATAGAACGATCCCACAGTAAAAATCTAACACGCGTTTTAGTTTCGGTTTCGAAAACGTACTACCAACATTTAACATTTTGCCAGATCTGCTGCATACACACTGCAGCCAAGAATTATAATTAACGATTTTGCGGAAGTATGCCGCCAAACTGCTATCTGAATTAACGTATTCTGTCAACTTTAACGCAAAATTTAGTAGTAATCCTTACATTTTTTGGTAGTGTTACACGATACAATACAAATTATTAACGCCAATTCTTAACCCGCCACGTCAACACCCCGCTTCGCTTGACACATTCTGCCATGCATATATACACGCTGCGACAAAGCCAACAGAGGCAAAACACGCAGACAATTTTATTGCCTCCTCGCGGTAATGTTTCTGACGTCACAACAACAAGTTAGTTATTTGAAAATACGTGCTGGCGAGATGAAAGAGAGAGAGGAAAGATGGCGGTCTTGTGTAAAAACTTTATTTGACGTTTGACTATGACGAAAATTTAAAATCTAAACTATAATGAATCTGACCATAAAAATCATATGGTAGTATAGCTTAGAGTCCACTGAGCAAGAATGTGTTTTAAATAATATGGTAGTCCAAGTATTAGCCAAGTTATTGAGAAAATACTAAATGTCTACGGACGCTCGACCAGACAGACTGTCGTTCCTGATTGTTTTTTTTTTAATAACGGTAGTGGGGACGCGAGCTTAGAAGAGAGGCATTGAGGAAATTCAAATTCGCTTGCGTAAAAAGAGTATAATAGGGAAAGGGGAGCGGTAGGAAAAATGTAATCCAAAACGAAACATCTTTTTGTATTGGGCATAACTAAAGCAGACTGGCCAATAGACTACCAGACGCAGAGTTTGTTTGGAATAATTTTTGTTTTTTCAAAAAACTGCATTTGAATTCTGGTAGTCGCAAGCTTTCGATTGGCCAGTGCTAGTAAATATTAGCAAGAAGCTTTCATTATTCATTGCCAGTTGAACAAAACTTTTATTCAGATACGCTGAGAACAGCTGTGATAAATTTAAAAAGTAAATTAAATAACTAAATAAGTATTTCACAGTCTGGACGGAGCAGAAGAAACTGAGGCCACTTCTTTGCAAGTCAGCGTCATTTGTTTATATTTCTTGAAAATTTGTGGTAAGAATGCTTTATGAATTCATATGTTTAATCCCATTGCCAAAGTTAGATACTGCTATTGGGAAAAAGTGAAGGACGTGCCGGGAGCAGACATTGTTGAGTCCTCACGTTGAAATGTATCTAACTGATGTATGTTGTCATGATTATGTTTGCATATTATTGCATTAGAAATATGTTAGTAAGCCTCTGTGTTCCATGAACACTGTTAAACATGCCTGAAGCATTTATATTTAAAAAGAAAAAGAAGAGAAAAATATATAAAAGGAAATGTGGTTACCCCACATTATATAATTGAGGAAAACTATGTAAATGTACAGTGGCGTATCTGCCATAGGGACCTGAGGTGTGGTCACAGCAAGGTGGGAGTCATGAAAAACTAGGGGCGAGTGCACCTGAAATGCACGCGAGGCTGACCCCATATCACAGTAGGGAAATAAATAATATCAAAAGTGATCAGATATAAAAGGCCAGGGTGTCCTTTTGTTGCCGAGGTTTTGTTTCCTGTTGCCAGCTGGTAACAGGAAACCTGAGGAATGACGATAACGCCAAGAAGTCTCCGACAATTCATGTATGTTGTCAAGAGATAACAGCAGGAGCTTGGGCGTGTGATGTGATATCGATATTTCTGCAACTACACACTATCTTATCATTCAACAAGAAACCCCAGGTGATATGTTAAGGACCTGGGTATATCTGACAGTTTCGTTTTAAATAAACAATGGTATTTCAAATCATACTCAGGAAGTTGGTGGGGTATGATGATAATACAACCCCTCATACATAGTGACTCTCCCTATTAGATGAATAAAGTGTAAGCTGTGAACATTCCAACAGGAAAGACATATATTAACTTTGTAGTTATTTGGGCAGATTGTCCACACAATTTTAGTTGATCTTTTCTGTAAACTATCTTGTCCTCATTTTCAAAGACCTGTCCAAAGATATGACTGGACAGGCAAAATAAATTGTACAAAAAAATTAATTTAAAGAAAAACTTAACCACAGGTTTTTATTCACTTCCTCATAGAAACTTAACGTGTTTTTGTGTTGTGTACCATCATTTCATTTCTCCCCTAGACATTAGGTACATCATACACCAGACACTAAAGCCAAAATAGTGACCGTGTGAGATCTAGGGAGATAGCGTTAGGTTCCCTGCACATAATTCATCATCATCATTTATAGAGTCAGGGGCCTACATGTGCTTGACCTCACACGGTTAATACATATACGGATTTCATTCTTTTAGGATACCATCATAACCTCCCCAGCAAAATCAAACTTTGCTACACTATGGTACAACTAACCTCAATCGACTGAAATTTTAGTTTTATTCTTGTTGTTCATTGAGTAAGTAATACTATAATCTGAATGATAATACTTTTATTAAATTACTGTTTTGGCCGTATGACCTACTACCATAGCATTTATTCGTGCTAGAGTCTAATCATAATAAAATAATAGAATTATCATTCACTATTATAGAAAAGAAGCAAGCAAGATTTTTTTGCAAATAAAAAAAGAAACAAATATAAAAAAAAACCCGAGACACACTGAGTGCAGGGTGAAGTGACGTGAAATTAACTATGTCAGTTTTGACATAACTTACTCCAGTATTCGGCGGGAGTTGCCATGGAGATTAGTGACGTAGATGGGAATGGCCTCACTCCCTGTAAAATAACAAGATAGAATGACCAATAAATAAATTAATAGAATAAAGCTTTGACCAATAAAAAGTGGCCAGCAGCGCGCACTACTGGAAGCCGGCAAAAAGGCTAGGATGCTAAAAGTTAGTTGTACGGAGTTGAGCATTGCGTTAAGACGTGTTTTTGACCGTCTTGCTCTTACGTTGAGGTACTCAACAAGAATCGATACATGCAGACGCAGGAAGAGATGTTTTTATTTGTGTATAATCTGCACATGCAGATGTTATCTTAGTGATTCATATACGTAAGTAGTTCCAAGGAGTTACATTGTTTTTATTTCAGCTCAGTCTTTCGCAATGATACTTGAAAATAAATGAAGATGTTAACGGAACAAATAAATATTGTAAGGCGACCTTCAAACGAAGTGCCTAAATATGAGATAATTATCTCTAAGAACTTGGAAGATTTTGATGATGAAGAGGAATTTTATAAGCCACCTTGGAAAGAAGTAAAAGAAGGATGATTCATCATATACATTGAAAATTGAGATTGCCTTGAAATGAATACATGAACCTGTGTTGTAATACTGACAGCTTATTTTCTAACAGTTCTGTTCAAATAAAAATTCACTTTTAACTATCAAAGCTGTTAGCTGGATTACTTATCAGTTGGAGAGATTTGACGTAGGCCTAATATACAAGATTGAAATATTCACACCACTATTATCTCCAAATGTAACATCTTACAAGAGGAACGAACGGACTTGAAACCAATTAGACATAACCCAAGAAAGAACAACCTCTGGCGGACTTCAAGCCAGTCAAGATCAAACTTGGAGTATATAAACAAAAGTAAAGGAACAGCTATTAATAAATGCATCCCACTGTCACATAAAAGTAATAAATGGTGACATGACACACGGGCACATAAGAGTAGAAATGGTGCCGTACCCAGTTACACACTGCAATTCCCCGTCACATAAAAGTAGAAATGGTGGCATGACACACGGACACATAAGAGTAGAAATGGTGCCGTACCCAGTTACACACTGCACCTCCTCGTCACACTGTCACATGAAAAGTGGACCACATTTTTTGAACAATCAAGAAATGTTGGGTTACTGAACTACAGCACTGCTAATTGCTCAATATTATTTTAAAGTTCCGAGACATAATGCTAATATTGACAGGTTTTTTTCTGTAATGGAAAGTCAGTGGATAGTCTAAACGGACAGCAACCGATTCATTGTTGAATGTATTAAAGGAATATTACAAGCTCAAGACAATTATTAGAATGTTTCTAGTACAGAGTGACATGAGTCTTTTGTTGGAAATTAAGACTTTCTGAGACACATAATGTCGAGTGAAAAGCATAGTTTTAAAGACTGAATATTTAGTGATGTTGAAAAAATAATACTTGAAGGAAAAATTACTAAACATGCATTTTATGTAGAAATTGTTATTTCGTTGAAGTATTTCTATATATTTTATCATTATTCTTTACATAAATGTATTAAATTAGTGAAATTAATGCGTCCTCTTTTTATCCTCCTTTCCTTAAAAAATCCTCCTTTGTCCTCCTTTTTAGTCACAAGGTTAGAAAATGTCCTCCTTTTAAAAAAAAATAATATGGTCACCCTAATACCAGAGGCTTCCTTCTAAAACAAAATTCTGTCTTACAATTACAAGAAAATTAAGTATAAAGTATAATCATCATCATTACCCTCTAGCTGCCCAGTGAGCATGGGCGCAGTGGTTAGTGCACTGGCTTCCAAGCTCGGTGGTCCATGGTTCGATCCCCAGTTGATTTTTTTAGACACGCAAACGGCTCTGGGATCGACCCAGCCTCATGAGATGGGTACCAGAGCAACTCTGGGAAGGTTAAGGCGGCCGACGTGATGCTGGCCAATCACCCCTAGTATGCTGTTGGTCAAGAAAATATGGGCAAAACACCATACTTCTAATTAATGGGCTCCATGGATCGACTAACCACACCAGAGTGGCCCAGCATCATAATTCCGCCCCTGAAGTGAAACATACTGAGAGCCCAGTATTGCACACTAAGGTTGAGAGAGGCCCTTTGGACCCCAGATTTCGGATTTACCTAGTGGGCTGCATGCAGGAAGATCGAATGATGAATACATGACAGGCGATGAGAGCTGATAGGTAGCTATGTGTCACGATGGGGCGATTTCTTGGGAGAACCCAGAACCAGAGTACAGTATTCTAGCCCTGCATATTTGGAGATTCCCTATGGATGGCGGGGAATGTACAGTTAGCCACAACCTTCCCCCATCCAGTTGGAACCAGATATAAGGATCCTTTAAATATATATCAAGCCAGTATGGAATACCCGGAAAAGAATTTGGTACTCGTGACACCAACTTTCGCAATAGCAGAAACGCCACACAAAAAGCCCATATCTGCAATATAGATAACGCCAACGATTCTTCAGTAAATAAATAAATCAATAACACACACATGTATCTTTTAGGCACTCGTCAGAAACAAAGAAGTAGAAAACTAGACAACAGAAACACAATATAAGTGATAGGCTTATCAGGAATCGAACCCAGGACCTTCCGAAAGACACCACAGCCTAGCTACGGGAGCGAATCTTTAATATCCTCTCTGCCAACTAGGCACCACTTACTTACCTACTTAGTCGTTCCTCTTCTACCGTGAGGTGTAGAGGTTTGGAAGAGAGAGCGCCAGACTATCCTATCGGCTGTCTTCTTCCTGGCCTGGTTCCATTCTAGTCCTCGGTCCTTCAAAGATTGTCTAATGTTGTCCTCCCAGCGGACTCTGGGTCGTCCTGGAGGTCTGGATCCCTGGCTCTTTGTTTCCCATGCTTGTCGTGGTAGCCGATCTTCTCCCATTCTGCAGACATGGCCAAACCATCTTAGTTGGGACTGTTCTATTTGGGTCTGCAGCGGGTGGGATTTTAGGCCTTGACGTATCGTCTGGTTGCGGACCATGTCTCTTCTTGTTACTTCAACCACCTTCCTCAGATACCTCATTTCTGAGGTTTGAATCTGGCTTTTGTGGGTTGTAGTCATTGCCCATGACTCGCATCCATATGTCAAGACTGGGACATAGGTGGAGCGGTATACAGCCATCTTCGTTTTCTTACCAACCTCTTTCTTGCTGAGGAATCCTCGATTTATGGCCTGAAAAAGTCTCCCAGCCGCTGCTTTTCGAGTGGCCAACTCTTCTTTGATGCCCCCCTTTCGGTCTATAATAGCTCCGAGATATTTAAAGTGGTCGACCTGCTCCAGGACCTGTTCTCCCAACTTAATCTGATGTTTTCTTTCTTCTCGTGATATCACCATGGATTTTGTTTTAGAGCTGCTTATGACCATCCCTCTCTTCTCCAGCTCTTCCTTCCAGACTTGCAGGTTGGATTGGAGATGTGCCTCTGATTTAGCAATCAGGGCAACATCATCAGCAAATGCCAGCTCTGAAATACAGACCTGTCTCATCTTCCAGTACCCCACTGAATACTTTCTTGTTCTCTCCTTACATGCCTTGATGACATCGTCCATGAGGAGTATGAAAAGATAAGGTGACAGGATATCACCTTGTCTTACACCAGTGGTGGTCCTGAACTCTTCTGACTTATGGTTTGCTGTCCTCACATAATTTCTGCAAGACTTGTAGAAGCTCTGTATAGCATGAATCAGAGGTGCTGGAATGTTCTTCCTTGCCAAACAGTCCCAAAGTTTGCTCCAGGGGACCCTGTCAAACGCCTTTTCCAGATCTATGAAACAAAGATGGATCTCACTCTTATACTCAAGGGCCTTTTCACTCAGCTGTCTGAGTGTGAAGATTAGGTCTTGAGTACTTCGGTTTGCTCGGAATCCGCACTGGACTTCATCCAATTGTGGCTCAGCTAGGCGTCGGAGTCTCTGCTCTAGGATTCTAGAGTAGATTTTACCAGGGACACTGAGAAGGGATATGCCTCTGTGGTTTCCACATTGTCGATTGTCACCCTTTTTGAAAATCGGTGTTATGATGGCAATCTCCCAATCCTTTGGTATGGCCTTGTTGCACCATGCTGCCTGTAGGACCCTTAGGAGTAATAGGTCGCCTGATGCTCCCATGTACTTAACCATTTCTGGTGTTATACCATCATGCCCTGCTGCTTTGCCCATCTTGATTTTCTCCAGTGCTGCCTTCAGTTCTTCCATCTTTATGTAATCTTCACCATCATTGGTTTCCTCTTCTGTGTCAGTGGTTATCATTTCTGATGCTTCATCATGCTCACCATCAAGGAGTTCTGAGAAATATTCTTTCCATCTTTCCATTACTTCCTTCGGGGCAGTAAGCAATTTGCCTTGCTTGTCCTTTATAAATTTGAGAGGGCATTGTTTTTCCTTCCTCATGTTCTTTAGGGTCTTATAGAACAATTTCTGGTTTTCTTGCGCATCCTTTTCTAGCTTTTCTCCAAATTCTTCCCAGGACTTCTGTTTTGCTGCTAGCACCTTGTTCTTTGCTTCTGTTCTGAGTATCACATATTCTCTATATTTCTCTATTTGTCCTGCTGTGTTTTTAGCTCCTAAATATTGTTTCCATGCCATTTTCTTCTCTCTTATTTTCTCTTTGACTTCCTCTGTCCACCAAGGTGTCCTCTTTCTCTTGTTCCCAAGTCGGACTTTACCACATGCTTCTGCAGCAGCTGTCTTTATGATGTCCTTGAATTTAAGCCACCGGGTTTCCAAGTCATCAGGTTGTTCTTCTGTGTTTCTCACCGCTGTAGCAATAAGCCCCTGATATCTGGTCTTAATTTCTGGCTCTTTCAGCTTGTAGATCTTAATGCTCATTTCTTCCGTTCGTTTAATTGGTTTCTTGCGTGGTGCTGGGCAGTTCCTAGGCTGAGCAACTCTTTCAGTTGTTCTTTTGATTGTAAGCAGGTAGTTGTGGTGGGGCGCCGTTCGAATATATTTTGTGTTCGTTTATTATTATTATAGGTAAATTGCTACCCCTGTCCACAGTTAATATATATTTGATTGCTCCAGCGGTCGCTCATAGTACTGCTCGTTATCCCGTTACATCCCGGGTAAAATCTCTCACTTTTCATAGTTTTGTTCCCTCTATCACAACACGCATACAGGTTCTCTACCTGACCAATGAGGAACTAAAACAGTCTTCTTTTCAAACGAATTCGACATCTTTTAATAACTGAAATTCTTTGTAGCATGCATACTCGTTATTCATGATTAATCCTTATTTATTAATTTTCTCCGTACATATTACTTTTAATTCAAGAGTATTCATGCTCTTGTACAAACCCTCTCCTGTCAGGAGGTACACACTTCATAGTAGGTCCACACTGGAACTTAAAAAGAAAACACAGCCAAAAACCACAGCTGTCACAAAACGCAAGGTTTTACTTCACCTTGGCCATACACATATCAACACAAACTCTGACGTCATTTTCCGGTGCGCCTCATTTTCAATGAATATCCCAAATAGTGCCGCATTTATCAGCACTAACTCAAACTCAATAAATCTAACATGTGGTGTGCATGGGCAGACACCACATATTCCCCCCCCCCCCCCCCTGCGCGCTACTGGAAACTGCAGGTTTCCAGGTCATCATTAACTATACTTAACTATAATGATAAAAAGGAAAATCAAATTCAAGTAATGAGTGAAATGATATCACGATGAGTGAAATGCAGTTAAAATATGTGGCAACAACTTGTGAGCAACATATTAATGCTACGAAAATATCGCTATATAATCTATCCATCAATTGATTATGAACATAAACAATGTTTGTTGTCACTTCTTGTACCCAGGACAGTTACATAGTTCAATGTATTACTCTTGATAGAGTGTCCGCGATTACATTATTATGTCCTTCTATATGGACGATATCAAAGTCATACGCTTGCAACTGTAATGCAAATCTCGTAAGTCTTGCACTTGGTGATTTACAGGTTTGCAGATACGTTAATGATCTCTGATCTGTCATTATAGTAAAATGCGTACCTACCACATACTTTTGAAGTTTATTCAAAGTCCATACTATACCCAACAGTTCTCTGTCGAAAATAGAGTATTTAGATTCGGCTTCCGATAGTTTCCTACTCAAGTAGTAGATCGGATGAAACTTGCCATCAAAACTTTGTCCCAAACACCCGCCTATTGCGTGGAGCGAAGCATCTGTTACAACAATAAATGATCTTTTTAAATCTGGCAGTCTTAATATCGGATACTGTGAAAAATGAGTCTTAATGTTTTGTAATGCCTGGTTACATTGTTCTGTCCAAACTACTTTGTTAGGCATACCTCTTTTAGTTAGATCAGATAAGACAGCAGTCAAAGACGAGAACCTTGGAATAAACTTGTGGTAAAAATTCACCAATCCTAATAGACTCCGTACTTGCTTCTTTGTAGTTGGGATTGTAAGATCAAGTATGCGTTTTAAATTAGATTCATCAGGTTGTATTACATGTCTGCCAATTTTGTGTCCTAGAAATGAAATTTCCTTGAATCCAATTTCTATTTTGGATGGACGGGCTGTGAGATTGTGTATTCTTAGTGTCTGGAGTAAAGATTGTATCCCATCTACATGTTCTTCCCATGTGTCATGAAACATGCAAATGTCATCTATATAAGATATTAGGTCATAACGGCTCCCAAATACTCGACGCATCATCCGTACAAAAGTTGCAGGCGCATTTTTGAGCCCAAAACACATGACATTGTATTGGAACAAACCCTTCGATGTTGCAAATGCCGTCAATGGTTTACATTCTTCGGTCAAAGGGATCTGCCAATACCCTTTTGATAAATCGAATTTGCTAAAGAACGTAGCGGAAGCTAAACGAGGTAGCAGGTCTTCCAGCAAAGGCATTGGTTCAGAATCTGATATCGTGACTTTATTTAGTCGACGGAAATCAATGCATATACGAATGGATTTGTCTTTCTTCCGTACTGCTACCATCGGAAAACAAAATGGAGAATCTGATGGAGAGATTATCCCCATTTTCAACATATTGTCGACCTCACTATCAACCTGCTCTCTGATATGCAAAGGAATTGCATACGGTCGTAACTTAATCGGAGTGGGATCCGATAATTTTATTTCGTGAGAAATAATGTTAGTTCGTCCAGGTAGATCAGACAACACATCTTCAAAAGATTTCAATAGATTGAGAATCTGATTCTTCTGATCTGAAGGTAAATCGTTACAAATGATTACATCCTTCCAAGTTTCAGAGGCTTGGATAGGTACCACAGGAAAATCAAGCGGTACATCCGCGAAACTAGTTGCTTCTTCATCAACTAAAGCAATAGATGCCAGATGCGGAGATTGATTTGTGATAGATTCACAAATATGTTTGAGTGGAAGAGGTCTAGAAATGTAAGGTTGTAACATGTTAGTGTGGAATGTTTTTCTTTTACCCCTAATGTCGATGATGTAATCCACGTCGGTTTTCTTACCCACAACTTTAAAAGGACCTTGCCACGTAACCAACAAATGATCACCTTTAAGTGGCAAGAGAACAAAAACTTCATCGTTAATCGATAATGATGTTAATCTCCTATCACGATTAATACGCGACCGAGTCTTATATTTTGCTAATTCTGATGCTTCAGTCGCAATCTCACATGCGTCCACAATGCATTGACGTAGATCTGTGACATATTGGTGACTAGATTTCGTAACCGTATTATCATCGTTTGTTATCACCAAATCATGTAAGATAGACATTGGTCCTCTTGGATTAGCCCCGAAAACTAATTGAAATGGTGAGAATCCAGTTTGACGATTAGGAACTTCTCTATACGCAAAGAGAACCGCTGGTATCAACCGGTCCCAATCATGGGGAAACATTGTTGTTACTTTGCCCAACATCTGCTTTAAAGTAGAATTCCAGCGTTCTACAACTCCGTTTGATTGCGGATTTAATCTGGCACTCAATGTATGACGGATGTGAAGCACATCACAAATTTCCGAGAACATATCTGAAGTGAATTGCGTGCCATGATCCGACAGAAGCTCTTCAGGAAATCCGATACGTGAAAATATCGATAATAATGCATCAGTCACTGACATTGTTGTTATGGACTTAACAGGTATGGCTTCAGGCCATCTGGTGCATAGATCGATACAAGTTAAGATGAAGCGGAATCCTCTGGATGATAACACCGGAAGAGGCCCGATTATGTCGACAGCCATCTTATAAAAAGGACGCACAGAGATATCTGTGGTCTGTAGGGGTGCAAACTGATGCGCACCCTTATGAGCAACTCCCTGACAAACAGTGCATGATTTACAAAACGTTGCGACGTCCTTATGAACCCCTGGCCAAAAAAAATGTGCCATCAATCTATAAGCTGTGCGGGCAATCCCCATATGACCCGCAAAAGGAACATCATGTGCATTAGATAAAACTAGTGATCGAAATGACGTAGGTACTACTATTTGTCTGAGTACCGAAGAATAATTGTCAAAACAACGTATCAAAATATTGTCATGAAATTGATACCAATGTCTGGCATTATTTGTATGTGTAATAGTTTTAGCCGTAGCTAAAGTGAATAAACGTCCCAAAGAAGAGTCATCTTTTTGTTGGTTAATGAATGCATTTTTATCTATGTAATGACTTGTTGTCACGTGTGGGATATTATTGCTATCATTAAGTTCATTTGCTTCTGCAACCAGCTGTGCTCTAGTAGTCACAGCATTGGATAAAGAAAGATATTCTCTTTCCCATGCAGAAATTTCATCAGTAGAACATTCTTTTATACCCTTTATGTTTCCCAAAATCAAGTCACAGCAAGGCTGGTTGAGAACACATACACGAACTTTCCCAGTAAAGAATGGCGTGGTTATTGTTACGTCGGCCATGGGATATATCTCTACCGTGCCTCCGAAAGTTATGCATTTCACTGACGTTCCAGTGAAACAAGATGGAGGGATTAACGACTTTCTTATCCCGACCGTTGTGGAACCCGTGTCCCTTAAAATTTTAATTGGAGTGTTAAACAAAAACCCATTATGTAAAGTGAGAGTACCAACACCGTCATAAGATGACAACACTGGTAAGCCATGTCCACATTTAAGCCGTGGTGTAGCTCCAGGTTGAAATAACATCTTACATTCTGTACAATTATTAGAATTTTCTAAATCAACGTTACACGCATTGGCGTGATTATTGGTTGGATGGATGTCATTACTGACATTTCTATCTACCGTCTGACAAGCATTGGCTTGTGAGCGTGCTCTATTATGACTTCTAACGAAGTGAGATCTTCTGCGATCTGAAAAATTGTCTGAATGAGAATGTCCATTGTTGTCCCTGTTATAATGGCCACCCCGCGGTGACAAATTATGATTGTCCGTATATTTGTTGTGTGAATACTGGTTATTTCGATACCATTGGTTATTGTTATAATTGTTGAAATTATGCCTGTCTCTACCTCGTGAAGGTGAGCGATTATGGTAAAAATTATATTTACCCCTATAGGATGTGTGATTATTTTCTCTATGATTATATCGTCTATCCAAGCTACGAGTGCGCGATCTCCCGTGCGTTGCAGCACACGCAGTAGATGAGTCCAAGACTTTTGCTCTGCTCAATGACAAGTTTGGATGAGCAACGGAAAATTGTTGACCTAATTTTTCCATTTCATCGATACTAGTCGGATTACGTTCTTGTAAGAATGATACAATATCCTGGTTTACCGACGAAACAATTTTATCTCTTAATAAGAGATCACATAATCCTTCAAACGTTTTAGGGATAGAAGCCTGTTCAACCCATCTTTGGAGACATAGTTTTATGGAGGAAACAAAATCCTCAAAATTTTTACCCTCTACCGGTAACATGGATCGAAACTTTTGTCTATAGCCTTCCTGATCCAGACCATATCTGCGTATAAATGCTGCCTTTACGACCTGAAAATCATGTCTTTTATCTTGGTCTATACCCAGATAGACCCCAACTGCATCACCTGTGAGGAGACCCGAAAAAACACCAGACCACGAATCTTTATCAATATTTAAGCAAGAGACTCTTTCCTGAAATCTTAATAAATAAAAACTTATATCGTCGTGAGGAGGAGAAAAAGGTGGTAGTCTTAAATTAAAGTTAGGGGTTGTGATTGCCTTCTTCGATGAACCATTACTATCTGAATCATGGGAACCATGATGTTGTTGAAAACGAAGTTTTTCAACCTCAAAAGCTTTCTCCCTTTCAAATTTTGCCTCCTCGGCAGCAATTTCCGCTAAACGAATTGCCTTTTCATGTTCCATTTTCTCTCGTTCCGCAGCGATTTCTGCTATACGAATTCTCTCTTCCTTATTTGCTTTTTCTTGTGCCATAGTAAATTCCCTTTCTTCTCTTTCTCTTTTCTCATTTCTTTCTCTTTCTTCTTTTGCCTCTGCCTTTTCATATGCAGTCAAAGCAAAATTTTTTAAAATATCACCTTCCATACCCAGCGCCTTGCCTTGTTTAATAAAATAGTCAAGAGTCGCCATAGTATACCACAAATTATAACTTTTCTAAACAATAAATCAATATCTATGTTCTCCTCTGCCTTACTTAGACCATCACACTATGGAATAGTGTGTCTGATTGGTATAGTCACAATGTGAATATATATATAACTATATCACCTTCGTCGATTTTCAAAAAGCCTTTGATAGTCTACACCGCCCATCATTGTGGAAGATACTTACAATCTATGGTTTTCCAACAAAATATGTGAATATAATCAAAGCGCTATATGACAATGCAAGATGTTGTGTTAGAACAAATAAAGGGAATACAGAATGGTTTACAGTAGAAACAGGGGTGAAACAAGGCTGTATTATGTCACCACTACTTTTTGGAATAGCTATTGATTGGGTTATGAGAAACTATACCCACAATGAACAATTGGGTATAAAATGGACAAATGGAAAATTCCTGGGGGACCTGGATTTCGCAGATGATGTAGCATTCTTAAGTTCAACACCAAGACAATCCCAAGAAGCAATAAATAATTTGTGTCATCTCTCGGTTAAAATTGGTCTCCAAATAAATGCCTCTAAAACTAAAGCTATGAACTTTTCTAACGAGACCTTTGATATCATCTTGAACGGGGAAAAACTACAGAAAGTTGAAAGTTTCAATTATTTAGGCAGTAAAATGACTCAGGATGGTGACACAACAAGAGAAATCCATACTAGAATTGCTTTGGCAGCTAGCGCCTTCAATAGATTATCTAACATTTGGAAATTACTGTCGTAGATTTCCGATAGGAGAATTAAGACTAGGTTTGGTCCCTTCTGAATAGGTTTGAATAGGTGATAGACTCAGTGAGAGTTAGTGAAAGGTAATAGAATTTCCACACACGTGAGATGATAGATTTGATATAGTGGCTGTCTCTGAAAGCGAAAAGAATTCTTCTCTCTCTCACCTATCTTCTACAACAGTTGTTACAGCGTCAGACAGACTACACCAATATACATATTACGTATATTTCTATCACTCACAGGCACGCACATACACGTGACGACAGGTAAACACACAGACGTGGGAAAACTATAACAATGATATATATATTATCTAGAACGAGCTGACCAAACACGATTATTAAGTTCAAGAGCGATTTTATTATCAGGAAAAATCGGCTCACAACATCAAAGAAAGTACATCAAGGAAAATACATATACACATAGTCATCAAAAATCAAGGAAATGTTGCAAGGATGATAGCCCCGTTATGGTGTTAACTCTAGGTTTAGCCCGGCCCCGTTAAGAGAACAGATGATGGCGCCAGAGTCACAGATACATAGGGTTTGAGTCTAAGAGTTGTCTTAGTTTTATCTCGTAATTATATGCACAGAGTTTGGAAAAAAATCTGATTTAACCTAAGACAAAAAAAACACAAGAACTCTAGCCTTAGCAACAAATTATGCAGATTGGAAAAAAAAATGAGGACAGCAACAGGGTGTCAAAGATATAATAGTGAAAATATCACTCAGACCAGTGTACACTCATTCATTCCGCCATGGCTTCTCATTCAGGTACTCACGACTTTGCTCGCTGCCTCTTGGAACACATTGATCTTAGATTTTCACACAGACTCAAAAAATGCAGTCTTCTGCCAAGAAGTCCCCAGTTCCAAAAGACTTATCTAACTTGGAGTCTCCGGGAACGACTACTTGGGTATGCAAATTTGTTCAAATGTCTGATTAAGTCACCTAACAATTATTCCAGGCGCGGGAGTTAGCAGAGCACAGTGTCAATAGCGTAGGTTTAAAAAAAAATGATGAATGTCAGGTCGGTGCCTTCCCTCAGTATAGGATTCACTTTAGTCACACCACAGATTTGTCCACAAGATATAATCTAGTCGGGAAATGATTGTTAATATTCACGCCACCAGGCAGCAAATTATATAGAGTTTCTAGAAGAAATTAAGTGCTGGCTCCAAGGTCCAGTATTTATCATTACAGTCTTTGAAAACCCGTTATAGGGATATTAGTATTTCTGTCTAACTTGCACCGTCAGATCAGTGTTACTTGAGAAAACCCACGTGGTTCAAAATAAGGACTGTCTATTTCTTCACAAGTATGGAAACTACTACTAGGTGCTGGTAAAGTTAGGGTCACCCCAAAACTTTCACTGTGTGGAGGAAAAATAACACATATAATATAATAAACAGAATCTGTACTGGTTAAAACTTACATTTAAACTTGCAAGCAGAGAGCTTTGCTTATCATTTAAACTTCCCGTGACGTAAGTTATATTTAAAAATCAGCAATCCTCATAAATTAGGAACACGTGCGTATTCCGTCACCATTCATGAGGCTCGATTCTAGAGTTTATACGTTAGTTTAGAAAAATACACTCGACTGAGTATTAGCAGTTAAATTTATAAATAGCTACAATTGCCGTTATAAGCTAGAAATTTAATTTTTAGTCTGCTTTCCACTGAATGCTTCCCTAGAAAAATATAATAGCCTACCACTTTATTTCTCTTCTGCGCTAAAGAAATAGATTAAAATGAATTAAGCGATTTAACACTTTAACACTCACAAAATCTATATATCTATCATATTAATTACCTCAACCACAGAATTACAGGTAGTCGCACAACTTAAGAATAAAAATGCTGAAAATATTTCTGGAAGTCTAGAAGTTCGACAAATTGCCGAAACAAACTGAGATCTTCGCTAACAGCTATTCTGTTTTCGAGCGACCTATCTACTGTGGAGTCTATGAGCGAGAATGAAATTAAAGTTTCAAACTTGGCCAATATCTTAAAATCAGACAAAGGGCCCAAACTTATTTCGCCAAGCGAAATTATCTCCCCTACTCCCAACATTTACGTCCGCTTAACGCGTGTCGTAACTGTCACCTACTGACCACGATGTACGCGTGTCAGTTTCAAATCCCAGACAGCCTGACTCCATTGCCCAAGTGAGCGCCGTGTCAGTTTGGGATTTTCCAGCCAAATGTCTGGATACTGACCGGTGCAGATGTAAAGTATCACACCTCACCGGGACTAATGCCGAGAAGAAGCTCGCGCGCTCGGTGAGAATGTAGACGATTTGCTACGTCCTGTGTTCAGCGAACCGACTTATCACGCCTTCTGACGCCCTGCAGCCCTGACATCTACGTAATATCGTCCTAGCGCGATTCTCAGTTTAAGAGAAAGGAAAACAGGTAAAGTTTGCGAATTATATGAAAATAATATTCGCAAAACGAATGGATGAAAAAAATATACAGGAAAAAAAATACAGAGATAATAAAAGAGAGAATTTATGTGAAAGAATAGGAAGAAGATGTAGGAAATTAAATGAATATAAACCCTACGTGACAGAGCCTCCCCCCTTTAAGATATGGAAGCACTCCATGTCTACGTTATGGAGTTTAATTTCCTATAACCGTAGCTTCGGGGTGTCTGTCTTCTTCCCTCTCCTCTTCCCCTCCATCTCTGTCCAATTCCTACTCAAGTCCACTCCTCAAAGTTTCCTTCCCCTGGAATGTCTCATATGCGCGCTTGAAAGAGCGTCGCCGCTTCTGACATTTTTGAAAGATTTCCTGTGATAGCGGTGGAATATCCCTGCCACTATCGTCATCTTCGTCAGTTTTGGCGATCGTCAGGAGATGGTCGGAGGTTGGCACTGGTTTTTCCAAGTATCTCTTTAAGAGATTTAAATGGAAAACCTTCTCCTTTCCTTCAATAGAGATCTGGTAGTTAGCCTTAGAAATCTTTTTCAGGACGGTAAACGGCCCTTGCCATCCGATCTTCAGTTGGTTGTTCTCGGTAGGGAGTAACACCAAAACTTTCTCTCCTGCTTCCAGTTCTCTCTCTTCCGCGACTTTCCTGTATCGGTTAGCGTGCTTTGTGCGAGCTCGCTTAAAGTTAGTCGTTGCTAGGTCCCACCCTAGTTTCAACCTTTCCTTTAAAACCGACACATATTTACTGGCTGAGACAACTGTCTCATCAGCCTTCTCGTCTGTCAGAGACTGAAGTAAGGCTTCAAGCGGGCCCTTAATGGGTCTGCCGAATAAGAGTGTAGCTGGCGGAAATCCTGTGGAAGTATGAGGAGATTCTCTGTAGCCAAATAATGCTGCAGGAATACAGAGATCCCAATCTTCAGGTTTCACTTGTGCCAGCTTACTTAGCATCATGGTGAGGTTTCCATTAGCACGTTCCACGAGCCCATTTCCGGCCGGAGTATATGGCTTAGTGTGGATGTGCTGGGTCCTCAAGATCTTAACGATCTCATCCATCAACAGGTTTCGGTATGGAGATCCATTATCCGTCAACACTTGCTGAGGGAATCCCAACCGAGTGAAAATCTGCACGAGGGCTTCTGCGACATGCTTGGCATCTGCGCATGTTAGCGGGATAGCTTCTGCCCATAAAGTGCATGTATCGACTAAGGTCAGGATGAACCTGTTCCTTCTTTTAGTCCTTTCGAAAGGCCCTAAAATGTCGATCACAACCCGTTCGAATGGTGTTCCCATTATTGGCATTTCACCCATGTGGACTGGGGGTGTCCGTTGCTTGGGTGGTACACGTTGGCACTGGGCACAGGATTTGACATATCTGATAATATCAGTATTTACTCCTGGCCACCAATAATGAGTGGTTATACGTTGGTTTGTGGCGTTCTGTCCCATATGTCCGCTAAAGGGAAGAGAGTGCCCCATTTCTAGGATTTGGCTTCTGTACTGTTTCGGTACTAGGAGCTGGTTGTAACCTTGGTCAGGCTTGCCCGTTCTCCGATAAAGTACGCCATCCTCAGAAAAAATGTCCCCGTGCTGTTTGGGTTCCTTAGCCATGGGCAGTTTCCTAAAGCAGGGTGCCAAAGTAGGGTCCTTGTATTGCGCTTCTTTAAGTTCCATAGGTAACAAATTAGGCGCAGGCTCCCGTTCCTTCTTGGTTTGCCCTCTTGTAGTTACTGCTGCCACAATCGGCTCTTCCGGTTTCCCAATACACACGTATCTCCCGCCAAGTATGACTGGGTAGATGGGATCATCCATAACAGCCGCTTTGATCACACCTCTGACAAAGTCAGAGTGTATCTCCACCAATGCGATGGGAAGCGCTGTAGGTGCATCACTCTTACGAACTCCACAAAGTTTGACGGTCTCTCCTGTCTCTTGACCGGGTTTAACCAGGTTTCTGGCAACAATGCAATCGTAAGAAAGCCCCGTGTCAAATAAGCAAGAAGTTTGAGAACCGTTCAAAGTAACAGTACCTCGCGTTGAGGGTCTATCCCCAACAGGTTGGGAATCACTGTCAATAATTCCGCCTTGCGAGACTGTCAATAAGCATCCGATGCGTTTAGGCTCGGTGTGCTCGGTCTGATCATATGTCCCGTGCTCAGGGGTTCTCCCTTTGCCACCTTGTCCTTTCTGGCTACGCTGCCATATAGGGCGGTCGGGTTGATCAGACTGTTTGGGGTGGTTGGGGTACTTGTTCTTGTAGAACTTGGATTTTTCAGGAGGGGGGTTTTGAGGTCCAGTTTCTCTGTGGTTATTTTGGTTAGAAGCCTGAGAAGATTGCTCTAGGTTATGTTTTCGAAAATGCTCCTCTGTCGGTTTCCGCTTTGTGGCCGGTAGTTCAGCCAGCGCATTGTGATAACGCTCAGACTTTTCCAAAATGTCTTCAAGTTTTTCTGCCCCCTGCTCAGCGAGAAATCTCCGGGTATCAGCAGACAAAGTGTTCTTTATTTGTTCAGTTAGAACAAGTTCCTCAAGACCTTCATAGGTAGAGGGGAGCTGCGAAAGCTCAAGGCACTTTGTTAGATATCCCTTAAGACGAGATGAGAACTGGTGAAAAGTTTCAGAATTCTCTTTCCGGCTGTTGCGAAACAGTTGCAAAAACTTGCGAGCGTTCATTTCAAAGCGCTCCAGTAACGCTTTCTTCAACACATCGTAGTCGTCTTGTTGGCTACTTTCCAGCTTAGAATAAACATCATAAGCAGAACCTTTTAGGGCCTGGGAAAGTTTCATATTCCAACGCGACCTCTCTAACCCGTACAGAGTTGCAATTTTCTCAAATTTTTCTAACCATGTGTCAATCTTCTCATTTGGACAAGGAAAAGATTCAAGAGTGAAAGACATAGCATTTAGTTGAAGGGATTGAGTGTTAGCAGGGTCAGTTAAGGAAGAATGAGGAGAAGACTCTCCATTGCTGGAGGTAGAGGCAGCACCACGACTTTGGAACTCAAGAGTTTTAAGCGCTAACTCATGCTGTCTCTGTTTCTCTTTTTCCTCAAGCTGTCTCTCCTCTCTCTCCTTCTCATGCTGTCTCTCCTTCTCTTTTTCCTCATGCTGCATCCTGCGGATTTCCATTTCCTCATCCATTTTCTTCTGCTGTAATAGACGGTCTGCTCTTTCTCTCTGCTTCTGCTTCCCTCTAGTTCTTCTTTTTCCTCTTTAGCTTCAGCTGCTTTCCTCTCCGCATCATATCTCTCAAGTTCGTCTCTGACAAAAGCTTTCGCTTCCTCTCCTTCCAGTCCCTCCTCTCTCGCTTCGTCCCTGAGAAGTTGTCTAAGCTTTGCCCTCTCGGCCATATTATGTCAGTGACTGAGACACGTGGAGATAGAAAATAGGAAAAAGACTAACCTGGTTCCTACCACTTACGAGAAAAAAAATTACAAAAAATCAAAAGATGATATCCTTAACCCTGGGATACCTCCTCCAAAATAAAATCTAACTATCGCTGCTATTATCGGCAATAAAGCACTCAATGCAAAACACGACTACGCCAAATAAATGGTAGTTAAGATTACAACTGAAAAATAAGTTGCTACAGTGGAAAAGCAAAAGAATATTGCAAAAATTAAAGAGAAAAATAATCCCTTAATTTTTAAAAATCCACTATAAGTTCGCCCCTGAAGTCAGATCGGGTAAGGGAGGGAATTAATCTGGACAAAAAGTCCGAAACACACTCCTTAACTTAGTTCAAACGCCGTTCTGCCTCAGTACCCAGTGAATGTTATACACTCACCACTTTACCAGCATTTAGTATTACAATCAGCAGTTAACATATATCCCGACAAAATCAACCTGTAACCAAAATGTATATTATTCAAAGATGCTGTGGAAAAAAAACTTATTAGTTTGTGTGGTCAGCACGCCCGTAAACAGATCGCTAGTCTAGGGGGTAATTTTTTAAAAAAAAGATACACAACTCACAAGACATCACACTCTTACTCTATATCAGAATACAGAATCTTAAGTTCAAAATCCAGATAGACGAGTCCACGTTTGTCGTACTCGTCTTCCTATTCTAAGTTCAAAGACCGGAAACGAGCCTCATTTGTCGTACTCGTCTTCCTATTCTAAGTTCAAAATCCGTCGACGAGATTTGTCGTAGATTTCCGATAGGAGAATTAAGACTAGGTTTGGTCCCTTCTGAATAGGTTTGAATAGGTGATAGACTCAGTGAGAGTTAGTGAAAGGTAATAGAATTTCCACACACGTGAGATGATAGATTTTGATATAGTGGCTGTCTCTGAAAGCGAAAAGAATTCTTCTCTCTCTCACCTATCTTCTACAACAGTTGTTACAGCGTCAGACAGACTACACCAATATACATATTACGTATATTTCTATCACTCACAGGCACGCACATACACGTGACGACAGGTAAACACACAGACGTGGGAAAACTATAACAATGATATATATATTATCTAGAACGAGCTGACCAAACACGATTATTAAGTTCAAGAGCGATTTTAATATCAGGAAAAATCGGCTCACAACATCAAAGAAAGTACATCAAGGAAAATACATATACACATAGTCATAAAAAATCAAGGAAATGTTGCAAGGATGATAGCCCCGTTATAGTGTTAACTCTAGGTTTAGCCCGGCCCCGTTAAGAGAACAGATGATGGCGCCCGAGTCACAGATACATAGGGTTTGAGTCTAAGAGTTTTCTTTGTTTTATCTCGTAATTATATGCACAGAGTTTGAAAAAAATCTGATTTAACCTAAGACAAAAACACAAGAACTCTAGCCTTAGCAACAAATTATGCAGATTGAAAAAAAAAATAGGACAGCAACAGGGTGTCAAAGATATAATAGTGAAAATATCACTCAAACCAGCGTACACTCATTCATTCCGCCATGGCTTCTCATACAGGTACTCACGACTTTGCTCGCTGCCTCTTGGAACACATTGATTTTAGATTTTCACACAGACTCAAAAAATGCAGTCTTCTGCCAAGAAGTCCCCAGTTCCAAAAGACGTATTTAACTTGGAGTCTCCGGGAACGACTACTTGGGTATGCAAATTTGTTCAAATGTCTGATTAAGTCACCTAACAATTATTCCAGGCGCGGGAGTTAGCAGAGCACAGTGTCAATAGCGTAGGTTTCTAAAAAAATGATGAATGTCAGGTCGGTGCCTTCCCTCAGTATAGGATTCACTTTAGTCACACCACAGATTTGTCCACAAGATATAATCTAGTCGGGAAATGATTGTTAATATTCACGCCACCAGGCAGCAAATTATATAGAGTTTCTAGAAGAAATTAAGTGCTGGCTCCAAGGTCCAGTATTTATCATTACAGTCTTTGAAAACCCGTTATAGGGATATTAGTATTTCTGTCTAACTTGCACCGTCAGATCAGTGTTACTTGAGAAAACCCACGTGGTTCAAAATAAGGACTGTCTATTTCTTCACAAGTATGGAAACTACTACTAGGTGCTGGTAAAGTTAGGGTCACCCCAAAACTTTCACTGTGTGGAGGAAAAATAACACATATAATATAATAAACAGAATCTGTACTGGTTAAAACTTACATTTAAACTTGCAAGCAGAGAGCTTTGCTTATCATTTAAACTTCCCGTGACGTAAGTTATATTTAAAAATCAGCAATCCTCATAAATTAGGAACACGTGCGTATTCCGTCACCATTCATGAGGCTCGATTCTAGAGTTTATACGTTAGTTTAGAAAAATACACTCGACTGAGTATTAGCAGTTAAATTAAATAGCTACAATTGCCGTTATAAGCTAGAAATTTTAATTTTTATTCTGCTTTCCACTGAATGCTTCCCTAGAAAATATAATAGCCTACCACTTTATTTCTCTTCTGCGCTAAAGAAATAGATTAAAATGAATTAAGCGATTTAACACTTTAACACTCACAAAATCTATATATCTATCATATTAATTACCTCAACCACAGAATTACAGGTAGTCGCACAACTTAAGAATAAAAATGCTGAAAATATTTCTGGAAGTCTAGAAGTTCGACAAATTGCCGAAACAAACTGAGATCTTCGCTAACAGCTATTCTGTTTTTCGAGCGACCTATCTACTGTGGAGTCTATGAGCGAGAATGAAATTAAAGTTTCAAACTTGGCCAATATCTTAAAATCAGACAAAGGGCCCAAACTTATTTCGCCAAGCGAAATTATCTCCCCTACTCCCAACATTTACGTCCGCTTAACGCGTGTCGTAACTGTCACCTACTGACCACGATGTACGCGTGTCAGTTTCAAATCCCAGACAGCCTGACTCCATTGCCCAAGTGAGCGCCGTGTCAGTTTGGGATTTTCCAGCCAAATGTCTGGATACTGACCGGTGCAGATGTAAAGTATCACACCTCACCGGGACTAATGCCGAGAAGAAGCTCGCGCGCTCGGTGAGAATGTAGACGATTTGCTACGTCCTGTGTTCAGCGAACCGACTTATCACGCCTTCTGACGCCCTGCAGCCCTGACATCTACGTAATATCGTCCTAGCGCGATTCTCAGTTTAAGAGAAAGGAAAACAGGTAAAGTTTGCGAATTATATGAGAATAATATTCGCAAAACGAATGGATGAAAAAAATATACAGGAAAAAAAATACAGAGATATTAAAAGAGAAAGTTTATGTGAAAGAATAGGAAGAAGATGTAGGAAATTAAATGAATATAAAACCTACGTGACAATTACGATCATTGAATATACATACCAAGCTTCGTCTGTTTAATTCAAATGTTATCTCAGTGTTAACATACGGCTGTGAGAGTTGGAAAATAACAAAATCATTGGAGAACAAGCTGAATACATTCGAGAACAAATGTCTTAGAAAACTCATGAACATCAGTTGGAAAGAATTCAAGACTAATCGACAAATAAGAGAAGACTCTAGGCAGAAATATGTCTCCGACTATATAAGGAAAAGACGATGGTCATATATCGGTCATGTCCTACGAATGCAAAACAACAGAATACCACTACAGGCGCTCACTTGGGTTCCTGAGGGTAAGCGGAAAAAAGGAAGACCAAAAGAAACACTCAGAAGAACAATAATAAGAGAAGGAAGAACGTTGGGCCTAAATAATGTGCAAGAGCTAAGAGGAGTGGCGTCACAACGAACAACCTGGAGAGCACTGGTTTCTGCCTTATGCGCCGTGTTTGGCGCTTAAAGAATCTATTATTATTATTATTATTATTATTATATCACCTGCACAAATCCTTTATACGCTTATTAATATAATAATTAGCGTTTATGATCCTGCTTCTTGTTATCGACAAGAATCGCAGGATATATCACCAACAATATTATAGAATTATAGTTAATCAATAAATAGTTTATCATATACATGCTGCAAAGAAAAATTATCACATGACATGACTAACGAAAGACATGGATGGAAACCAAATAAAGAAACGACAAAATTGTAAGTAGTCGAAAATTCTAAGACAAAAGAAAATTAAAATTTCCACCAGTAATTAACGAGACAAAACGACAAATCACTTTTATCATTAATGTAAATTTTACAAAAGATAGCCAGGAAAGACCTACGCCAGACTAAATTCCCGAACAAAATTGAAATTTAAAAAAAATACGACGAATCACAGCACTGCTAACACGCATGAAAGCCTTAATTTCAAACAGAGCGGAAATCACGACAGCACTAAATGCTGAATCCCTGAAAGAAATTAATGCAATCAACCTATAGAAATACGACACTGAAACGTAAAATGCCTCCTAAACAGTCGCCCGCAAGAGACAAAGAAAAGAAACATATAACACAAAAGAAGCGAGATTTGCCCAACAATGATAGGACCAACAACCATGACGTTACATAACATTACTTATCTGAATCGACCATGAGCGTCCATTCTTCGCTGTAACTCCAATGGGTCGTTCCACGCAATATTAAATTGAAATGTGGATAATGTAGTAATCTTATAATGTAGTAATCAGCAACCATGATGACGAAATATGAAGACGTTCTCGTAAATCGTTCACTGAGTATTCAGTTCAATGGGAATGTCCGACCTTTACTCGTGTGAGACACATTGTAGAGATAGTGTCAATATATAATGATAGAGACGAAATGTTATTTTCCAACGAGTGACCGACTAAACTGATGAGGTGACCTTGTCAATGTCCTAACGGTTTGATCTATTACTTCCGAGTCCACTTGTCCAGCGAAACGCCCTCCTCGTAAAATCGCAGATTTCATATTTCTCCCGTGAAGATATTCGTCAGATTGGTATAGCATTCCTCTCATGGTAAATCAGCGTGAACGATTTCATCATGGATATAATGTTTTTTCTGATCCTCAAGTAAGGTACCAGGTCTGGGCATGACCTAGTATACGAATATTGTAAATTTCATGTCTGCACAAAGTTGCATTCCAACAGCTGTCTCTGCATAAAATGTTCATTGTTGAACAGCGATAGATTGATCAAAATTCCCGATATTGTCCCAACATAGAACTCTGTCTGCCAATAGCCTGAGCAACCTTCAAATGTCCTTCAAATCCAACGGACGACAGCCTCCCATATCTGTGGTGGGGCGCCGTTCGAATATATTTTGTGTTCGTTTATTATTATTATAGGTAAATTGCTACCCCTGTCCACAGTTAATATATATTTGATTGCTCCAGCGGTCGCTCATAGTACTGCTCGTTATCCCGTTACATCCCGGGTAAAATCTCTCACTTTTCATAGTTTTGTTCCCTCTATCACAACACGCATACAGGTTCTCTACCTGACCAATGAGGAACTAAAACAGTCTTCTTTTCAAACGAATTCGACATCTTTTAATAACTGAAATTCTTTGTAGCATGCATACTCGTTATTCATGATTAATCCTTATTTATTAATTTTCTCCGTACATATTACTTTTAATTCAAGAGTATTCATGCTTGTTGCGTGATAAATTCTCGCAACATCGTTTTATTACAATATCTATTTTATAACGCAAGGGCAACAACTGCTTGAAATTTATAGTCACTTTTCTCGGTAAGCATTTGTCTTCTCGCGTTGGTATTGAATGCAGTTAAGATTTGAGCTGTGGTCATTTTGCGCTGGACTGCGCATGACTTGTCTTGCTTTTTGGTCGATCGGTTTCCGCCCACCACTAGTGGAGTGAGCGATTTGAATGGCGAAAGAGATGCCTCGTTGAAGAGGGGATCTCCGCTATTTTTTGTTCTGTCAGGGATGTGTAGTCCTCTTAATGGATATTTCGTTTATTCGAGATAATACCTCTAGTGTTTCCCACATGTCGGGAGGCGTGATATTTCTGTGTATTTCATGAAAGCAAGGTAAATTGACTTTTTCATTAACTCTATCGATTTTTGGTCGTGAGCGATTTCGATTCATAGCCTGTCTTCGAAAGTCGTCGTCACGAGATGTTTTCCCAGCTCACATGTCGCTGTATTGTACTGCATCGGTTGATGCAGGTCCCAAGGACCATTACTTGCTACTTTGTTAAATGAACTAGGTTTGAAAAACCTTTATTATCTAGAGGATATTTTTGAGGACATTATTTATACTTCGGCAGACGTGTCTGTCTTGCTGAAGTCAGACTAAGGAGAGTGAACTGATCTCATACATCTGGTTATCTCCTGGCTGTTATAGAAAAGGATGGAGTTTTTCACCTGACTACATTTACAGCACTATGAAATATAACATGCATCTGACTCATCATTGTAATGCTGTCTACCGTCTATTGCTGTATTGAATGTTGCTGTGATAATGACTGTTTGATGTGCCTACATATTCGCGTAACCATTTTGTCACTGTGGCGTCCACAATAAATAATGAAGAAAAACGTCAACGGCTGTTTCAAGAATCATTGACTTTATACGTCGTGAGTTTACTGACGTCCTATGTGGATTGCCCTGTTATTTTTGTATGAACATTGTTTTGACTGAACACATCTGCACACTACACAAAACCAGACATGCGGATACCATCCATCATCATATGGCATCACGCATCATTTGGTGGCCATAAGCTGGTTTGATTCTGGTACCAGCAAACACGGGGTCCCTTACCCACTTCATTTTCAACAAGAATTCATCAGCATCCTTCAAGAAATTAACATTCTTCAATACAGTCAACATCTTCAAAATTTTCAAAGTACTCGGCGTTGCCCGGTAAAAGTCAAAATTTCAATTTTTTGACGGAAACAAGAATTTGACAGTACCCGGCGTTGTTACATGTTGCCGGATAACTCGGACTGCTGTTATCTTTTACGCAAGTCAGGCAAGTTGCTGCTGTCAAGGTTCCAGTGCTGTCGTTTTTGTGAAGGTCAAGTGCCGGTTGAAACGGGTTGTTTTCTGAAGAAGGCCAAGTACCGATTTCCATCAACTTACTTTTGGATTAGAAGGTCAAGTGCCGAAACAACTCAACACACAGTATTTCAGAAGCTCTTGTACCATCGTGTTAGCAGTGGAAGCAGTTCAGATGTGCCATCATCGTTGGAGCTTCGCTCTTTAGGACGTTGATTGACATCCGTTTTTTCTGCTGTTCTACGATTGGAAGCCTATAAGTTAAGTGGCCTGTTTGTATGTAAACTGTGCCCTTATACTTCTGCTGAGTCTTCTGTGTATCATCTCATTCTATATGTTATATGTTTATATGTTATTTGTATATTTATATGTTTATATTTCAGCGGGTTCTCGGTTGGGTGGTGTCTCCGTTAGATTATGCCACGTCATAGAGGTCGTCTATTGTGAGCGTTTTCTGTAGGGTTTGCAAATTTCCGATACTGGAATTTGCTAAGCGACTTCTGTTGCTATTTATGTTAGCTGTGATGACATGTTTTAATATTGTTTTCGTTATTATTTCGCATTCTTTAGTTTTGTTTTGATTTGTTTGTATTTGTTAGCCTACTCTTGTCTATAATTTAGTTTCATACAACATTTTTGTTTATACACTGTGGTGTCATGTATTTTGTTTAATTCTATCGCAGATATCGTCACATTTTTTGTGATATTTCATTAATTTCTGCTTTATTTTTAGTTGATTTCTGCGAACGTTTTTGTATTGTTGCTGATCTTTGTTATTGTTTACATTGTTATTGTTTACATTGTTTGTATTGTTTACATTTTCAATGTTTACATTCTGCATGTGTTTACATAGTCATTGTTTACAGTTATAGTAATTAGTTAATGGGCTATGCTAATGCACTGTTACTACTACACTGATGATAAATGAATGATGAATAGTGTCGTGCACTATTGAATGAGAAGTGCACTTATGATCAAGAATTGATTGTTGATATTTCATATACAAGTTCTTTGATTGGAGACTTGTTTCCCACAGAGACTGGGATAATATAAGGTGATGTGAATATACAAGTGCTTAATTAAGACTTGTTACACTTAGGTTTGAAATAAATTAGTTAATTATTTCAGGTTTTGGACTCATATGTTAGACAACATGTCTACATTTGAGCACTTTATTGAGCAGGGTAAATTGCTTGGGAAGACTGGTGATAAGTTAGAAGAATTTGCAACTGCTCGATATGATAAAGCAATGGAAGCTGAACAAAAGAAACTGCATATGGAAGCTGAACAAAAGAAACTGCAGATGCAGGTGGATGAAAAAAGATTCCAAATGGAAATGGAAAAACAAAAAAGGGAATCAGAAGCTGAGGAAAGAAAACGCCAGATAGAGGCTGAAAATAAATGACTTGAAAAAGAGGTTGAAAATAAAAGACTTGAAAAAGAAGCTGAGAATAAAAGACTTGAAAAAGAGGCTGAAAATAAAAGACTTGAAAAAGAGGCTGAAAATAAAAGACTTGAAAAAGAAGCTGAAAGACTTCAAATAGAGGCTCAGGCTGAGGAAAGAAGATTACAGAGAGAGTCTGATGAGAGGAAAGAGAAAGCAAAAATGGAACATGAAGAAAAGGTCTTAGCTTTAGAGTTGGAAAAATTGAAATTGACGAGCATGAGTAATGGTAATGATTCAAACAAGGGTTCATCTTCTGGTAAGGCTAATAATGATACTTTTAAGATTAAGTTACCAACATTTAGTCCTTCCAGTGATGACATAATGTTCTATCTGGACAGATTTGAACAAGCATGTACAGCTCATAACATAGACAAAGCAAAATATGTTTATCAGTTATCAGGGATACTGACAGGTAAAGCTCTAAGTATATTAAATATGGTGGATGAACCTGACAAGAACAATTATGAGGTTGTCAGGGCCGCTTTGTTAAAGAAATATCAGCTTAACGAAGACGGCTATCGTCTACAATTTAAAAACATGTTACCTGAAAATGGAGTTGAATTCTCCGAGTTTATTGCAAGAATACGCATTACTTTCTCACGATGGGTTGAACTATCTAAGACGGAAAAAACTTATGAAGGACTTATGGACTTAATACTTAGAGACAAAGTCATGTCGTCTGTCAATGAGTCTTTCCTTGCTTTCCTTCATGAACGTAAACCTAAAACAATAAAAGAAATGGAAGATTTCTGTTGCCAATACGTAACTGCGCACCCACACATAACCATGGGTAACTCTAAGGTGAAAGAAGGTTTACCAGTTGCTTCGGCAGCTCCGTATGGTCAAAACTTTGCTCGTAGATTCCAACAAAATTTTGATAGAAAGAGTAGCGGTAATTTCTGTCAAAATCATGGAAATCAATTTCATGGTGATTCTTCTTCGAAGAATTGGAGACAACCTGATAGTACTCGTTACTATCACCCTAATAATTATAAGCATTTCAAAAGAGGATATGGTAATAGAGGTTATTCCTGCCGAAGACCTCAGAACCAAACAAATAGATGTTCGCATCAATGTGAACATGATAGTAATCGTGGAAACTGGAATTCGAACCAGGATAACAATTACAATAGAGACAATAATAACTGCAGAGATAATAATAACTCTGATAACTTCAGAGGTAATAATAGTCGGGGTAGATCTCAACACAAAAAAAAGAGATATCAGCAGGCTAATGCTGTACAACAGGAAACTGAGGGAGCCTGTAATCATGTTGTTGATAGTAAAAACTTTGACGCTGTCACTGGTTCTGCTTTTGACTTTGAGAGAGCAAACAAATGCCCCCAATGCAGTACTTTATTCGAACCGGGTACCATAACTACTTTGAGTTGTGGTCACCCACTTCCCGCTCTTCCTGCTGCTGTTGCGCATGACGGGAGGGGTTCTTTAATTCTACATAAGGGTCTTGTTAATGATACTCCGGTCTCACTACTTTTCGATTCCGGATGCACCACTATTGGTGTTAGACAATCGCTTGTAGATCCATCTTGTGCTACAGGAAGGGTTATTAAATGTGTCACATTTGGCGGCACTCTAGAAAAATATCCTACTGCTGTAATTCGCATTGCCACTCCTTTCTTTACTGGAGATGTGCATGCTTGTCTCTTACCTAATCCTATTGCGGACCTTATTATTGGTCGTATTCACGGAGTTAGGGAGTGTACCCCACAGCAGATTGCTGCTTGGGAA
This sequence comes from Oreohelix idahoensis, assembly GCA_024509875.1. Classification (NCBI taxonomy): domain Eukaryota; kingdom Metazoa; phylum Mollusca; class Gastropoda; order Stylommatophora; family Oreohelicidae; genus Oreohelix; species Oreohelix idahoensis. The sequence continues at coordinate 434,081 of JAMPIV010022518.1, read as the reverse complement.
GATAATAACATGCAAGCTACAAATGCAGTAGTTACAAGAGCACAAGCTCTACAAACACCCGAAACTTCACTGAATAGTGATAATGAAGTTGATAGCCAAGATAGTCACTTAGTAATCACTCGTGACTCTTTCATAAAATTGCAAGAAGAAGATCCTTCTTTAAAAAAATTCTTCGTTCTTGCGAAGAAAGGTGATCCGAATCAGGATACAAATAGAAAATCTTGGATTGCAATGAGAAACGGCGTACTTGTACGTATGGTACAAGATTCGACTACGTCGGCACATTCGCAAATTCTTGTTCCCAAGAGCATGAGAGTGCAAATATTACAACATGCTCATGACTCGCAATGTGCTGGACATATGGGTTTTTCCCGTACGAAGTCGAGAGTCCTTGCGGCTTTCTTTTGGCCTTTTGTCAATAAGGACATTCGTATTTACTGCCGATCATGCAAGGTATGTCAGGAGGTCAAATCTAGAGGACCACGACATGCTGCGCCTATCCAGGCTGCTGACATTCCTATTCGGCCGTTTCAGAAAATGGCCATAGATATTATTGGCCCTTTTAAGGTCAAGTCGGCCAGAGGACATCAGTTTATCCTTACATGTGTCGATATGTGCACACGTTGGCCAGAGGCTATTCCTCTTAAGAGCATATCTACTACAGATATCGCAGATGCTCTTTGGTTGATATTTTCTCGCTTGGGGTTCCCCAGAGAAATATTGTCAGACCATGGCACTCAACTCATATCTGACACTATGTCACAGGTAATGTCTACCTTACATATTGAACGATCTCTCAGTAGTATCTACCATCCTATGTCTAATGGGTTAGTTGAGCGTCTGAATAGAACGCTCAAGACTTTGCTTGGTAAGATAACTGAAGATCATCCTCAAGATTGGGACAGGGTTTTACCCGCGGCTCTCTTTGCCTATAGAGAAGTCCCTAATGAACACACAGGATTTTCTCCCTTCGAACTTGTCTTTGGCGCGCGTCCACGCGGCCCTATGTCTTTATTACACGATCTCATCACTGCCGATGATATTAGCGATGAAACTCAATCCTCATATGAGTATGTCATTGCTCTTAGACAAAAGATCATTGAGGCATGTAAGCTAGCAACTGCTTCATCAGAAATTGCTAAAGAGAAGGCAAGGCAGTTTGCTAACAAGAATAGATGTCTACGACAACTTTGTCCAGGTGACAAAGCATTCGTCCTACTCCCCAGTAGGGAAAATAGACTTCTTATTGCATGGAAAGGTCCGTATGCAATAGTCTCTCGGATTTCCGATGTTGACTATGTGGTCGATATGGATGGAAAGCATAAAACTTTCCACATAAACATGCTTTCGGAATTTCACGAACGTCCGGACTATTTGCTGCCTATTTTCCAGGCAACGGATGATGCTCCTGCACCTCACGGTCATTATTCATCCCTGTCTGTCATACAGGATGAGGAAGCTACCTTCTCTGATGTCAACCTTCCCCTTCCAGTGGTTCCATTACATTCCACGGAATCTTGGAAAAACGTTTCTGTTTCTCCTAATCTTTCTGGTGACGAACATCGACAAGTCTCGTCGATGTTACAAACATTTCAGGATGTTCTCACTGACATTCCTGGACACACAGATGTCATAGAACATGACATAATTCTTACCGACAATAATCCAATTAGGGTTAGGCCGTATCCTATTCCTATACACTTTCAGTCGCAAGTGGAAAAGGAATTGGATGAAATGATTCAATTAAATATAATTGAACCATCGACTTCACCATATTCTTCTTCCATGGTTATTGTCCGGAAGAAGGATAAGAACATACGAATTTGCGTTGATTATCGCAAATTGAATCAGGTCACAAAGTTCGATGCTGAACCGATGCCTTTGTTAGAAGATCTACTGATTAGACTTTCTAATTCTAGATTCTTCACTAAACTTGACTTGTCTAAAGGTTATTGGCAAGTGCCTTTAGCAGAGCATGCCAAACCTCTTACTGCTTTTTCTACACCTAGGGGTCTATTTCAATGGAATGTTATGCCTTTTGGTCTCATGAACGCCCCTGCCACTTTCGTTCGCATGATGCGTCGAATTCTGTCACATCGTTCGGATGTCATCGCATACTTAGATGACATCTGTCTCTTCAGTGATACCTGGGAAGATCACTATTTAGGGTTATATGACTTACTGTCCACTCTACGTGAGAATAATTTGACAGCAAAACCTTCTAAAGCTTTTGTTGGTTTTGGTGAAATCTCTTTCCTGGGTCATCGTGTTGGTCATGGTCTCTTGAAGACAGAAGACCACAATACTTCCAAAATACTGAACATCTCTGTTCCTAAAACGAAGAAACAAGTTAGGAGTCTCTTAGGTTTAATTCAATTTTATGGGAGATTTATTCCAAATTTATCTTCGATCATGGCACCTCTCTCAACATTGTTGAAGAAAGGTTCGCCTAATCTGGTCCGTTGGTCTGAAGAATGCCAATCTTCACTAGACCAAATCAAGAATATATTTTCTTCTCCTCCCATCTTAAGATTACCTACTCTTGATAGGACTTTTGTTCTTCGGAGTGATGCTTCATCCACTGGGATTGGAGCAGCACTGATGCAAGAATATGCAAATACTCTGCATCCTGTTATGTACATTTCTAGAAAACTAAATGCGGCAGAGAGGAACTACTCGGTTTTAGACCGTGAGTTGTTAGCGATGGTTTGGTCAATTCTAAAGCTACAAAGATTCCTCCTGGGCGCACATTTCATTCTAGAGACTGATCAGAAAGCTCTTACAGCTATTCAGACTAAGAATTTGAAGAGTTCGAGATCCTCTCGATATGCTATAGCTCTTCAACCTTTTCACTTCACGGTACGAGCTATCCGTGGTGCGGATAATGTGATGGCTGACATTTTGTCTAGATGCCCACATGACTCCAACTAATACTTCTGTCCTATATTCCTATATATTACAGAGTCATAACACACCTATATTTCTACAATAGATTAGCACATCTGTACTTACTTTATATGTACACACTATCGTGCTTTGTTGTCATCTTCTTCTGTTCGTTTTTTAAGATGATAGAGGAGGACTGAGTAGTTAATATAAGGGCCGTTAGTTTACTAAACAGCCACAATTATTAATAATGTATTGTACCTTATGAAGCATATTAGTTATTAATTAGCATTATATTGCTTGTACTTTCTCAGAATGTCATTGTTGAGCTGAGGACTTACCTTACTAGTATCAAGCATGACGAGTTCTAGATTGTGTACTTACCCTCGGAATACCAGAGCATATGTCCTGGATCGTCATGTAGTTTAACTTTACTATGTACTTATGTCATTACATGTCAAAGAATGTACTATTTAAATTTTCCTATCAGATTTGTACATCCATTTTTAAAGACAATATTAGAGTATGCTGTTTAATGATGATTATGGTAACTTGCATACGTATATTGTGTTTACATGCTAACGTGATGTGTGTTGGTGACACCTCCCCGATGTGAATATTTTTTGAGACATATTTATTTTTCTGTTGAGGTATATCCTCACCAGACACTCTATATTTAGCCTCATGTTAGGCAATTTAATTAATTATCAGCGCATAATTCGTGCGTTTTGAGCCGCTTATCGCATGCTCTTTGATATTTAAAAAAAAAAAAATATGTTCCACATTTTTTTTTATCGGGAGGAGGTGGTGATATGTTGCGTGATAAATTCTCGCAACATCGTTTTATTACAATATCTATTTTATAACGCAAGGGCAACAACTGCTTGAAATTTATAGTCACTTTTCTCGGTAAGCATTTGTCTTCTCGCGTTGGTATCGAATGCAGTTAAGTTTGAGCTGTGGTCATTTTGCGCTGGACTGCGCATGACTTGTCTTGCTTTTTGGTCGATCGGTTTCCGCCCACCACTAGTGGAGTGAGCGATTTGAATGGCGAAAGAGATGCCTCGTTGAAGAGGGGATCTCCGCTATTTTTTGTTCTGTCAGGGATGTGTAGTCCTCTTAATGGATATTTCGTTTATTCGAGATAATACCTCTAGTGTTTCCCACATGTCGGGAGGCGTGATATTTCTGTGTATTTCATGAAAGCAAGGTAAATTGACTTTTTCATTAACTCTATCGATTTTTGGTCGTGAGCGATTTCTGGTTCATAGCCTGTCTTCGAAAGTCGTCGTCACGAGATGTTTTCCCAGCTCACATGTCGCTGTATTGTGCTGCATCGGTTGATGCAGGTCCCAAGGACCATTACTTGCTACTTTGTTAAATGAACTAGGTTTGAAAAACCTTTGTTATCTAGAGGATATTTTTGAGGACATTATTTATACTTCGGCAGACGTGTCTGTCTTGCTGAAGTCAGATTAAGGAGAGTGAACTGATCTCATACATCTGGTTATCTCCTGGCTGTTATAGAAAAGGATGGAGTTTTTCACCTGACTACATTTACAGCACTATGAAATATAACATGCATCTGACTCATCATTGTAATGCTGTCTACCGTCTATTGCTGTATTGAATGTTGCTGTGATAATGACTGTTTGATGTGTCTACATATTCGCGTAACCATTTTGTCACTGTGGCGTCCACAATAAATAATGAAGAAAAACGTCAACGGCTGTTCCAAGAATCATTGACTTTATACGTCGTGAGTTTACTGACGTCCTATGTGGATTGCCCTGTTATTTTTGTATGAACATTGTTTGACTGAACACATCTGCACACTACACAAAACCAGACATGCGGATACCATCCATCATCATATGGCATCACGCATCAATGCTCTTGTACAAACCCTCTCCTGTCATGAGGTACACACTTCATAGTAGGTCCACACTGGAACTTAAAAAGAAAACACAGCCAAAAACCACAGCTGTCACAAAACGCAAGGTTTTACTTCACCTTGGCCATACACATATCAACACAAACTCTGACGTCATTTTCCGGTGCGCCTCATTTTCAATAAATATCCCAAATAGTGCCGCATTTATCAGCACTAACTCAAACTCAATAAATCTAACATGTGGTGTGCATGGGCAGACACCACAGTAGTGATCACTTCCAATCTCTGGCCCCCTCCAGACTCTAGCATCCCGGACATATTTGAATGAGCTCCTCCTAACAATGGCATAGTCGATCACTGACTTCTCATTCTTTGTTGGTTCACACCTAGTGTATGCATGTATGCGCTTATGGGGGAACTTTGTGTTGGTAATGATCAGATTCTGCTCACTGCAGAATCTGAGGAGTCGCTTTCCATTGTCATCGAGAGTATCTTCTCCATATCTTCCGATAACTCCACCCCATCTAGCATGGTCATTTCCAACTCTGGCATTGAAATCTCCGAGCATGATAATTTCATCTAGGCAGTCATCCACTGTCCTTTGAAGCAGCTCGAAGAATTCTTCCTTGACCTCTGCTCTCTCATCCTCATTTGGCCCATACACTATGACCAGGTTGATTATGGTTTCTCCTTCTTTTAGTTTTACAACCATAATGCGCTACGAGACAAAGTGCCATCCCTCGATACTATCTTTCTGGTTTTGGGCCACAATGCAACCCACGCCCCCTTTAGCTCTTTCAGATGTGGGTACACCACTGTATAGCAGAGTGTTGCCATCGAGATCCATGACTCCTTGTCCCTTTTTCTTTGTTTCGGTAATAGCCAGGATTTCTAGTTTTGCTTTCCTCATCTCTTCCATCAGCTCCTCTTCTTTCCCATTTATACTTCTTGTGTTCCATGTTCCATAAGTCGTAGTCCGTAGTCCGTTCCAGTTCGTCGCCTTTAGAATCAGTCCGGTTTTCTCTCTTATATTGCTTGTAATCATAGTTTAAGACAAACAGGTGATTGGCCTGTTGTGCCTTTGCATGGTGGAGGGGCTGCCTCCTTACGGCCTCCATGCAGGCCGCCCTCCTCCTTTTTCATCCGGGCTTAGGACCGGCATAGGCGGAGTTGGCACCACTTATATTGTTTTTATATTGTTTATTCAACGATTCTTCAACTTGGCATCGGCTGAAAAAGAGCGACACGCCCAGCAGACCTAGTTAAACAACAAACGTACCCCGGGGTTGCGAGTCCCTGGCTTTCACTATAATAAAGTTAAGGCTTATGTCACTTTAGCTGTTCTCGAGGTAGGCCTATATACTGCGCACAAAAAACTAACTTAATTTATAACGTATCGATTTTTAGATTTTCGTATTTAACAAAAAAAAATAAATAAATGAAAATTCGCCTACTCCAAAATCAAACAGCACCGAGCCTCAACAGATAACAGATAAAACTAGTCCTATAACAGGTATTGCGGTAGTGGAGTGAAGTGTTGTAGACTTCGCTATACTAGGTCCAGATTTATGAAGTGGGGTGAGCAGCCTCCTTCCTCGCTGTCGTTGCCTTCCCCAACTCAAGAGCAGAATCAAGTATTCATTGATAGCTGGGCAGACGAGCTTTAGACAGCTAAAATATGCTGGCCACATAAAAAGGCATAACCCCTTGCTGAAGACCATAATGAAAGGAAGAGTTGAAGGCAAACGTGCAAGGAGAAGACAGCACTATGAGTGGGAAGATAACATCAAGAGATAGACAGGAAAGAGTCAATCAGAGTGCACCATCAAGACAAGAGACAGAAGACGTTGGAGATCCATTAAAGCCAGCTTTCGTTGTGGAGATGGTAACTGATATCGAGACGAGTGTGACGTTACCAGGTTACAATCCCAGAACCCCGGAACTATCAGGCGTCAAACATTGTCATAAATATGTTTACAATGTTTTAATTTAAAAAAAAAAACAAGTTATCGCACAACCTAAAGCATAGAAGTGTTTTCCAAGTTAACGATAAGCTGTAAAAACTATAACTTTTGATACTTGTAATGCAGAAAACAGAAACACTGCGAACACTAGAATAACTTGATAAGATTCTTGAGATAAAAACCGGTATATTTTTTAACACTGCAAAACTAGCGACAGAGACAACACTGAATGTACTTAATGAATGTCTCTTGTACAAAGATACTAATGTTTATAAGCCATTAACCCTGGGGTTCCGCGAGGCGACGTAAGGAGTTCCGCGAGACCGCTCCAATAAAAAATAACAATGTGAACTATGTAATTATATAAATTTGTCTGGCGTTTATCAGTACTGCATTAATGTCAGTGCACCTCTTTTGATATGTAAGGTTATTGGGAAGCGGCTAGAACAGAATGTGAGCCTTTGCCGACAAAAACAGGCACACTTGCCAAATTTTTCTCGAAGTTGTATCCCTTTCTGTAGCCTCACGTTAAGACAATCATTATTTGCCAAACGACTACTCAGCAGACTTATTTGCTTTTCTTGTATTTTCCGTGTTACTTGATTGCGTGAATAGGTTCCTTGAAATTCATTTTAAGCAAAATGATCAGACAACAAGACAGTTTTAGTACAATTTTTTTTTTTAGTAGTTTATATCCAACCTTTTATTACTAAAGAAGCTTACACCTTCAACAAATTTACGGCACGCCGTCCTCTTCAGCGTCATCTTTCAGCGTCATTCCATGTTTTCTTTATTTCTTTCATGTCTTCCTCCATTTCTTTTTTCCATGTGTGTGTGTGTTTTCCTCTCTTTATTTCTCTGATCCTGTGTTCCAGAATATGGACTGCCTTGTAATGCTAACAACTGGTATTACTTAATGCGTGTCGTCTCAGCGCCAATGTCTTCTTCTCACCTCTAGTAGTGTGTGTCTGGTTCTTTCAATCAGTTTCACATTTGCTTGTTACACACGCTTACCTAAATTTGCTTTCTAAGAAAATAAACATGTGTATCACATGATGTTCCAGATAAGTCTAATTAAATAAGAACTGTGGCTTTCAAAAATCGATAGTTCTATCAAGCATTTTTCAAGGGAACAAAATATCTTTAACAATGGTATTGAGAAAGAGTGTTTCGCAATGCTATATTGAACTAATACTGGTGCATGGAATATGGCTCTGTGTCAATGAATTTAAATACCCACAAAAATCAACTGCAATTGTATAAAAGTGGTTCCTCGTGTGAACTCTATTCATGATATGGAAAGCTAAGGAATCAAATGTGTAAATCTTCTACATACTAATTCCTTCTTTAATGAGCATGTACTTAACTCCTTCAGTTCATGTCGCTATAGACACTTTGTAGCAAAAAATGGAATGTTGCAATGTTGGGTTTGTTTTAGAAGTACAGTAGGTACGCGAATGAAATAACTTGACAAAAGTCTGGGTCACATATCCATTACATTATAATATCGACAGCATAGTCCTGGACATCAGCAACAATAGTACAAATACTTGCATGGTTAGAATATGTAATACAGTCATCCTTACGTACTGGTAACAACTGCATTCAATGTAAGTGCGGCATTCACTCCTCGCACATAAATCTCTATCTCTGATCTATAATCAATGTAAGTGCGGCACTCACTCCTCGCACATAAATCTCTATATGGTCTGTATACAATGTAAGTGCGGCATCCACACCTCGCACATATATCTCTGTGGTCCTACTTTCAATGTAAGTGCGGAATTCACTCCTCGCACATATATCTCTATCCAAGTTCCTCCATGATGATAGGAAACTCTTTACAGAGCGATACAACAGGAAGCAATCTGATCATCAGAAGAAGTCCCCCCGTCCGACAAGTATTTCGGCCCTATATACTCCTTTACACTCTAAGGGGGGCGGGCCCACTTGGGTCATGACTCCCAAGCGTCTCAGCTTCCTGTTGTCTTGCATCGAAAATGAACCCATTTCACTTATGGCAGCAACTTTAAATTCCACAACTCCGCCAGCCGTGGAGGCAATTGTGAAAGTAACAAAGAGAAGACAAATTATTCCGTTCGTTCCGTCGCACACACTGAGACACCAGCGCGAAGTCAACGAGTCGCCACTGCGCGTTCCCCACTGGACTATTGATACTGACACCCCTTATAGTATACACCGCTTGTCGCCCCTGAGTCGCAGCCCGTTCACTAGTCCACCACAAACCTCAGCGTATTGTGGACTTAGAAAAATTCCTGGTGTTTTCTGTACCGCAGCGTTTATTGTTACGATCTCCATTCCCCATTGCGGTTGTTCCACAGCCAGCCTGATGCCTTTTCGGAACTTAACAGCGCGGGAAAACCACAACGCGCTTACGTAGACCTCCTATTGGCGCGGGAAAGCACACAACGCGCATTCAAATAATAGCATATAATAGTCTTACCATAGACCTCCTACTGACACGGGAAAACGACGTGTCTTTTAATCCAAAGTGCGGCATTCACTCCTCGCACATAATTCTATACCTCTGGTCTAATCACCAGGCATCTAAGTTCCTCTTGAACTTTACAGCGCGGGAAACCCACAACGCGCTCATAAATAATATTATATAAAGGCCTTGTAAATACACCTTACGCGGTACATCATCGCGTCACATTCAATATATTATAATCAAAATCACATACACTATTCACATACTCTAGAAAACACTGACCGTCTCCCTCGACGGATGGCCACAGACTCCCCTTTAACAACTCAGTATTCTTCTCTGACACGTATGCTAACTTTATTCACTTCGCACGCTTTTCTCATGTCCTGTAAACCTCAATTCACACATGAACGCCTCTGAGTATTCTTCAACCATACTCTACGTGCTTCTAACAGTGAGCTTTTAAATGTCACATTCCAAGCTTGCATACTTTAATAAAAATACACTCTAAACAGAGTTACTCCTTTCTCCACCCACACACATGCATATACACGTCATGTATCTCATGACCTTAACCTACTTACTAACCAACTTCAGGACCGTACACAAAAATCCTTAACACCTAACTCTAGCGTAGAATATGACTTAACACACTTCTATCATTAAATGCATTGAAAGACTATGGACATCATTATAAAAGTTTCCTGAATTCTGTCTTGATTGATTCCCATTGGTCATAAGTTTAAACCAATGAAAATTTAAATTTGCATTGAACGAAAAGAAACGAGGAAAGAGAAAAAGCAGTAGACGAAGAAGCAGAAGAAGAGAAGAGGAAGAAGAAGAAAACGAACTCTTTGGTACCTAGCAATTAAGATCTAAGCCCTGAATAGGTCTATAAGCTCCTCCTGCCAGTATTGAGCATAATCCTGACAAGGACTCCAGCTGCGTAACGCTGTTCCGGATCGTTTCTGCTTATATTCATCTGGCGACCAACTTCAGTTATTAGCATAGTATTTAGAGAACCAAGATTAAGATACCAGCAAGTAAATCATAGTCACTCATAACATTAATTTTAATTAATACATCAAATTAGCTGACACTAACATACTTTGTAACCTAACGATCAATTCAAGTTTAATATAACCTTCAGACACAATATTACGGATCTGAACTTATCATTTATGCAGGTCTGCTCACAGAGCAGGCCAACTAAGCTTTTCTCAGCTATGGGATGTGTCTGTATGGCCTCTACAAGCGTGAGTCAGTCCGCTGGACGTCTTCTCAGCTTCGTGATCTTGATGTGAACTTCTTGAGAGAGTCCAGAATTGAATCTGAGCAGGCTTATATACTGTTCCCCAGTCCATATTATTGTGATTGAGGAGTTTGATTGAGTTTCCTTCGCATCAATCGGATTGGTTTAATCTATCTCAAGCTGAATCTCTTTTTTTCGTTTCGAAGAATTTTTCACTTTCGCTCCTTTGAATTTGATTGGCTCTTTTCCCGTACTTCTGATTCGTTGTTAGTTTTCCGTCCTCAATTAATTAGCTGATTCCTCGTTTGTGAATCTGATATATGTGTGTGTGTGAGTGTGTGTGTGAATATATGTGTGAGTGTGTGTGTATGTGTGTATGTATGTATGTATTATTATTATATATATATACACACGATAAATCCTAAATATTATTATTTACAGGGAAATTCCCAAAGTGATCTGTCCGTGTCGCTACAGAAGGTAATGTAATTAATTTTCAGATTCACACATATACCGATGCTTGGAGCACCCAAAATCAGTATCTTTTAATGAGGAAAAGATAAATATGCCCATGAAAAAAAAAAACCTGAAAGAAACAAAAAAAACAAAAACCCTTCTGATTCCAATGCTAAAACACGTTGGTTATAGAACTTAAAATTGCGAAATAGCAGTGTCCAGAAAAGGAGAAAGTTGTGTGTATATATGCGTGTGTGTCTATTCGTGTGTCTTTTTTTTTAATCACGAGATTGTAATGAGTGTTTTGTACATCACCCAGACTGGAACCAAATCTTAGCATACCACATCCTGTACCTTCAAATACAAATAAATAATAATAATAAATAAATAAAGTAGAACTCCAATTACCCGAATTAATTCGTGACAGGGGCTGTTCGAATAATAGAAATTTCGGATAATTGGATTAAGAAAAGAAAATCGCTCTTATTCACGGAAAAAAACACATTTTACTAATTAATCTTTATTAATTTAAAACTTTCTCGCATAAAGATGGTCATGAAAGTATCTGTCCAGTTGATTCGGTTTATATGACCAGTTGTATATTCATCATCATCAGCTGCCATCTCTTCATCGAAGGTTGGCTGTAATGGATCTCTAACGTCTTCTGTCTTAATGGTGTACTCTGATAGACTCTTTCCTTTCTATCTCTTGGTGTTATCTTCCTACTTATAGCTCTGTCTTCCTTTTGCACGTTCGCCTTCAACTCTGCCTTCTATTATGGTCTTATATGGTGTTATGTTTTTTTTTAAATGGCCAAAAAATCTTTAAGCTGTCTAATTTTGATCTCCTTGAGTAAGTCTCTTTTCATTCCTAGGTTTTCTTGGATCTCTTTATTTGTTTTCTTCTCGTTCCATAAGACGTGCTCCATTCTTCTATAGATCCACATCTCGATACCCTCAATTATTTCTTCCTATTGCTTGTTTGGTTTGGTCTTTGAACCCCACACTTGAAAACTAGTGGTTTTTGTGTGTGTGTGCAAGGGATACCTGGTTCAACCCCATGTGGGTTATAATTTGGGTACATAGTGTTCATCATTCCATATAGTGTAATTGCTTGTTCATTGTCCCTTGAAGATTCTCAGTATTAATTTGTGAGCTAATTGTTTACATGCCGGAATGAAATAAATGAGAACATGAAACAAATACTGACATTTAAACAATTTATATTTTGCTTCTTCCTAAAGTTTGAACGTCCTGACGGAATTTTGAGAACGCCTGCTGTTTCTGAAGGATCTCAACTTCCATAAACAACATAATCGATTTTTGATTATTCCTTCTGCTGTGATTACTGTGTCGTTGTCATCTTTTTTCTTTGTTTTTCTTCTCGAGCTAACGTTTCTTATACAGAAACGAACTGGCGAATTCACTCACTCTTTTTAATGTAAGAAATGTGGCCGCCTCGACACAATAGTTTTTCAGTAAATTTCTTCCCCGATTAATTAATTAATGCATTTCAATTTTGTCCAACATTGTCCGAGGAACACGTTTTCTTTTGAAAACTTGATTATGTAAATTGTATAGCGTTCATGAATATTAAAATGAGTTTAGAAAATTAAACCAGAAACAAAGAAAAACTGACTACACTTTTTCTGTGAACAGGCGGAATGGGCTGAAATAACGCTAGCTCAATCAGCGAGTGAAGAGGTGCTTATGTCGCAGACCATACCCACGATCTTTGGCTTTGATCAATCGGTCAATTGGAATTTCGGATAATCGGGATTTGGATAACCGGAGTTCTACTCATCATCATCAGCTGCCATCTCCACATCGAAGGTCAGCTGAAATGGATCTCCAACGCCTTCTGTCTCTTGCGTTGATGGTGCACTCTGATAGACTCTGTCCTATCCATCTCTTGATGTTATCTTGAGCTTATAGACAGCTGTCTTCCACTTGCATGTTCGCCGTCAACTCTTCCTACAATTTCGGTCTTCAGTACGGTGTTATGTCTTTTTGTATGGCCAAAATATTTTAGCTGCTTAATTTTGACCTCCTTCATCTACTGCTCTACTGTGACAATTTAAAAAAAAAAACAACCAAACTTACAGGAACTCAGTTCAATTAATTGTATAGTTCCCAGCTGTGTGGTATTAACAGGCATGGAGAGATGTATAGATCTCTTCTGTGCTAGATGTGTTAAAGAGCGAGGGTTTGAATGTGTAAAGATACCTACAGCCAGGTAGAAATAGTGTTACAGTGATTCTGAGCGATCACATTTTAGTTGCCCCGCTTCAGATCCGCTCTGGCGGATATTGACTTCTCAAACTCCGCTCCGGTTCCGCTCCGAATCAACATTTTTTTTTTAAATTTTAAGTAAAAAAAAAAATAAAAACAAACTCACTGTAACTTAGAAAAAATAAACTTTATTTGTTCAAAAATGTTCTAATAATATAAATATCGCATTAACTATCATCATTAAAATATTCTAGTATTCATAATTCTTTTAGTTAATAAAATGTGTTGCTGCAATAAAATCGTCTTTCTTAGCCTGTCTCAGGTCATTTAAAATTAACTTTCAAGCCGAAATTTATATTTAGCTTGAGTTGTTGGCATGTTCGAAGTGACTTTACAAGCTATAGGAATTCTGGCAAAAAGAAAGAAATGAAAAGGCTGTCACGATCCAGGACAACCACTGGGTTGCCAGGTTATAATAAACCTTTTCGGTATTTGATCCACTGAATCAGTTAAATACTTCGCTATACTCAGGGCTTCAGAAACGGTTACAGAGATCCCACGGACTTACTCTCATCGGTACAAGCAATCAGTAACAGAACTGAGAGCAGCAGGCAAAATATAGTGCAGGAAATACTACAGATAAACACATACCTACTCACTGTTAGATGCATAGTCATATTGCTGTTGTTGTTGTCACTGCACTCCGGGCAAACCAACAGGTGCTCAATCTCCAAGAGCAAATGTCGAAGGGTATTGTAGTAAAATCTGCGAGATAATCGCTCATTTCAGTAAGATTTTAGTCCTATGATAATAACTAACCCCGCCCGTATGTGTCTGACTATAAGCATCTCACACGCCCGCATCGCGCTGAATTTTGTGCCATGGTAATGCTTAGAAACGATCCCGCCGTATAAACCTACTCGCTTTCCTTGTGACGTACTATAAACATTTTTAACATTTTGCCCGATCTGATAGAGACTGCGGCAAGACTTATAATTAACGATCTTCCAGAAATGTGCCGCCAAGTTACTGTCTGAATTAACGTAATACTTTAACTTTAACGCCTGTAATAGTAGTAATCCTTACATTTTTTGGTAGTGTAACATGAGACAACAGTAATAATTAACGCCAATTCTAACACCCGCCGCGCAAAACCCCGCTTCGCTTGACACGCGGTGGGATTGGCCCGATGATATATACACACAGACAGTTTAAATTCTCGCCGAGTAATGTATTTCTGACGTCACTCAAACAAGTTAGTTATTTGAATAAAAATGCTAGAGAGAGATGAGAGGGGGAAGATGGCCGACTTGTGTAAAATTTTTATTTGACGATTGAGAGTGACAAAATTGAAAATCTAAACCATATTGAAACTGACCATAAAAATCATATGGTAGTATAGCTTAGAGTCCCCTGAGCAAAAATGTGTTTTAAAAAATATGGTAGTCCAAGTATTAGCCAAGTTATTGAGATAATACTATATGTCCAGTAACACTAAGACGGACAGACTGTGTGATAAGGGTGGAATTAGGATGCCGTCAAATTACCACCTCTATCGACACCAGGTATTACAATGCAAGATGTGGGTGTCTTATCTGGTTTAGATTGTTGCTGTGTGTGTTGCAGTAGAACAGTTCACAGGGTACACCACAGGCAACATGACGTGTAGAGTCATAAAAATGGTAACTTCGCTTTAGGTTTATACCATTTATTGCACGCCACAAAACAGTCATGATACTTATGTTATCATCAGCATAGTATAACGAATGCAGCATTCAAACTCATGTTAACTGACAGTCATGTAGGAGTCAATACTCAATAGTTGTATGGAAAACAAATATCATAGCGAAGCTTGATAAATAATACATATAACTTCTGCAACCGTGGTCAGCTGCAGATCCTTAATGTTCATAGACAATAATAATTATTCCTTCCTGATGCTAGCAGATCAGAGGTATACAATAAGTCCGTTTACTGTCTGCACGTGAGTAGCATACATGGATTACAGGTCAGCTCAACCTTTATAACCTTCCTAAGTCTAACCATCTGACTTGGACGTGATCTCTGATATAACTAATCCTGGAACACAGACAATAGTCTTGTTGGTCTAGAGCGACCCATAGATATATAACTAGTTCAGGTATAAAGATACCGGTGACTTAATCCTAGTCAAAGTACCTCTCCATTTTGAATCACACAGGCGAGCAAAAAGGCGACAAAATGACGAACCTCTAGATGATAGCCTAAAGTTCGATACAAGAGGAATTACCTTATTTCGGAAAATCAACCATGAACATATGCCTCCAGGCAGGCTTGAATAATACTGGGAAATAGTCTAGTTAGCTAACTAACTCACAAAGACAATGTATTTCCCTCAGAGAATCACAAGACGCAGGTCGCGTCCGCTCGTTAATCAGTCCATTTCTCAACTCCCCGACCTGGGCGGAACAACAAACGACAACCCAGTCGAGACATGCGCAGAGTGACAATCTCTGAGTCGCTGTTCACAATAAGACGATTCTAAGAACATTCGAGATAAAAGTCTTACACAGTCGCGCCTTTTATGGACATGAACAGAAGCGTTAAGAAAGGTTTCAAACATCTACAACAGTTGACTGATACTACCAAATAAGGAGATATGGTCACGCTTCGTTCAAGACATTATAGACCGAACGTGTCTCTATACAAGAGGAGGTAAACTCATAAAAAATAGCAGTATCGATATATCGGGTTCTGTCCCTTTGACCATAAAATATATATAACATGCATTTCAGTCAAATAATGATCATACATACGAAAAACGATCATACAAAGACTTTGGAAAAAAGTAATTATTTGTGCGTAACACTGTGGTTCCTGCTTGTTTTTTTCATAACGTTAGTGGGGACGCCAGCTTAGAAAGAGGCATTGGAGTAAATTCAAATCCGATTGGGTAAAAAGAGTATAGGAGGAAAGGGGAGCGGTAGGTAAATGTTAACCAAAACTAAACATCTTTTTCTATTGGGCATAACTAACGCAGACTGACCAATCGACTACCAGACACACAGTTTGTTTGGAATTTTTTTTTTTTCAAAAACTACATTTGAATTCTGGTAGTCGAAAGTTTTCCATTGGCCAGTACTAATAGATATTAGCAAAAAGCTTTCAATGCTCATCGCCAGTTGACAAAAACGTTTTCTATCAAATACGCTGAGATCAGCTGTGTTAATTTATAAAATAAAGAATTAATTCGCAGTCTGGGCAGGGCAGAGAAAAACTGAGGTCATTCTTTGCAAGTCAGCGTTATTTGTTAACATATTTCTGTGAAATTGTGGTAAGAATGCATTATGTATTAATATGTTTATTACAACTGCCAAAGTTGGATACTGCTGTTGGGAAAAGGGAAGGACATGCCGGGAGCAGACATTGTTGAGTCCTCACATTGAACTGTATCTAACTGGTGTATATTGTCATGATTTTGTTTTAATATTATTGTATTAGAATATTTTAGTAAGCCTCCGTGTTCCATGAACACTGTTCAACATGCCTGGAGCGTTTATAATGTAAAAAACAAAAGGAGAGCAAATCATACAAAAGGAAATGTGGTTACTCCACGTTATTGTATTGAGGAAAACTATGTAAAAGTACAGTGGCGTATCTGCCATAGAGACCTGAGGTGTGGTCACAGCAAGGTGTGAGTCATATAAAATTAGGGGCGAGTGCACCTGTATGCACGCGAGGCTGACCCCATACCACCATATGTAAATAATAATAATAAAGTGTGATCAGATATAAAAGGCCAGGGTGTCCTTTTATTGCAGAGGTTTTATTTCCTGTTACCAGCCGGTGACAGGAAACCTGATGAGTGAGTGTAACGCCAACAAGTCTCCGGTAAAACGTTTATGCTGTCAGCAGATAGCTGGAGGAGCTTGTGCGTGTTGAGATATCTATATTTTCTGCAACGACATCCTGAATTATCCTTCTACAAAGAATCCCAGGTGATGTGTTAGCATCTGGGTATATCTGACACTTCAATTATAATAAACTTTGATATTTTCAATCATACCCAGGATGTTATGGGGCGTGATGAAACTACAGCCCCTCCTAACAAGTGACAAATACTATTAGATAATAAAGTTGTAATCTGTGAATACACCAACAAGAGAGATAGAGTGACATTATACTTATCGGACAAAGTGTCCACACATTTTAGTTAATCCTTTTATGTAAACTATCTTTTCCTCATTTTCAAAGACCTGTCCAAAAGAGATGGCGGGACAGGCAGATTAAATTGTAAAAAGAAAATATTCTATTTTAAAGAAAAACCTTAACCACTGTTTTATTCAATTCCTTATAGTGAGTTAAAGTGTTTTGTGTTTATGTACCATCATTTTCATTTCTCCCCTAAACATTAGGTACATCATACACCAGACACTAGAGCCAAAATAGTGACCGTGTGAGATCTAGGGAGGTAGCGTTAGGTTCCCGGCAAATACATCATTATCATCTATTAGAGTCAGGGGCCTACATGTGCTTGACCTCACACGGTTAACACAGACACAGATTTCTTTCCTTTTAGGTATAACATCATAACCTCCCTAGCAAATTAAACTTGCTACAGGTATGAATGCTAATTGTTTCTGTTGCGCGTTGGTTGCATACACGCCGAATGCATCCTCTCATTAGTCCATCCTTGCTGGTCTTACTTTTGAAAGCAAATTCCAGCAATCATAGCCTTAATGATTCATTGATTGTAAAGTCATTCTCCAACAGGCGATCATTAAATGCCCTCAGCATCTCTCACTCATCCATTGTCACGGGATTTACTCCCCTTGCTCTGCAGTGATGGTCCAACAATGGCAAAAACCTAGAGTATCTAATGAGGGTCTTCAAAGATTTTTTCTACCTTCGCTCAAAATTACTCTTGACAGAGTTGTGAATAGAAGGATGATGATGTTTCTATCTTGAGGGAGCATTCATAAGATATTTCAGAAATCAAGAATAATGCTGAATTGGTCTGAGCACTTGTTAACTTTTTATCTGCCCAACACCTTTTAAAGAGAATTATTATGTATTTTCTCGTTCAAGCCCCCAACTGATTTAATTCAGTAAAATATTAATTTCATAGCTCTGTTTGAGTGTATTTTAAAATGACTGAGACATACGGGTGCTCTTCTTCTTCTTTGATCCTTAGCCGCCGACCGTCAAAGCAGTCAGTGGCCATCACGCCTAGTGGCGTCTTGTAGGGCAACAACAAATTTATTCCACTCTGCTCGGTCGGTGGCCCTTCTTCGTACAGTGCCCCAACTCTGGTTCGTTCTTTGCATCTCAGCCTCCACAGTCCTCCGCCAAGTTGTTTTTGGTCGGCCTCTCTTTCGTTTTCCTTCAGGGGTCCAAAGCATCGGCCAAAAGATTCGGTGAATTTTTCTTAGGCATGTTGTGAGAAAAGAGGACAATTTCGACATTCCTTCTCTGTAACTCTCCAGCTTTCCGCACCATAGAGAAGCACAGAAAGCACACAGCTCTGATATAATCTTAATTTTGTGCTTGTGCTGTATTGAGAGGACTTCCAGATGTTGTTTAGGCTAAAAAAGGGTGTTCTTGCTTTGTTCATTCTGTTGTTGATGTCTTTGCTTGCCCCGCCGTCTCGTGTTACTATGCATCCTAGGTATGTGAAGGTGTCTGTCTGTACCAGTTGCTGATTCCTTACTTATATGGGCTCAGTGTTGCTCACATTGAGCGTCATGACCTCTGGCTTCTTTAAATTGATGTTCAAGCCCACCTTCTGGCTATAATTATTAAGTCTATCCGTTTCATCCTGGATGTGTTGATGTGAATGTGTTAGTAGTGCAATGTCATCTGCAAATTCCAGATCTTCCAATGACATACGGGTGCAGTACACTCAAAATGATTAAATCAACTATAAGTTTGTATATTTACAGATAGCAAATTTAATAATCAATTATATTTAACAGTGTAAAAACGAATAATTCTTTAAAAACTCATCACAGGTGATGTTATGGTTAGTTAAGGGAATTTTCTTCTTGGGAAAGTTCACTTGGCAGCTTTGAATGTGTACTTAGCTGCCAGTAAGATTGTCGGTTGGTTTCTGCTCCAGCCGATGCTTGGTTCTTTGCAGATTGTAGACTGGTTCACTCTCGTCACTGGTCAAGTCTGGTGGCGGTAACACGTTCCAAGAAGTATCATGGAGTAATTACGAAGCTGGTCCAGCGTCTTCAAGACCCGTCTGATGATGGTGTCTAGCTTTGACTGAAGGCCACTTATACCACTCACTTGTTCCACAGATAGTACCACCAATTGGTACCACCGACTAGTATCATGAAATGAGAGAGAAACAGTTAACCTCCTGAGTATTGGGTTTCCTGACAGAAAATCAGGTGTCCACCCTTTTCACTTTACCATCCCATCTGCCTCAGCACTTTACTCTCTCTGAGCATTAATATTAATCCCATTGAGCGGAAAACATCCATTGCATTTATATTGAACATGTGTACATTTACATATGCACTGGTTAAAAATGTTAACAAAATAAGTGTGTACATCATTTATGTCATCATTCACTCCCTGCTTCATATGGAACTTGGGACTACCTCTGCTTTTGCTTCTCTATGAGAAACCCGCATAAAGCAGTCACCAACTCTTGCAGTGGTGGTTCGTGAAATCATCATTCTATATGATGAGGTTGCCAGCCTCGTATGATTTGGACATCCACTAGCAATTTTCAGATGTTAATAATGCAAAATGTAGAATTATAAAAAGTACAACTTACCCCAAATTTCTTTGGGAATACATACTGACTCCTGTCTCAAAGAAATAGTTACGGTAACTAGCTTAGGATGCCTCTTACACGTGGTCTGGGTATTACTTTGCAAATAGAATCCCTCTATGTCTAATTGTTCAGGTTCCTGGATTTCCGGACTTTCCGTATTAATGAAATTGAGTTTTCCTGGGATAAAAGTCCAGAAGTTGCTCAAACACGTTGTCCCGTCCTTTAAAGTGGAATCCTGGGTCTATTCCTTAGTCTGGCTAGTCTGGCTGTCTTCTTGACGAGTTAAATTTCACAGTGCCCTAGACCGGCGAAAGTGCACATTGTTGTTACTATTTGACAAGGCTCCAATCAGGAGTTCTGTAATTTTACATTTAAAATGTCAAGCAAATAGCCTTCAACTATGCATGTTATGATATTGGTATCCCAACTTTTCCTCGTGGAATTTTACTGCGTGACACATAAGATGTGATTTCATATGTCACTTTCTATAAAAAGGTAGTGTGGTGTCCGTCTAGTATTATCACATTTTCAAGTTCACGCTTCAAATGTCTCGCCAGATTGATATTTTCTATAGTTATCATCATAGGTAACTTCAAGAGAAGTGATTGCATCACTATTCAGACACTCCTAGTCGCTTGTATGAACACTGAAGCGACATTCCACGATTGACTAGTCTACACGGAAGTGGTTGCGCAATCGTAAACAAACAATTCACGCCTGAAGTCAATCTGGTGCAATTACTTAAGCGATTACAATTAATCCTTAAGGATGACCAATGACGCCTTGACCTGACACGAACTGAAGTGTGAAAATGTAAACAGGGATTGGGTACAGATTTCTGTGCTCCGAAAATGAGAAATGAATAGATAATGGCAGAGAGAGAGAGAGAGAGAGAGAGAGAGAGAGAGAGAGAGAGAGAGAGAGAGAGAGAGAGAGAGAGAGAGAGGGAGAGAGAGAGAAAATACGAAAAAGAGAACGACCAATTATGTGACCATATCCAATACACTTTCTGTGGGTGCTCTTGAAGCTAGTCTGTCAGCTCTCTCATTGCCGCATATTCCTGCATGACCATGACAGTAGATCCACACCAGTCCCTGAAAATTCAAGTCTTCTATGGAGGTTTTCCATTCATGCCAGAGACATGCGATTTGGACCTTCCGAAGCATGGATTGTGAGTCTGATACAATAACCGTCCCTGTTAATTAATGAAGTCTCGGACAGCCATATTAAGGCTGCAGTAGCTGCGTCTACCTCCATTCTTATACTGGAGGTTGTTATCAAGTAAGCCCCGCTATGTTCAGCGACAATTCTGCTCTTTACTCTAACAGAGAAGCCCCGCCCTGATTTCTCACCACGGACTACAGACCCATCAGTTTACACAATGGCATCATCCTCCACAGTATGATCATTTATCGGTTGATCAATTTCCAGCTGTGTCTTCCCATTGGCCAAATTCTGCGCTCTCTACCAAAGCTGATGATGATTTGTTGGTAGTTAGTCCAGCTCTCATCTGACTTACTCCACTCTTCTCCTTTAAATATATTTTAAACTGTGGTCACCTGCTTAATTGTTGCCTGTGCCATCCATGACATCCCCTGCTTTATTTTCGATCCCTATGTTTCCATGCTTTTAGTCTGTGGTTACTTGCATATAGGCTTTTGACTGGGCCATCGCATATCTGGATCTAATCGATAGTAATCCAAGCATATACCGCATCGTCACGATGGGGGAATCTCTCGTATAGCCCAAGACTACACGCATTTCTTCATTTTGAATGTGTTCCAATCGTTCACATTGTGATATTGACAGCGTGAGTATTTCCAGACCATACTCGATGACTGACATGACTATACAGTAGAAACGGTAGTCTCTGTTCCAGGTGCGCTGCGGCCATTGTCTTTAGGGCTGTTGCACTTTTGAATGATTAGATCAACATGGTACTTGTATGATATCCCGCTATTGAATGGTATTCCGAGGTATTTCAGCTTGTCTTGCCTTTCAAGTTTCTGCCCACTGAAAGTAATGTCTAGAAGATCTGCTTTCAATATGGAGTTGTTCAAGGAGCACCATAGCACACAGGCTTTGTTGGGATTGATCTTAGAGCCGGTGTCCACACACCATTTACCCATCTCATGTAGTGTCCCGTATATGCTACTGACCATTTCTTGGCGGTCAGAACCTGTCCCGTAAATGAGTATGCCATCTGCAAAAGTCAACTTTCGTCTCAGCCCAGTTGGCTGAATGGTGGCTACTTTTACTGTGTAGATGTTAAACAGCCCCAGTGATAGTGAAGAACCTTGGGGTAATACCGGGCAAATGCGCATTGGTTGTGACGTCCACGTTCCCAAACGAAATGCAACTGATCTCTCAGTTAAGGCAGCTGATATCCATCTTGTTAGCCAAGGATTAATACCGCAAGCCATTATACAGTTCATTAACGTTTGAAAGTTCACACTGTTATAAGCATCCTCCAGGTCAATTGCTACAGCAACTGTTTCTCGTTTACCTTGGAATTCCTTGTAAATTTCTCCATGTTGCTTTCATGGGCTTATAGCTACCCTGGTTATCAGGAAGGATGTGTGCATTTTCGAGATGGTTCATTACTTGTCTCGCAGCTATCTTTTCAAGTAATTTACCACATGCATTCTGCAGTGTGATGATTCGATAGCTGCTGAGTAGTGTGGGATCTTTACGAGGTTTAGGAAGTGGCCGTAGGTAACTATGGAGCCAGTCTTCCGGCACCACATCGTTTTGTATGCTGGTGTTGAAACCCCTCACCACATTCATAATTCCTGTGCTATCCAGTTTTTTTAATGTGTTGATACTGGACACCATCAGAGCCTGGGGCGGTGTTTATACTGGTTTCTAACGTGTGCACAATGTCTTCTTCAGAAATGAGTTCGAAATATAACTCACATCTCCAAAATATGGTCTTTAATTTTTAGACGGGCAACTTTGTCGTCTTTATCTGTTTGAGCCAAATATCGCTCGAATAATGCTCGTCCCTTCTCTTCATCCATCTTTAGGCTTATTCCTGCAGAGCTTTTTAATGTTGAGGATTGGTTGTCGTGTATTTTCCATATTCATTCATCTATGAAAGAACAGAATTTGGGAAGAGTTTTTTCGTGCCCACCTGTGTCACGAAGGCCTCCAATACTGTATCTTTGGCCTTCTTTGCCAAGTTTTTAAATCTACTATTGACTTTCTTTTTTAATTCCTCTTTCCCTTTAACCAGTACATCATTCCTCGTATATCTCTTTTAGGCTTTCCGCCATTCATTGGTTGCCCTTTGTTTTTCAACTCATGCTCTCTCTCCACGGTCTCATTTCACCAAGATGGTTGGACGAAAGGTGTTCTAGTTGTCAGTTTTCTGGCATTGTGACGCAATGTATATAGGCCTGCTTTGATCTTGAAGGCCTGCAGGATATTTGTAGGCCAGTTTCGATTTCCTGTGTCTTGTGGTTCTCTCTTTTGCAATGAGGACAACACGGGGTAGGTGATCACTGTCCTGTGCCCCTAAAACATCCCAACGTGTCAAGGTGGCAGCAACACTAGAGAGGACATCCCTTGCCTCTTCCCTGGTATGGTGGCTCTACTTGGGTGACCGGATATTTCCACCAATCAATAAAATGCAATAATGGAAAACTTTTAAAAATAGAATCGCCGCTGAAGCTACGGGGCACGTGCTATGCCGCCGATATCTTCAGCTAATGACAAGAGTAAGATAATGGATGCAGA
This sequence comes from Oreohelix idahoensis, assembly GCA_024509875.1. NCBI lineage: Eukaryota > Metazoa > Mollusca > Gastropoda > Stylommatophora > Oreohelicidae > Oreohelix > Oreohelix idahoensis. The sequence continues at coordinate 410,442 of JAMPIV010022518.1, read as the reverse complement.
ATAAGAGGTAGGGGAGAGGAGAGGAGGGGGAGAAAGAGAAGAGTTAGCAAAAGGAGACTTAGGAATAAAGCTGACAGGCTATCGCTGAAGCATTTACGTGTAGGTTATTGGAACTGTCGGAGCACCAATCAACGTGTGGCTTATAGTATAAAAAGTGGTGTACGATTTCGATATCCTAATGTTCCACGAAACAAGCTTAAAAGAGCATGTCAGCATTAATTGACCAGGCTACAAATGATATGCAAATCCAAGTAGGACAGGTAGACAAGGGCAAGCCATATATATGAAAAACGAGCTCCCTCATAAGTGGTTGGAAACAGTGCTCATGACAATGAAGACGTTGAGTTGCAGGGAATCGAATTGAATATTAATGATCAGAAATGGCAAATCTTCTATTTATATGACCACACAGATCACCACCAGAAGATTGTAACTGGGCATTCCTAGAGGAATTGTTGGAGGAACCTATCAAGATGTGCTTAATTGCTGGTGATTTTAACGCTAGATGTAAGGAGTGGGGAAACGTAACCAATAATAGACAGGTTATGGCTTTGAGCCGGGCCCTCTTCAACTATCACATAAGAATGGATACCAGCACATTTTTGAATTATTTCGAACTGGCTGACAAGTAAACCCAGCGTCGAAGAACTAGAATTAACAAAATTGAAGCAGAATTAGGGAGATTTGAAATAAAGAGTCTAATCGCAAAGACAATAGCCGAAGACTGGAGAGAAGCATGAGTCCAAGACACAAAAGGAAGACGTGTATATAAATTACTTAACAAACCAAGTAAAATAAATGTCAAATACAAGATAAACTATAAAAAAATACCAGTAAATTAAAAATAACTACGTCGGCTCAAGTTATGAACCGGACACTTTAGAATTCAGGAACCCATCTGTGAAGAACGTAATGAACCTAATACGATTAAACATTTCTTGCTATAATTCTATAAACATGATCAACTCAGACAAAACATAAAAAGTTACTGCAAAAATTGCAAAATATAACTGAATTTGAAAAACTTAATTCCCACCAAATTCCCATATGTACTACAAAAAAAAAAATATTAAAGCAATTTATCCTAAAAACAATTTTCACAATTTAACTACTGCATAAAAAGAAAACAATATGGACACGTTGACTTTAGTAAAGAAGTAATCTGTGGGTGTAGGTGGGAGAGTGATGGACAGAGTGTTGGTTGAGTGAATACTACTGTTGCTATGACATGTGCGTGCCAGGTTTAGTTAGATGACAGTTGCAGTCTCATGTAAATGGTTGAGTCACGACAGTCGTCAGTGAACTCATGGTTTGAGTTTGTACGGGATGTTATAATGGAGAACAAGATTTGTTGAGATCGTGCCAGGAGTACGGGCGGTGAGCAGGGCCGAGAGGGTAGTAAGATATTTGAGCAGATGAGAATTGAATCTTGTATGGAACAGTGGAGTGTCGCAACATGAATTGCGCATTAGCAATGGAAATGTAATTGAGTGTTTGTCAAGTCTTTCGACCAGTTGTTGACGCGAGTAGTTATTGATTATATTTGCAAATAGCCAGGATTTGTTCAAATTGTCCTGAATATATTACGAGAAGTGGAAGACAGTACACAAGATTTTGTTCCTTGATTATCGTCAAATTTCCCGTCCATGGTACCTGTTGATGAGAAATCACGTACACTACATAATCCCTGGATGACTGACAGAAGACTGTGATAACTTTTAATTCATACAATAAGACAAACAATACTAGCAAACACCATCGTTGAGAAATATTACGTCATAATCCCCCTTTAGCTCCCCAAGGAGCACATTCCTTCAAAAAACGTATACCAAGTCTTCCTATCCCGTGCCAATAGCTCAAGGTCATTTAATGTCTTCTCCATGTCCTTCATATCTGTCTCCAATTCTCTTCTCCACGTGTTCCTTGGTCTCTCTACCTGCACCATGTCCAACACTAAAAGACTCTATTCATTACAAAAACGTGCAGTGCGCCTAATTTCAGACAAAAACCTCACACAGTGTGTAGACGCATATACATATCTTAACATATTACCACTAAGAAAGCGCCTTCTCTTCAACAAAGCCAAATTTATTCACAAAATCTTGTCACAGAATGCTCCAACGTATCTGTGGCCTATTTTCAAATGCAGCGGAAGACGCAGTCAACGCTTAAATAAATTACACATGCCCAAGCCTAGGCTCGACTTATTCAAGAAAAGTTCAGCTTTTTCTGCTGCTCATCTGTGGAATACTCTTCCACACGACTTAAAAAATACTCTTAGTCCATATTCATTCAATCACAGACTTTTCAAATACATCATGAGTGCAGATTATATGCCACCCTAATTTCGTTATGTTCTTAAATAATTACATAACATCATATGTAAGTTTTAAAGTTAATTTTGTCCTGTTTAGTATAAATTATGATACGCATCTGTAAATCTGTGTAACTGTTATTGTACTGTTACAATGTTGGGATTTTATTGTATTGTACTTTTTTTGTTATTTTATTATTTAAGTAATATTTAGGATACGTGTGAGAATAAATGGATTCAGTATGGAAGATGAGAGAAAGGAAGGGCATAATGTTAGACGGGCCTGCGTGCCCAATTCTAAACCCTTTGAAAATAAAGTTCGTTCGTTCGTTCGTTCGTGACCTCCCTTACCCTCGAGATTCCAGAACAAGGACTGCCTTGTAATGCTATCTACAAGTTTCCTCAATGTGTGTCCTATCCATCGCCAGCGTCTTCTTCTCAACTCTTGTTCTACTGCCACTTGTCTGGTTCTTGTCATCAACTCTACATTAGAGATCATGTCATACCACTTCAATCCTTCTATTCTACACAAGCACCGTTTATGAAAGTTTGAAGCTTTTTGGTTGTTGTGTTGTTGTTATCTATACTGTTATAAAAAAGGAGGTAAAGGATCCCGTTACAAGCCCATTGAGGCAAATTGGGAATATGGTGTTAGGCCCATATTTTCTTGACCATCGGCACACTAGGGGTGATGTGGTCAGCATCACGCCGGCCGCCTTTATCTTCCCAGACTTGCTCTGGTACCAAATTCACGAGGCTGGGTTACGTGAGGTAGCCGTGCAATGACCATTATCCCCGAAGGGCTATTTTTGTGGTGCTGAGCTAGCAGTGTGGACAGTCGCAACTCGCTCCAGTAGCGAGGTAAAGGCGTCGTTCAGATGGTCTTGGGCTCCATTTCCCGGGAAGCTTATCACTTCTGCTACATTTGTCGTCTAGTTTTCTACTTCTTTATGTCTCGTGAACGCCAGCAATATATCCATGTATATTTATTATTTATATATTCATTAGCAAGAGTTACCGAAGGTGTCCCCAATTTTCTTCGTCGCATAAAACTGTTAAAGGATAGACTTTGGCCAACGCGTTCTTTTGGCGTATTTATCCATCATGCACCAGCAAGAAATAAGCTGATTAAGATTATAACAAGCAAGTAACTCGCCCAAAAAAAAAAAAAAAAAAAAAAAAACACGCACAGGAATCACTTAATCACTTATGGTGTGTCGTTTCTGCTGAATGTCCTGATGACGGTTGTATTTCTCGTGTGGTCATTTCATTTCTTTTCAATTTCAATTTCACCTTCATTGGAACTTTGTAGTCAAACTTATCTGGATGCATTAGCTAGGAAGCTATGGAGCTGTGACCGCTTGGCCTTTTACGCTAGCTTTGTCCCTCCTACTTCCACGCTAAGCATTTATGCGTGCTATAATATGCTACATGTAAGAATGCCAGACCTTAAAAGAAAATAAGACGTTTTTACACAAAACGCAGTATTCATTCAAAGTTCAGGACAAACGTAGGTCAGTCCCAGATAATAATGAATGGGTTTTATAAGCGCGAAAGTGGGAAATGAATGTTTGTGTGATCTGGGTTTTTTTTATCCTATTGTTAAGTTGGAAAAGATCACACATGTGAAAAAAAAGTCGAAATAACAGAATATCGTGTGCAAAAACGTCGAAAAGCTGAGGAGAGGAGTGCAAATGTTAATTATTGTACCGTGTGAAAAAAGGACGGGTCGTGTTAAAAAAGGCGGGAAAAAAGAAGAAATAGTATAAATAGAAGAGTTGTGGGCGATAGGCAGAGATTTCAGGATTTATGATTCTAATGAAACCATAACTTTAGACTAGAGGATTTTTACAGATAGCGTTAGGTGAACTTCGTCTTTGAGGATACCAAGACAAGTTTTTGAGTAGACAAATCAGTAAATTATTCTATTTGGATTTACATATATATTATTCAGTTGGATTACATATTTTTTCATCTTGGATAACCAATCATCATTTGTGAAATTTACAGTGTTTGTCTAATTACATCAATAAACTCTAATTGAATTTTTCTACATTGCTGTTTGTGGAACTTTACAATAATTTCTTGTGGATATACGTTGTTGTGCTGAAACTGTTTTGCTTATCACCAAACTCAAAGGGAAGAACATTCCTGGGTTGAAAAACTGAGTAAAGGTCAAGTATTACCATCTCTGGCGGAAGGCCAGTTAGCACTTGAACCACAACGACATATGAAGGATTAACTCTGACTAAATAAGATCAATATAACTACTAGTGCCGCACTCAACTGACGCGGGCACATATCTTCAAATTGATGCCATAACCAGCTCGGTTACAGAGCGCTCCGTCAAAAATGACGCTGGGAGAAGCGAAAAAAAGCCAATCTAATGACATTAAACTAATTAATTATAAGCTCCGTTATCGCATTTTTTTTTTGGGTGCAAATGTACGGATCACATTTAAACTGTTGTCGTGATGCGCATAAAAAAACACGCACCAAAAATTTAATAAAATAAACCTCACTTCGCCTCTGAATCATTATTTAATGGTGTTTCGACTTGGGCGACTGAATCGACCGATGTATCAATAATGATTTGGGCGAAATGGGACACATGCCCCCCTACAGTTAAATTCAACATCTTAAAACTATTAATTGTTATGATTTCTTACCTACAGCAATGTATATTGTATTGTATTGATCCGTTTGATTTCAAATGTTCATGAACTCTACACGTTATCTACTTGTACGGTATATAGAAGTCTAAGATATCGATATATATTTATATGTATCGGCGATACTTTTTGCGAGGAAATCGGTGTGATGTGAATATTTCACTATAAAAAATGGTAGGGCCTGCAAGTTCATATAATGGGCGTTAAATTTAGTTTCCCGAAAACGTTAATCGGAATGGTCGTTACGTTTTACTTAGATCGTATTGAAACTCTCGATGTGCCGATTCGTTTCAAACCAAATTAAACTTTTTGCCTTAACCTTTTTTATTTTACTTGATGAGAAATATTCCGTTCACACACTAATGGGTTATAATTAGGATATATATTGTTTTCATATTCTAAATAATATGATCAAATGTCGATATACGAAATTGGCATAACCTTAACCTGTTGTCTGTTGTACTAGTATGACCCAGTCAGAGCAGCATTTCTCATGAAGACTATAAACACCAATTAACACCTACTTACAAGGCAAAAAATATCTAGCTCTCGGGTACGTGTTCGGTTAAAAAAAACCAAAAAAACACAAGAAGTTCGGATAAATGACATTTCGAATAATTAACGACAGAATAATTGACGGTCTTCTGCAATTACGGTGTAATCCGCTCCAAGGCTGTTTTTGTGAAGTCAGGTGGATTTAAAAAAAAAAAAAAAAAAAACTCGGTTGAGCACAATTTTTTAACCTTTAGATACTAGGGGATCCGTGGGCAGAACTTGAAATTTTTTTATTTATTATATTCACCAAATTTTTTACTCGAACAATTATCACAGTTTGTGGCAGTTAAGGAACTAAAGTCCTTTTAAGTATTGTTTTTGTATTTCAGTATGAAGATATGTAAGCTTGACGTTGTTTTTTTGTCAAAAGGTTATTGTATTATTTGTATGTAAAAAAAAGGTGTGAATTTCAGTATGACTATATGTAAGCTAAAATATTTTGGCCACATAAAAAGACATAACACCTTGCAGAAGACCATAATAGAAGGGAGAGTTGAAGACAAACGTGCAAGGGGAAGACAGCGCTATAAGTGGGAAGATAACATCAAGAGATGGACAGGAAAGAGTCTATCAGAATGCACCACCAAGACAAGAGACAGAAGACGTTGGAGATCCATTACATCCATCCTTCGCTGTGGAGATGGGAGCTGATGATGATGATTTATTAGCTTAATGATTATTTTTTTTAATGTACTATTTGTATGTAAACATTTTAATTATGCGTCTAGACGCATTTTATCTAAGAAGAGGTCGGAAGCTTTCACTGGACAAGAAGGGGACCGTAGCCTTCAACGTACAATCAAAAGGGACCGTAACCTTCACTGGAAACCAAAGGGGTCCTTGGCTTAAGAGAGGTTAAGAACCCCTGCTGCTGAGGTATGGCCTTAACAAAATATTTAATAACAAGTAGACAAAGAAAACATCACAGTGTAAATTGGAAGTTCGAATAACATAATTATTTCTGCAGCTATTAACAAAACACATAATAAAAACAGGTAAGCATGAGAAAGTACTAGTGAATAAATATTATGTATCTGTACTTCTTCTTCTTCGCTCTCACTTCTGCATAATGACTCTAATAAAGGCAGTGGTCAGGTCAAGGTTCCTGACATCTCCAAACAGTTTTTCTGTGAGAGAAGTGGGTTGTTGCCATATGTCACTCCGCTCACTGCTGTACGTTAGGCGTGACTGGAGCAGATGTTCGACTGTCATGGGGTTGGTGCCACAAGAGCAGAGATATCTGTTGGACCAATCCTGTACTTGTTGTCTCTATATCTATATATTTATCTGTTCAAATGGCAAGAGTGGCGTTCGTTCCATTGGGACATATATGGAAATAATAAGTAATGACGTCCAACGCATAAATAAGGATATTCACCTTGAATGTCAAGGCTGTTTTATTGTATGGCTCTGAACACAGAGAAAAACAAAAACAACAATCAAGAAATTATGGACTTTCATAAATGGGCGCTTGCGAAGAATAGAAAGGTTGAAATGGTGCGACAAGATTATTAATGTGGAACTGATAACAATAAACAAGTTCCAGTTGAACCGGAGATGAGAAAACGGCGCTGGGGATGGATAAGACACACATTGAGAAAACCAGATGATAGCATTATAAGGCAATTCTTGAACTGGAATCTTCGTAGTTAAAGAGGTGGAGGGAGACAGGAAAAAAAAAACCCACGCAGAATTCACCCACGACAGAAACGAAAGAGATAAAGAAGATATGATGGAAAAAACCCGCGTGAACAGCACAGGAAAGGAAGACTTAGCATGAAGTTATTGAAGGTCACTGCTGCTTGCCGAGCTGAGGGATGATGATGATGATTGTGATGATGTACATCCGAGCTGGCACAAAAATTAAAATGGACATGACAAGGCGCAAACGAACAAATGTCATTTATTAGTTCATCATACCTTGCACAGAGTTAAGTCCCAAATGTGCAGATAAATGACATTTGGTTAGTCGTTAATGTTCATGTCATCATTTTTAACCATCATCATTATCATGGTTACAGATCTTCCACACTCTGCCCGCTGTCTCGTTCATTAGGGGTAACAGGAAAAAAAAGAACAGTCGTCTTTCACGAAAGGAACCAGCAAAAAAGTCACTTCAAAACTTTTCAACGATTTTAAAATAAGAATATCAATTAATGTTCATCAATGGATGTTCTTGGCATACACTTATTCGTGTAATAACGTGACTAAGACACAAAATTCCAGGTCAATTCCTTCCGACTGCCATACATACACAGGTCTGTTTGATCATATTAGCTTCCTTCCTTTCCGCTTTTTCTCATCGCACCGCATGGTGCTCTACGGAACTAAATATTAGACAAACATAAAGGTATGTTTTCAGGCACTCGTAAGAAATCAAGAAGTAGAACACTAGACAACAGAAAAACAACAGACGTGAATGGCTTACCCAGGACCTTCCGTGCGACAACCCCGCCTAGCTATGCAAGCGAATCACACTATCCTCACTGCCATCTAGCCATCACAAAAATGATGCTTTGATGACGGGTCATTAGTGCGAACCGCAAGACATAACACCCGAAGTTTACCATGGGCAGTCCAATCTATTAATGATGCAATCACTTCTGTTGTTCCCCTATTATACAGTATAGGCCAGTCCACACAAGACAAAGAGCAAGGTCCTGCGATCGAGTCCTGGGTAAGCCACTCACGTCTGTTGTTTTTCTGTTGTCTAGTGTTCTACTTCTTTATACCTTAAGAGTGCCTGAAAACATACCTTTATGTTTGTCTAATATTTATTTACTGTTTACAGGCCTCGGGTTTCCCTTCCTTATGTGTTATAAATGCTCTACGGAACTACGTGACATCACATGCGTAAAAGTTGCACCATTTTCACACACAATCACTAATAATATTACTACGCGTATGCTCAAAATCGAGCTGTAATAAATAAACCAGTCCGTGCAGTCTCACTTATCTATCCTATCTGATGTAAACATCACAATAATAAAGCTCCCTGTACACCACAGGTGCCATAAATGTATCGATCACACAACACCGAAAATATCACTCTTGACAATCATGAATATCATTTATCTCCCCAAGGAGCAGAGGTCATCAATAAACCTATGCCAAGTCTTCCTGTCCTGCGCCACCAGCTCAAAGTCTTTCCGTGTATTCCTGATCATTTTCATTTTTGTCTTCAGTCTTCTTCGTGTGTTGTTCAGTCTACCTCCACTTCTTGTACCTTGAGGATATCAGAACACGGATTGTCAAACGAAGTGTGTAGATCTATATAAACGTCTAAAAGGTCTGCCCTTAAGAAAGCGCCTTATATTCAACAAAGCCAAATTCCTTCACAAAATTCTGTCACAGAAAGCTCCAACGTATAAGTGCCCAAATTTATTTTCAAATACATTGAAAGACGTAGTCACCGCTTTAACAAATTAAAATTGCCCAAGCCTAGGCTTGACTTATTCAAGAAAAGCTTAGCGGACTCTGCTGCTCATCTTTGGAATTATCTTCCACATAACCTAAGTAACCACCTAAGTCCGTATTCATACAATCGTAGACTTTACGAACACTTTATAAGTTCTAATTAATTACATTCTCTCTTTCCCCCAATCTGATTATCTTTCTTTATAATATCAAATGTAGGTTCTAATGATAATGTGTGTACTTATAATATCTAATCAAGATTCGTTCTAATGCTGATATTTGTACACTTCAACGTATTTTATTTGATGGTAATAATTAGTTTTGTACTTTTCAACATATTTTATTTCATGATTATAATTAGATACTGTGAATGTGAGTATGCTATTATTTTACCTCTACAACTTTGAATTCCTTTACATTGATATGTAAAATGCATGTGAGAATAAATGAATTGAGTATGAAAGATGACAGAAAGACAGAGTAGACAGAATTTAAGACGGGCCTGTGCGCCCCATTCTCTACCCTTTGGGAAAAAAATTCGTTCGTTTCTTTCTGTCTTTCTTATGAGTGCCAGCCCATTTCCGTTTATTGTTCATCTCGTTTAGGGACAGGAAGAGAGTGTAGGAAGGACAAGTCACTCTAACAGTAACGCAGTCGTCACATAGCAACATAAAATACAAAGAAATTCCATCAACAATAGAAAACTCCTATTTCAATATCACCCAAGAAGGGCAATAGATAAGTAAGGACACGAAGAAGACCAGATGATAAACGGGTAATCAATCTGACTACATATCATCTCATCTCATAATCGGAATCTCTTCTACCCCGTAAAACGAGGTGTAGATGAGACCCAAAGAGCACAAAGCTCCTGGGCAAAACATGTAATCAAAATGTTTGACAAACAGGTGATTAACCCATTGTGCCCGAACTTGCCCTCAAGTGTACTTTGAATCGCTATAAAACCATCGATCCTTCCCGATTAAGTCCGGCCAAAATGGACAGATCGTCATATACCCGAAGGTGTCGAGGGATGCCCTTTCCTCATCTGCCCGAAGGCATTTATAGAGGAATACTCAGGACCCAAAGGTCTGTGGAAAAAGACGAAGACAGTGAGCAAAATCTGAAACGGACACAGCAATCTGTCTGTAGTACCAATACTGGGAGGGCCCCAAATGGGTGCACCATACACAGTCGGTCAAGACAGAAGTTCGCTTTGTTTCTGACTACATCAATCAATCAATATCCTTTAGCTCCCTTCAACAAACACGTGCCAAGTCTTCCTGTCACGTGCCATCAGCTCAAGTTCTTTACACGTCTTCCTCATCACTTTCACTTCTGTCTCCAGCTCTCGTCTCCATGTGCTTTTTTGGTCTAACCCTGTGTCATGATTTGATTAAAATGTCTGTCACTTTTAGCCGAGTATTCGGCGCTGTCTTGATCATAACTTTTGTCTACGCCCACTTTTTTGTCTTATAGCTCCTCATAGCGCTATTTCTGGCATTGGTCATGTCAGTCTTACGTTGGACAGGCTAATTCTACCTCTTTACACCTGGACATCGGCATCTAGCTAAAGGTCCTTTTGTTCTGCTTTTCTAGTAGATGACGGCTCTTTCCCTGTTTCTTAGAGTTACATAGAACCTGTAGACACGGGGGAAATATTCTACCCTTTTATTTTGTGGCGCCCTCGTCTCGTCCCGCGAATACCGGTCGCTCGTAGACCGCGTAGTTGCGGCGAATTACGTCCGTTCCCGTATCTTGAGTCGCCCGGGGAATCTCTCCCCTATGTCTTACGTCTGAATTTGTTTCATCTAGTGCACGTGCAAAAGCGACCTGCAGACTTTATCTTGCTATATAAGCAAGAGGTCTCTATCACTCAGTACTACTGCCTCAATGAAATTCTGCCACTGGACAAAGTGATATTCTGCGCCAGAGCTAAGAACAGTTGGCAAGTGTCCCCACTATGGGTGCTCTCGAGACCAGTCTGTCAGCTCTCTCACTGCCACGTACCCCTGCATGACCAGGACAGTAGATCCACACCAGTTCTTCAAGACTTGAGGATTCTATTGATGTTTTCCATTCCTACCGCAGCCATAGTAGTATAGTAGGGAGGAAACGGTTATATTTCAGGCGGATGCGCGTGACTTTTATATAGCAAAATACTCCGATCGATGCAGGCGTTAGATTTTCAGGCGGTTGCGCAGGTGGAGGCACGTGACTTTTATATAGTAAAATACTCCTATCGATTTCAGGTGGAGGCGCGTCAGGTGGAGGCGCGTGACGTTTATATAGCGCTATATTTTAGCCGGGGTGACTTCCTCTGACGATCAGCTTGCGTCCTGTTGTCCTGGTAGTGTGTTGTTGTTATGTTTTGTTGTTTATACATATATTTAGACATATATTACAATATATATTACAACAGTTAGACTATATATATATATATAAAATCGATAATTACGGAAAATATTTTTAAAAATCGATAATGACGAGTAGGTTACTAAGGGGGTTTGAAGCGAGTGGACTTTTTGTGCTGGCGAGGGGGACGACGCATGGGTGTGTACAATTTAGGGTGTAGCAGGTGGTTGTGTGTATGACTCAGGAGTGAAGTGTTAGAGACTTGCCTATACCAGGGACAGCATCTAGAGGTGGGAGTGAAGTGCCTGAGACTTGATTATACGAGGACCAGTGTTAAACTCTGTTTAGTTGTTAACTCATACTGGCTACTAGTTGTTGAATCACGCTTTATTTGTTAAATGACGTGAATGTCCACCAGTTGATAAATGTAGATGTTGGGACTGGTGTAGTAAAGTGTAACGATTGTCAACTCATTAAACCCAGCACAGTTTTGGTCATACAGGTCATCTTGTCCTGGAACGTGATGAGGCTCCGACAAGAATGTGAGTGTAAACAATGAGTGTGTATGTGAATGTCAGAACGCGAATGGTAGAATGATTCGATAGAGTTGACAGGTTGGTAGTACATCACTCATACTCACACTGTTCGAATTCAAGAAGTACTGGAACTACGGTGGTCTTTTTATAACATTTAATGGGACGCACACTTGGACAGTACGTGTATGGTTACAGGAACAAATGTCGACATAGACAGCATAATGTTGATCACAGGAATATCATCTTAAGTTAGCATTCATGCTTGGCAAATATCATAATGGAGCATTCGTAAATAAGCATTCAGAGTTCCATCATGTAAATCATCTGGCTTTACTGACTGGGCACGTCAGACCATAACCAATATATAGGAAGGCTCCTAGACCTAACCTCGTCTAGTGAATATCCCTTCACGTAAAGTTCAATATATATATTTTCCATAAAGATATAGGAATCCCAGACATGGGTTCTCACATGTAGCAGTGATCTCTTGGTTCATCGAGCGATAGTACAGGCATCCCTTTTTCTCACTCGATAAATACAAAGTATATGAATTTCAACATGGCTGTTCTTCTCTCGTGAGTTTCACTCACTATAGGACCCAGACCAAAATTGGTCATTCGTTAAATGTCCTCATTTCTTCATAGCTTCTCTCATAGAGGTAATTGAATAATATCATACAATCTAGTGCTGATACATAGGAATGTCGTCTTCCTTTGAATAAATATTCTTTTCAAAAGTACCACTGTGCATCTGTTTATCAACAACGATGGCGAAGCCCAAGTTCATAATAAATTGTGGTTTTACCTTTCTATGCGAAATATAACTTTGCCATTCCTTGGCAAAAGAGAATAAACACTGGGGTAAAGTACATACAACATGTCTAAATGACTATCACTTTTCCCCATTGACTTATAGATCACTTTTTCGGCGATAGGCCTGCTACAACAAAATTCGACATCCAGACAGGATGACAGCCATGAATCACACCCCTTGCTAGCGATACTTCCGCTGCATAGCCTTTGACCTTTTCTAGCGACAACCAACATAGTTCGACTTAGAAATGTAAAGATATCCATATATAAGACAGACTCGTCCTACTCATACAAACACTACGTATAAATTCAGGCCATAGATATACTGAAGCAAGAACAATCTATTCCTACCCAGCCAAAGAATAAATCGCAGTAGGCCTAGACTCGTCCGCGGAGTCCGATCGAAGATGACGGAACTACTTTCAAGGGAAGTAACTCAAAAATGACTTCTCCTTAAGCACTTAAAAAGGAAATACTTTGATTACAAAATATTTGCGAACATAATAAGTATATAAATGTATTATATTGCAAGATAGTAAAAATTGCCCTTTACAGTCTTACCACACCTCCCGGGAAAAAAAAAAAAAATTTTTTTTTTAAAATACATCTAGGAGCACGTAGAATAGGCTCACAACGCAAGAATACTGCGCAGATGAAAATATCAGGAATAACTATAATTCCTAATATGACCGGTGAGAATATATCTCAAAATCTGAGAGAAATTGTTTCTCTACGAATAAATGTTTCCAGGAAGGTGTGATGTACGTATAATACAATTCTGGTAATTATACAATGCATACCAAAAATTCACACTATAATCTTAAATTTATGATTTATGAAGAAACAATCATCAAAGAACAGCGGTGAATAAACATCAATAAACCGCTAAGTAGCGATACCATCATTCTATTATTAAATTACAAATGTGTATCTTAGTAAAGAAACAAAAAATAACTGTTGTAAAGTTATACATATTAAAAAGATCCAATATTTAACAGTTAAGTGGCATCATGTGGGCATCTGGACAGAATGTCCGCCATCACATTTTCTGAACCACGGATAGCTCGTACCGAGAAATGAAAAGGTTGAAGAGCGATTGCGTATCGAGTTGATCTCGAGCTCTTCAAGTTCTTACTTTGGATAGCCGTAAGAGCTTTTTGGTCAGTTTCCACTACGAAATGCGCGCCCAGAAGGAATCTTTGGAGTTTGAGAATTGACCAAACCATTGCCAATAATTCACGGTCTAAAACCGAGTAATTCCTTTCTGCAGCATTAAGTTTTCTGGATATATACATTACAGGATGCAGAGTTCCAGAGTACTCTTGCATTAGTGCCGCTCCAATCCCAGTGGATGAAGCGTCACTACGAAGAACAAATGTCTTATCTGTTGTAGGTAACACTAAAATAGGTGGTGATGAAAACATAGTTTTGATCTTCTCTAGTGAAGATTGGCATTCATGAGACCAGTGAACCATGTTAGGCGACCCTTTCTTTAATAGTGTAGAGAGAGGTGCCATGATAGAGGACAGATTCGGAATGAAACGTCCATAAAATTGTATGAGACCTAAAAGACTTCGCACTTGCTTTTTAGTCCTAGGGATAGAGATGTTAAGTATCTTAGTGATATTATGGTCTTCTGTCTTCAAGAAACCGTGACCTACTCGATGGCCTAAGAAAGCAATTTCGCTAAAGCCAATACAAGCTTTAGATGGTTTTGCTGTCAGGTTATACTCACGCAGAGTTGATAATAATTCAACTAACCCTGAATAGTGATCTTCCCAAGTATCGCTGAAAAGACAGATGTCGTCTAGATAAGCAATGACATCTGACCGATACGATAGGATTCGACGCATCATGCGTACAAATGTAGCTGGTGCGTTCATAAGGCCGAAAGGCATAAAATTCCATTGGAAAAGGCCTCTGGGAGTAGAGAAAGCGGTAAGAGGTTTGGCGCGTTCGGATAATGGAACTTGCCAATATCCTTTAGACAAATCAAGTTTAGTGAAAAAATGCGATTTAGAAAGACGAGTAAGTAGCTCTTCTAGTAAAGGCATAGGTTCAGCATCGAACTTCGTAACTTGATTCAATTTGCGATAGTCAACGCAAAGACGTATGTTATTGTCTTTTTTTCGAACAATAACCATCGGCGAAGAATATGCAGAAGTGGATGGTTCGATTATTTGTAAATCTATCATTTCATCCAACTCCTTTTCAACCTGTGTTTGGAAATGTATAGGGATAGGATAAGGTCTAACCCTAATTGGAGTATGTTCAGTTAGAACAATGTCATGCTCAATGACATGAGTTTGTCCAGGGATGTCAGTGAGGACATCCTGAAATGTTTGTAACATAGACGAAACTTGTCGCCGTTCTCCTAGAGACAAATCAGGAGAAACAGTAACGTCTTTCCATGATTCACTAGAATGAAGTGGGATCATTGGAAGCGGAAGATTAACATCCGAAAAACTTGTTTCCTCATCCTGTATTACAGACAGTGATGAGTAATGACCATGTTTGACATGAGAATCGTCCGTTGCCTGGAAAATAGGCTGTAGATAGTCAGGACGTTCATGGAACTCCGTAAGCATATTGATGTGGAAGGTTTTATGCTTCCCGTTAATATCGACGATGTAGTCAACATCTGAAATTTTCGATATTATATCGTACGGACCTTTCCAACTAATAAGGAGTCTATTTTCACGACAAGGTAGCAAAACAAATGCTTTGTCACCAGGACAAAGTTGTCGTAAAGTTCTCTTCTTATTAGCAAATTGTCTTGCCTTCTGCTTAGCAAATTCAGAAGAGGACGTTGCCAATTTGCATGCTTCGATAATCTTTTGTCTCAGCGCGATGACATACTCGTAAGAAGATTTTGTGTCATCGTCAATATTGTCAGCTGTTATAAGATCATGCAGCAAAGACATTGGGCCGCGCGGTCGCGCGCCAAAGACAAGTTCAAAGGGAGAAAACCCTGTATGTTCATTGGGGACCTCTCTGTACGCGAAGAGGGCCGCGGGTAAAACCCTATCCCAATCTTGAGGATGATCCTCAGTTATCTTCCCTAATAAGTTCTTAAGTGTTCTATTTAGTCGCTCGACCATCCCATTGGACATAGGATGATAGATGCTACTCAAAGATCTCTCTATCTGTAGAGTAGACATTACTTGAGACATGGTATCCGATATCAGTTGGGTGCCATGATCTGATAATATTTCTCCGGGGAATCCCAGCCGAGAAAATATAAGCCAAAGAGCATCTGCAATGTCAGCGGTAGTAATGCTCTTTAGAGGGATAGCCTCTGGCCAACGTGTGCACATGTCTACACACGTTAAGATAAACTGATGTCCTCTAGCAGATTTGATCTTGAATGGACCAATGATGTCTATCGCCATTTTCTGGAATGGACGAATAGGAATATCTGCAGCCTGAATAGGCGCAGCATGACGAGGACCTTTGGATTTGACTTCTTGACATACTTTACAGGATCGACAATAGATCCGTATGTCCTTGTTCACAAAAGGCCAAAAGAAAGCCGCAAGAACTCTTGACTTTGTACGGGAAAAACCCATGTGACCAGCACACTGAGAGTCGTGTGCATGTTGTAAGATCTTAACTCTCAAATTCTTGGGTACAAGAATCTGAGAATGACTTGACTTAGTGGAGTCTTGCACCATACGTACAAGTACGCCATTCTTCATTGTAATCCAAGATTTACAATTTGAATCTTTATTCGGATCACCTTTCGTTACAAGAGTGAAGAATTTCTTAAGAGTCGGATCTTCTTCTTGTTGTTTTATAAACGAGTCACGAGAAATTACCAAGGGATCATCTTGGTTATGCACTTCATTATCTTCAACAGATGAAGTTTCAGGCATATTGAGAGCTTGAGCTCTAGTGACTACCGCATTAGCAGATTGCATATTTTGATTTTCCCAAACGGAAATTTGCTCCGGAGTGCATTCTTTGACTCCGTGAATGCGACCGATGATAAGATCAGCGATCGGATTCGGCAAAAGACATGCGTGTACATCTCCTGTGAAGAAAGGAGTAGCAATCCTAATGATAGCGGTAGAGTATTTCTCTATGGTGCCGCCAAATGTTACGCATTTGACTACTTTGCCTGTAGAATGAGAAGGATCTATGAGTGACTGCCTAACCCCAATAGTTGTGCATCCAGAATCAAAAAGTACTGAGACTGGATTGTCATTTACTAAACCTTTGTGTAAGACAAGAGAACCTCTCCCATCATGCGCGATTGACGCAGGAAGAGCGGGAAGAGGATGCCCACAGCTTAAAGTAGACACTGTGGTTGGCTCAAATAATGTTTTGCATTGGGGGCACTGAGATGCTCTCCCAAAATCAAAAGCGGCACATGCCATATTATTAGAGTCATCATTATCTTTATTTTGTTTATAGGCTTCGTGGGACTCTTGCTGTGCAGAGTTCGCCTGGTAATGAGCTTTATGTTTTTTGAATTGTGCTCTACCTCTGTTATTATTGCCTCTGTACTTATCATTGTTTCCACTATTATAACCTCTACTCGGGTTTGAATCATAGCTCCTTTGGTTACTATCATCATATTCATTATAATGAGTATCTCTGTAATTATGATCTTGTTGTCTCCATGAAGGAAAACTTGGATAGTTTCTAGAATGACTTCCTTTGCGAAAGTTCCTGTAATTATGACCACCCCTGAATCGAGGGCTGTCAGCTCTTCTCCAGGTATTCGAAGAAGAACCCTGAAATGATTGGTTACCTTGGTTCTGATAACTGTAATAGTTACCTTTTTTATTAAACCTATTTTGAGGTCCTTGGAATTTGTGAGAGTGATTAGGGTTGTATGGTGTTGCAGAAGCAACTGGCATACCTTCTTTAACCTTACTGTTGCTAATAGCTACGTCCGGATGTGCAGTGACGTATTGGGTACAATACTGTTCCATTTCTTTTAGAGACTTAGGTTTACGCTCATGTAAGAATTCGAGGAAAGGTTTATTTATACTTGACATAATCTTGTCTCTGAGTATCAAGTCCATAAGGGCTTCATAAGTCTTTTCTGTTTTGGATAGCTCAATCCAACGATCAAATGTAAGACGTGTCCTTGCAATGAATTCTGAGAATTCTACACCTGCCTCAGGCACCATTGTCTTAAACAACTTCCGATAACCCTCTTCAGACAACTGATACTTCTTTAATAAGGCTGCCCTAATAACATCATAGTTATCTTTGTCAGCCTCTTCAACCAAACTTAAACTAGTCAGAGAATCACCTTTCAGATTTTCTGATAACTGGTTAGCATATTGTGATTTGTCCACATTATGTGCTCGACACGAGCGTTCAAATCTATTTAGCCAGAATGTTATGTCATCACTGGAAGGGTTGAACGCTGGTACCTTGACCTTGTAAGTAAAGGGTTTACCATTACCACCAGATGCTTGATTACCATCACTTATGTTTGTTAACTTTAACTTTTCTAACTCAAATGCTAAAAGTTCTTTTTTGTGTTCATGCTCTCTTATTGCTTTTTTCTCTTCTGCTTCAGCTTCTCTTTGTAATCTTTTTTCTTCTGCAGCAGCTTGTAATTTTTTCTCTTCTGCTTCAGCTTCTCTTTGTAATCTTTTTTCTTCTGCAGCAGCTTGTAATTTTTTCTCTTCTGCAGCAGCTTGTAATTTTTTCTCTTCTGCAGCAGCTTGTAATTTTTTCTTTTCTGCAGCAGCTTCATCTTTTCTTTTCTCTTTTTCCATTTCCATCTGGAATCTTTTTTCATCAGTCTGTATCTGCAATTTCTTTTGTTCATACTCTCTTTGTAATTTTTTTTCCTCAGCTTCTAATCTTTTCTCCTCAATCAATGCTTTTCTTTCTTCAGCAGCTAATGCTTTGTCATATTGAGCAACTGCCCATTCTTCTAATTGCTGACCAGTCTTATCAAGAGCCTTGCCTTGTGTGATAAAATAATCTAATGTAGACATCTTGTCTAATAAGATCAGTAATTTGCAAAAGTAAATAAATTCACTTTCTTAGTCTTAATCAAAGACCTTGTATGATAACTTTTTAACCTGTGGAAAATAGTACTTAACTATCCCAATCACTGTGGGAAACAAGCCTTACAAAGGTCTTGTATAAATCCTTATATAATAACAGCTATAAGTTGCTGGTTCACTCTATAATATAAGTGCAGTGCACCAGAAATAGTGTTTTATATCATCAACTGTGTACCTTTAGTAATAGCAATTAACTATCAGTTGATTCTTGTACATCAATTTATATGATCAACTATATTTTAAATAGTGTATGTCGATCAGGCACAAAACAAAACAGTTATACAGAAGAACATGAAAACATTTGCGGAAATGAAATAAATCAAATGGGAAAAACAATAAAAGATAAACCGCAAGAGGATAACAAATACAAATAACGCCACAGTATATAAATATAAATTGAGAATAGAACTGAAAGATAGAATAGGGTAGACCAACAAATTACAAACAAATCAAAACAAACTAAAGAACAGAGGAATATTACAAAAACAACAATGAGTACAGTCTTCACAGCTAACACTAATAGCAACAGCTGTCGCAGCAAATTTTCAATCAAGAAAATTGCACCTATAGAAACGCACACATCAGACCCTCTATTACGTGGGATACTCTGCTGTGTGACACCGCCCAACCAAAACAACAACCCGCTGGATACAAACAAATATCACATATAAATATTTAAACATAAATACATAAATGCATAAATAGTATGGCAATATGATGTAAATAGAGTGTTGCAGAAAGAATGTGTTGTAAAGAAGGCTCAGTTACACTGCCTAATAGTACAGTACTGTGGTACTTTATTAAACAAATACTTCTGGTCTAATTATTTTAAATTCAACACAGAAATAGAAGCTCCATCGTTGATGTGAATGATAACAATCGATGTAGGACTTCTCAGTTCAATAACATTTCCTTTCGCAAACACTGTCAAATATTCTCCAGTCCTGATGTGTAATGTTCTATGTTTCAACCAAGCTTGCTGTGTAACACTGTCAGTTGTATGGCAAATGTCCAACGAACCAAATGTCAACAAACGCTGACCTAGTTACCGCATACTGTCGACAGGACAGGTCACGCTGACATCACTGTAGAGTTGTACTGCTGATGTATTTGTGTGTCGTAACAGACCCCAAGGAACGTCTGGTCTCAGTAGTTTACTTCTCAATATGGTCACTGTGCAGGTTGACCCAGGAAGCTGGCACACCAGTTGTTAAACTCTGTTTAGTTGTTAACTCATACTGGCTACTAGTTGTTGAATCACGCTTTATTTGTTAAATGACGTGAATGTCCACCAGTTGATAAATGTAGATGTTGGGACTGGTGTAGTAAAGTGTAACGATTGTCAACTCATTAAACCCAGCACAGTTTTGGTCATACAGGTCATCTTGTCCTGGAACGTGATGAGGCTCCGACAAGAATGTGAGTGTAAACAATGAGTGTGTATGTGAATGTCAGAACGCGAATGGTAGAATGATTCGATAGAGTTGACAGGTTGGTAGTACATCACTCATACTCACACTGTTCGAATTCAAGAAGTACTGGAACTACGGTGGTCTTTTTATAACATTTAATGGGACGCACACTTGGACAGTACGTGTATGGTTACAGGAACAAATGTCGACATAGACAGCATAATGTTGATCACAGGAATATCATCTTAAGTTAGCATTCATGCTTGGCAAATATCATAATGGAGCATTCGTAAATAAGCATTCAGAGTTCCATCATGTAAATCATCTGGCTTTACTGACTGGGCACGTCAGACCATAACCAATATATAGGAAGGCTCCTAGACCTAACCTCGTCTAGTGAATATCCCTTCACGTAAAGTTCAATATATATATTTTCCATAAAGATATAGGAATCCCAGACATGGGTTCTCACATGTAGCAGTGATCTCTTGGTTCATCGAGCGATAGTACAGGCATCCCTTTTTCTCACTCGATAAATACAAAGTATATGAATTTCAACATGGCTGTTCTTCTCTCGTGAGTTTCACTCACTATAGGACCCAGACCAAAATTGGTCATTCGTTAAATGTCCTCATTTCTTCATAGCTTCTCTCATAGAGGTGATTGAATAATATCATACAATCTAGTGTTGATACATAGGAATGTCGTCTTCCTTTGAATAAATATTCTTTTCAAAAGTACCACTGTGCATCTGTTTATCGACAACGATGGCGAAGCCCAAGTTCATAATAAATTGTGGTTTTACCTTTCTATGCGAAATATAACTTTGCCATTCCTTGGCAAAAGAGAATAAACACTGGGGTAAAGTACATACAACATGTCTAAATGACTATCACTTTTCCCCATTGACTTATAGATCATTTTTTCGGCGATAGGCCTGCTACAACAAAATTCGACATCCAGACAGGATGACGGCCATGAATCACACCCCTTGCTAGCGATACTTCCGCTGCATAGCCTTTGACCTTTTCTAGCGACAACCAACATAGTTCGACTTAGAAATGTAAAGATATCCATATATAAGACAGACTCGTCCTACTCATACAAACACTACGTATAAATTCAGGCCATAGATATACTGAAGCAAGAACAATCTATTCCTACCCAGCCAAAGAATAAATCGCAGTAGGCCTAGACTCGTCCGCGGAGTCCGATCGAAGATGACGGAACTACTTTCAAGGGAAGTAACTCAAAAATGACTTCTCCTTAAGCACTTAAAAAGGAAATACTTTGATTACAAAATATTTGCGAACATAATAAGTATATAAATGTATTATATTGCAAGATAGTAAAAATTGCCCTTTACAACCAGCATCGAGAGGTGAGAGTGACGTGTTAGAGACTATACCAGGTCTAGCATCGAGAGTTGGGAGGGAAGTGTTAGAGACTTGACTATAGGGGCCTACCATTTTTTTTTGTAGGTATTTTAATTGTTATGTGTTGTTGTATTGTGTGTTGATGTGTTTGTTTATACATATATACATACAATATATATAAAAAATCGATAATGATGGAAAATATAAAAAAATCGATAATGGTTGGTTAGTAGGTTACTAAGGGGGTTTGAAGCGAGTGGAGTCTTTTTGTGCGGGCGCGGGTGACGACGCATGCGTGTGTACATATTGGGTTGTAGCAGGCGAGTGAGCCAGCATTGAGATGTGGGAGTGAAGTGTTAGAGACGTCACTATAGTAGGACCATCATCGAGAGGTGGGAGTGAAGTGTTAGAGACTTGACTAGGACCAGCGTCGAGAGGTGTGAATGAAGTGTTAGAGACTACACCAGGGACAGCAGCGAGAGGTGGGAGTGAAGTGTTAGAGACGTCACTATACCAGGTCCAGCATCGAGAGGTGGGAGTGAAGTGTTAGAGACTTGGCTATAACAGGCCCAGCAGCTAGAAGTGGTAGTGAAGTGTTAGAGACCTGCCTATACTAGGTTTAACATCTAGATGTGCGAGTGAAGTGTTAGAGTTCTACAGGTGGGAGTGAAAGAGACGTGTCACTATACTAAGACCAGCGCCTAGAGGTGGGAGTGAAATGTTAGAGACTTGACTGTTCCATTTTTTATGTAGGTATTTTAATTGTTAGCTGTTGTTGTATTGTGTGTTGGTGTGTTTGTTTATACATATATACATACAATATATATATATATAAATATAAAAAATCAATAATGGCGGAAAATATAAAAAATCGATAATGGCGGGCTAGTAGGTTACTAAGGGCTGTTTTAAGTAAGAGTGGGGGGGGGGTGGTTATTGATTTTGACTGGTTGGAATGATGACTCATTGATGTGTTGAGGTGTAGCGTTGGAGTAAGACAATGTAAAAGCGGTGGGGTATATGTGGTATTGGTTTTGTTCTTGTCTGGTAATTTTGTGTTTAGGTATTGTAATTGTTGTGTGGTGTAATGTAACTGGTGGGTTTGGGTTTTTGGGTGGTAGTGTTGTGTATTAGTCGGCCTTGTGTTGGCGAGTACAGATAAAAGACTAGCTTATTGTGATGTTTATTGAGACCGTTAGTACATTTTTTCCGCCCCGCGTTTGTTGTGTAATGAGAACCTCCAAAAAAAGTGTGTTTGTCTGGTGGTTTGTGTGCAGGTATTGGTGTGAATTACAACTAATTGGTGTTAGCTTTCTTGGTTTGATAGTCCTTTTCACTGTGTAAAATCACTATTGGTTATCTGTAGTGTTTTAAATAGTTTTGTTACGCCATTATTTCAATAATATTTAGGGCCAGCTCGACGCTGTATAAACGCTAGATGTCTATTTATCAGATCACCGAGGGTGTATGCGCATGCGCGCATAACTTCACACATCAAAAAAAAAAAACTTAACAGGAGCGATTATATGTTGATTTTTTCACTTTTGCTGTTAAAGAGGTCACAACGCTGACTTGTGTAGATTGATCAGTTATTGTGGAGGTAGTGTATTCTTAAGCAGTAACAGGAGATTTTTGTGTATTTCGTGAAAGTTTAGGTATAGGTACACTATTCAAAAGTGAGCTGATCAGAAAGTTGTTATCTATGTGGATGTGTTGTAGTCTTGTTACAAACAACATCAAGCTGATTTAGACGTAGCTTTAATATTTTTTATTGGAAGGAGTTGTGCTTTTATCTTTTTATGTGAACATAACAACCGATTTGTTCCAAAACCTTCAGGCAACTATGTTGCTGCTTGACTTGAGAAGAAGGAATTTTTATAAGCACTCACTAAGTGAATTCCCTTTTTCCTACCCGCTATAGAATAAAGAGGAAAATATAAAATAAAAAAGGGATACCTTTTTATAGAGGAAGATGACTAATGATCGGTGTGTGGTGGGGGTGATTTTGGTTTTTTGTTGTGTGTGTAGCTAGTGATGAGAATATAAGACGATGAGAGGTGAAGTGGCGTCGGAGGCAGCTATTCTTGTGATGTAAAAATTTGATAGGGAATTTCCGTTTGTTGGGTGAATGTAACTACATATTGAGACGGGCGCTGGGTCACGTAGTAGTTTTCTTTATTATTTATATTATATCATGAGTAATAAATCTACTCACCCCAATGGCCATCTAGTGCTATGTAAGTGACCCCGCACACAGCCGTAGTCCCAACATAAAAAATAATGTCAAAGACCAGGCTGAACAAGGCCAAATAGACAGTTTTATTGAACACAACCGTAGAGATATATGTCACAGGCAGACTAGATTATGGCGCCAACTAGATACTCCTTAGTGTTGCAGGTTGCAATCGGAACAATATCGAGGCCAGTTTCAGCCATTTTAATAAAGTTCAAACACGGGCTTTTGTTGAGGATTGTTTCATGCTTACAGACATTTGGATTTGAGCTCGATCCGAATGGCTGTATCATGGAACACCTCAATCGAATAGAGATATATCTCATCGACCGATGTCGATGATTGTTGCATGTGTGCATGCATTTAGTTTTGATCACACTCGGATTGCTGCACCATGGAACATCGCAATTGAATATATATTAACGACGTAGTATGCATATCACTATGCATGACGCGTATGTCTTTATAACGTCATTCGACTTGTGGGTTTTGACCCGAACGGCAGTATGCTTCAGAAGTGTGGCCATTGCCACTTATATTGTGTGGTATATCCACTTTTTAATTGTGTGGCTGGGAAGCCAATTGAGTAGTGTATTTCTTGAACCAAACGTAAGTCGTCGTATGAATAACGCAGTTTGCATAATTATGGCAGATTAGCCTGGCGTGGTATGCCAAAGGAACATTACGGTACTAGCAATAGTGTAAGACTAGTATAGATAGATATTGTACAGCTAGCGGCGAGCGTAAGCCTAGTGTAACGGATATTAGACGACTAGCAGTAGACGTAAGCCTAGCATAATAAGTGTATTGCAAAACTAGCAGGATAGTTAAGTCTAGTGCAAAAGGCTATTGTATAAACTAGCGACTGGAGTAAGTCTAGTTAGTCTCTGAATTTATGCCAAAGGACATTGGCCGTTAAAAGGAACTGACCTTGAACCAGAACTCTAGATAGAGATTGTGAACATGTGTTTATGAAATAATGAGAACTCTTACAGATCATACATGAATGTGATGTGACTTTTGTTCCCATGTAGTTGGTGTCTGCTCATGGTATGAAATTACTAATTAAATATTTTGAGTCGTCAAAATCACGATCTTATCAACTGTCGTATTCGGAGTTGAGTTAAATGCTGTTAATATTTAACTGATCATGACCAGTGATGATTAATGTCTTAACACGCTGCATCTTACACTGCCAATATAATCAATAAGACAAGAGACTAATACAGGTCAGTCAATGGTCGACTATTTAATATGAAACATGTTCAGCACATAATGTATCACAAGGGTTAAAGCAGACATTATCGATACCAACGAACAGTATTACGGAATCCTACAAAAGTGATAAGAACCCGAGGGATTTTGAATCTATAAACTGAATACGCATATAATAACTTGGTCATCCTCAAATACTAGAAGTCATCGAAGCACCCAGAACATACTGGGGTCCCGAGGCCCGTAACATACTGGTGTCAGAAAGTGTCTGGATTTCGTGAATACTGGATCCCCCCCTTCAAGTATCGAAGAAAGTTAAACTGATGATGAACGTTTTGAAGGTAAAATCATTCATTCAATCCTAACTGGCAACTGAAATGCGCATGTCAGAAAGTGACGTCACTACATTGATGCCGTCACCGCTAGCAGACAACTTTGCCTGAGAGAATCCGAATTTTCTTCCACCACAAGAGACTGATTCACGCAGATAGAACGGTAATCTTCCACTCGAGAACCTGAACCAGTGGAGAATGTATCTCATCATCAAAACCATCTGAGGCTGCGACGCAGATCGATTGAAGAAACTACGTTCGAAGACCGAAGCAATACTTTCAAACGGTTGTCCTACTGCGAAGTTCAAGGTCTTCAATCAATGGACTACAGCTGTTGAAGACACGGTTCGGAACTAGGATTAGAATTACATGCACTCATGTATTTCTCAGAGGGACAGCTAAACAGATAAGTTCTTGATTTTACTTGGGCGCTTGAACATTATCATATTGTCCTTGCATTAGCTTTGGTCTACAGTTCATCGTCACTTTGCTTACTTTTCTACTCCTCATCTGTGTTCCCCATTCATGTTTATTCGTATATTTGTATATTCGTCGTGTTTAATATTGACTGGAATTTTCCCAGGAAAACTTCAGTGAATGTTAACTTCTATTAGATTTGCATGCTTATATTCGCTGACTGAGGATCTGACTGATTATATTTTTTCTTTTGAGTCAGGATATAAATGTTTCTTCAGTTCGCAATATAACCATATTTTGTGTACTTAACAGTTTCGTCAAGTGAATTACGTCCTCTTTATTTACGTAACCTAATTTCAGTACTGTTGACAATTGTGGTCGCGTGTGATCTAAAACTTCTTTGTCTACACGTTCGTTTAAGACGACTTGTCTTGTTATATTTTTGTGATGTAAATTCTTTTCTTTCTTTTACTGATTACTGAGTATAAGTCTCCTTTATTTACTTTATAAGTGTAAAGTGTTGTCGTATAACTGAAAAATCATTTCATTGTAACTCATTTGATTGTTTTCACTGTCTTTGTCACATGTTTTTGGAACTTGTTTGTTATTGATTAATATATTCATGTACATATTATAGTGAGTTCTATATACCTGGTGTATATTATAGACTATCGAAGGTACTCAGAAACCTATTATCATGTCTACACTACAGGAATTCATTGATATTGGAAAAAGTTATGGAAAATCAGGAGCGGAACTACAAAGTTTTGCAGATACGAAATATGATGAATATTTATCGCGTCTGGAAAGAATGGAACAGCGCGAAATGACTAAACGAGCTGATGAGCTTCTTCTTCTTCTTCTTCCATCCTTAGCCATCAACCGGCAAAGCAGTATGTGGCCAGTACGCCTAGTGGCGTCTTAGGGCAACAACAAATTGATCGATCTATCGCTGTTTCCACCACGCCTAGTGGCGTCTTTGTGGAACAAAAACAGACCAAACAATCTATCGTTGTTTCCGTAATCAGATTGATTGGCAAGCAGGTGATCAGCCCACTGTGCGAAGTTTTTACGGGATGGGGTAAACAGCCCCATGCCCATACCCTCCTTAGTAGCTTTTTACGACATGCGTGGTAGGGTGCAGTGTTACTATTCTTTGCTCCCCTTTCGGGCCCCGATGAGCTTAGGAGGTTTGAATTAACCCAAGAGAGGGAATTGAAAGAAAAAGAAATATCCATGAAATTGGAATTAGAACTATTGACTATAGCTCTCTAACAATCAAACGAACAACTGAAAGAGTTGCTCAGCCTAGGATCTGCCCAACATCACGCAAGAAACCAAGTAAACGAGCAGGAGAAATGAGCATTAGGACCTACAAGCTGAGAGAGCCAGAAATTAAGACCAGATATCAGGGGCTTATTGCTACAGCAGTGAGCAACACAGAAGAACGACCTGATGACTTGGAAACCCTCTGGAATAAATTCAAGGATATCATAAAGACAGCTGCTGCAGAAGCATGCGGTGAAGTCCGACTTGGGAACCAGAGAAAGAGGACACCTTGGTGGACAGAGGAAGTCAAAGAGAAAATAAGAGAGAAGAAAATGGCATGGAAACAATACTTAGGAGCTAAAAACACAACAGGACAAATGGAAAATATAGAGAATATGTGACACTCAGAACAGAAGCAAAGAACAAAGTGCTAGCAGCAAAACAGAAGTCCTGGGAAGAATTTGGAGAAAAGCTAGAAAAAGATGCACAAGAAAACCAGAAATTGTTCTATTAGACCCTAAAGAACATGAGGAAAGAAAAACAATGCCCTCTCAAATTTATAAAGGACAAGCAAGGCAAATTGCTTACTGCCCCGAAGGAAGTAATGGAAAGATGGAAAGAATATTTCTCAGAACTCCTGGATGGTGAGCATGATGAAGCATCAGAAATGATAACCACTGACACAGAAGAGGAAACCAATGATGGTGAAGATGACATAAAGATGGAAGAACTGAGGGCAGCACTAGAGAAAATCAAGATGGGCAAAGCAGCAGGGCATGATGGTATAACACCAGAAATGGTTAAGTACATGGGAGCATCAGGCGACCTATTACTCTTAAAGGTCCTACAGGCAGCATGGTGCAACAAGACCATACCAAAGGATTGGGAGATTGCCATCATAACACCAATTTTCAAAAAGGGTGACAATCGACAATGTGGAAACCATAGAGGCATATCCCTTCTCAGTGTCCCTGGTAAAATCTACTCTAGAATCCTAGAGCAGAGACTCCGACGCCTAGCTGAGCCACAATTGGATGAGGTCCAGTGCGGATTCCGAGCAAACCGAAGTACTCAAGACCTAATCTTCACACTCAGACAGCTGAGTGAAAAGGCCCTTGAGTATAAGAGTGAGATCCATCTTTGTTTCATAGATCTGGAAAAGGCGTTTGACAGGGTCCCCTGGAGCAAACTTTGGGACTGTTTGGCAAGGAAGAATATTCCAGCACCTCTGATTCATGCTATACAGAGCTTCTACAAGTCTTGCAGAAATTATGTGAGGACAGCAAACCATAAGTCAGAAGAGTTCAGGACCACCACTGGTGTAAGACAAGGTGATATCCTATCACCTTACCTCTTCATACTCCTTATGGACGATGTCATCAAGGCATGTAAGGAGAGAACAAGAAAGTATTCAGTAGAGTTCTGGAAGATGAGACAGGTCTATATTTCGGAGCTGGCATTTGCTGATGATGTTGCCCTGATTGCTAAATCAGAGGCACATCTCCAATCCAACCTGCAAGTCTGGAAGGAAGAGCTGGAGAAGAGAGGGATGGTCATAAGCAGCTCTAAAACAAAATCCATGGTGATATCACGAGAAGAAAGAAAACATCAGATTAAGTTGGGAGAACAGGTCCTGGAGCAGGTCGACCACTTTAAATATCTCGGAGCTATTATAGACCGAAAGGGAGGCATCAAAGAAGAGTTGGCCACTCGAAAAGCAGCGGCTGGGAGACTTTTTCAGGCCATAAATCGTGGATTCCTCAGCAAGAAAGAGGTTGGTAAGAAAACGAAGATGGCTGTATACCGCTCCACCTATGTCCGAGTCTTGACATATGGATGCGAGTCGTGGGCAATGACTACAACCCACAAAAGCCAGATCCAAACCTCAGAAATGAGGTATCTGAGGAAAGTGGTTGAAGTAACAAGAAGAGACATGGTCGGCAACCAGACGATCCGTCAAGGCCTAAAATCCCATCCGCTGCAGACCCAAATAGAACAGTCCCAACTAAGATGGTTTGGCCATGTCTGCAGAATGGGAGAAGATCGGCTACCACGACAAGCATGGGAAACAAAGAGCCAGGGATCCAGACCTCCAGGACGACCCAGAGTTCGCTGGGAGGACAACATTAGACAATCTTTGAAGGACCGAGGACTAGAATGGAACCAGGCCAGGAAGAAGACAGCTGATAAAATGGTCTGGCGCTCACTCTTCCAAACCTCTACACCTCACGGTAGAAGGGGAACGACTAAGTAAGTAAGTAAGACTATAGCTCAACAAGAGAAAGACAGAGAGCAGAAAGATAAAGAATTAGCTCAACAAGAGAAAGACAGAGAATTCGACAAGGAAAAAATGGCATTAGAGAAGGAAAGAATGGCACAACGAGATAAAGAAATGGAATTAAGGAGAATGGAACTTATGCAACTGGATCAAGCCCATAAAAATGCCATGGAAATGGAAACATTAAAACTTCATGCAGAAAAAGAAAAAGCTTTAGAATTAGCTAAAGTGCAGTCTGAACAGACTAAGACTGCGGCGGGTACTAATATGTTCTATCCTAAGTTAAAAATGCCACATTTTGACCAAACTCGCGATTGTGTTGACTCTTTCATATCTAGATTCATCATCAAGGTCACAGCTCTGAACATACCCAAGGAAAGATGGAGCAGTCTTTTACTTGATTTTTTGACTGGTGACTCACTTAAATGTTTCATGAGTCTTGATGAAAAGAGCAGAAGCGATTTCGATGTCGTAAAAGAGGTACTACTAAGACGTTTCCAGTTAACTGAGTCTGGATTCAGAGATCGTTTTCATGCGGCTAAGCCAAGCAAGGATGCAGATTTTGGTGAATTCATTGCATCTATTAAACATTTCCTTAGCAGATGGATTGATCTATCTGGTATAAATAAAACATATGAAGGTGTTATAGATCTCATGCTGCGAGATAAAGTTTTATCCGCATGCAGCACTGAATTAGAAGCATTTTTACAAGAAAGACATCCTAATTCTATCGATGAGTATGAAAAACTCGGAAGACAGTATCAGACCGCACATCAGAATAAAGATCTTCATAGATCGACTATTCGAGATCCTATGCCTGTGTGCGCGGCACACCATGATCAGAGACCTCGATCGAAGAGCTTTGATGGACGTTGTCGTTCAGATTATTATCAATCCGACAGAGGTTTTTATTATTTCCGTCGTCATCGCTCTCCTTCGAATTCATATCGACGAGGTTATAGAGGATATTCACCTCATGATCGTGGGTATTACAGAGGCAGGGATTATGATGGTTCACATCAGAAAGGATACTATAAACAGAGATCATCTTATGGTAGAGATGCCAGGAAGGATGACTCTACTGATTTTTATTATAGCAATAAAAAGTCAGTCAATAATAACAAAGGTAATTCCAGATCTCCGTCGAGAGACAAAAATAAACATAGACATGTAAATAATTGCAGTGTCAAAAAGGA
This sequence comes from Oreohelix idahoensis, assembly GCA_024509875.1. NCBI lineage: Eukaryota > Metazoa > Mollusca > Gastropoda > Stylommatophora > Oreohelicidae > Oreohelix > Oreohelix idahoensis. The sequence continues at coordinate 380,015 of JAMPIV010022518.1, read as the reverse complement.
GAAGGGTAATGATGATAATGATCATGCGAACGCATGTATGGTAATGAATGATACATGTTATGAGTGTCAGTCGAAAAACAGATTAAAGTCTACAATTACACTGGATTGTGGGCATTGTATGCTTACAATGTCGGCATGTGTAAATGTCGGCTATCTTACATTTCATCCCGGAATATTGGATGGTAAGGTAGTGAGAGTTTTGCGTGACACTGGGTCCTCAACGATAGGCATAAAGCACTCGCTTATCGAGCCCTCTGCTTTTACAGGCAAATCAGTTAAGTGTGTCACATTTGGTGGGAATATAGAAACTTTCCCTGTGGCACGAGTATACATTGATACTCCTTTTTACACAGGCACTGTCTACGCCTGCGGCTTGAGAGCACCCATTACTGAAATTATAATAGGAAACATACCAGGAGTTAAAGATTGCACTCCTGAGGAGATTGCAATGTGGGTTGAATCTCACCCACAGGTGGCAAATGCTGTTGTAACGAGAGCACAACAGTTAGCTACGGACATGGCTACACCACCTCTTCCTATAATAGATACAATTATGTCTCAAGTTGGCACTGTTACACCTTCTGTTTTTGCAGAAAAACAGAAGAGTGACCCAACTTTACAAGGATTGTTTAGCCGAGCAGAACAAAAAACGATTAAATACACAGGAGGGGCTAAACAATGGTTCAAGATAAAGAAATCAATACTCACTAGATATTATGATGATGGCAAAACAATTATACATCAAGTGATAGTACCTAAGGAATACAGACCATTGGTCCTACAAACAGGTCATGACTCCCCTATGGCAGGTCATATGGGGATCAAAAGAACATTGTTTCGTGTTACGTCACAATTTTATTGGCCTGGGGTTAATAAAGATACAAAGTTATACTGCAAATCATGTACAACATGCCAATGGAATAGCACGTAAGGGCAGGTTCCATACGGCACCCTTACAGATTACAGACGTGCCTGAGAGACCTTTCAAAAAGATTGCAGTAGATATAGTGGGTCCGTTATCAATTGTTTCAAATAATGGATTTCGTTATATTTTAACTTGCGTAGATCTTTGCACGCGTTGGCCAGAAGCCATACCATTGAAAACCATCACAACTGCATCTGTGTCTGATGCATTATTTTCGATATTTTGTCGAATCGGTTTTCCGGAGGATATATTGTCAGATCAAGGATCACAATTTACTTCCAACATCATGAGGGATTTAGAATCCATGTTATCTGTTCACCACTCGTTTTGTAGTGCGTATAGGCCCCAATCAAACGGTGTGTGCGAGCGCTACAATAGCACTCTAAAACAGATGTTATCTAAGATAACTGAAGAATGCCCTCATGAATGGGATAGGCTTCTGCCGGCGGCCCTGTTCGCTTTTCGTGAAGTGCCTCACGAAAGCACGGGATGGTCTCCGTTCGAATTGGTTTATGGTTCGAATCCTCGCGGACCAATGATGATACTCAAGGATTTGTTGATTGGAGCATCAATTGATACAGCCACTCGAAACAGCTACGAGTTAGTTATTGATCTCCGACAACGAATCATCGATGCGTGCACTTATGCATCCCAGAGTATTAAATCAGCCACACAACGATCAAGATTATTACATAATCAAAAGAGAATATTAAGATCCTTCAAACCAGGGGAAAAGTTTGGTTGTTGCTACCTCATAACGATAACAAATTACTGATATCATGGCAAGGTCCATTTGATGTTATCAAACAAGTCACAGATGTTGACTACTCGGTGAACGTTAGAGGTAAAATCAAAACCTTCCATGTCAACATGCTAAAATTAGCGGTTGAAAGACCACAGGAATTAATTCCTGTCATTAACTCTATTGATGATTCTTCACATCATACTGCTTCTTTTGCAGTTGTTCATGAAGAAGATACCACTTCGTCTATCCCTTTACAATTCCAATTACCTTCTTTGCAATCATCGGAATCTTGAAAAGACGTAACTATTTCTTCTTCACTATCTTCTTCACAACAAGATCAAGTTCGGGATATTCTCATTTCTTTCAGTGATGTTCTCACCGACCTTCCAGGTCAGACATCGCTTATATCCCATGATATTACTCTTACTGATTATAAACCTATCAAACTTAGACCCTATCCTATATCTTTACACCACAAAGATAGGGTAGAAAAAGAGTTAAAAGAGATGATACGTTTAGGTATGATATCTCCTTCGGAATCACCATATGCATTCCCAATGGTGATAGTTAAAAAGAAGGATGATTCTTTTACGTATTTGTATTGATTTTAGGCGATTGAACAAAATTACAATCACAGACGGTGAGCCTATGCCTCTTTTAGATGATCTTTTGTCAGAATTATCTAATGTTACTTTCTTTAGCAAACTAGATCTCTCTAAAGGCTACTGGCAAATTCCTCTTGCCGAAAATGCCAAACCTTACACAGCTTTCACAACTCCATTTGGGCTCTACCAATGGAATTATATGTGTTTTGGGTTAGTGAATGCGCCAGCGACGTTTGTGCGCATGATGCGCCGCCTTCTTGGCGATCGTAAAGATGTCATCACGTACATCGATGACATCTGCCTATTTCATGACTCGTGGGAAGACCATATTGATGGTTTAACTTCTCTTCTACGTACGTTACGTATGCATGGTTTGACTGTGCGACCTTCAAAGGTCCAAATAGAATGTCAGGAAATTTCTTTTCTTGGTCACCGCATAGGTAACCACAAACTGTATCCTGACGACAATACAGTCAAAAGAATTCTAGAGATTTCTACCCCTTCAACTAAGAAACAAGTTAGAAGCCTTTTAGGCTTGATAAACTATTACCATAAGTTCATCCCGCATTTCGCTCAACTATCTACACCTTTGTCCGCACTGTTGACCAAAGGTAGTCCTAATAAGGTACGTTGGGACAAAGATTGCGAAAGCGCTTTGGTAACAATTAAGAAATTATTTAGTAATGCACCTATTTTGTTATTACCGAATATACGTATTCCATTCATACTTCAATCAGATGCCTCGAGTTACTCCATGGGTGGCTGTTTGCTGCAATGTTACAAGGAAACACTCCATACATGTTTCTATGTGTCGAGGAAACTGACTCCGGCTGAACAGAAGTATGCGACAGGTGAACGTGAGCTCCTGTCGATGGTCTGGTGCCTGGAGAAACTGTCAAGATATCTCATCGGCACGCACTTTTACATTATGACAGACCATAGTCCTCTTACTTACATAACAGCTAGGACAATGCGTAACGCTAGAATACACTGATGGTACTTGTTGATTCAAGAATTTTCATTTACGATTCTGCCTATTGCTGGATCAGACAATAACTTGGCAGATCTTTTATCGCGCAACTTCTCTGAGAAGAAATTGAATTAACTCTTTAGTCACCATGTTGACAAGTGCTATTATTAATGTTATAAAATTTAATGTGTCTACTTAATGATTATGATAGTTATAAGTAGGTAGTACTAATATTAATATATTCGGGAGACGAGCGTCTTCTCCATCACTATCATCCGTGCCACAAGTGTCACGTTTGGAAGTGAGGGGGATGATGTTGGGGATTGTTTCATGCTTACAGACATTTGGATTTGAGCTCGATCCGAATGGCTGTATCATGGAACACCTCAATCGAATAGAGATATATCTCATCGACCGATGTCGATGATTGTTGCATGTGTGCATGCATTTGAGTTTTGATCACACTCGGATTGCTGCACCATGGAACATCGCAATTGAATATATATTAACGACGTAGTATGCATATCACTATGCATGACGCGTATGTCTTTATAACGTCATTCGACTTGTGGGTTTTGACCCGAACGGCAGTGTGTTTCAGAAGTGTGGCCATTGCCACTTATATTGTGTGGTATATCCACTTTTTAATTGTGTGGCTGGGAAGCCAATTGAGCAGTGTATTTCTTGAACCAAACGTAAGTCGTCGTATGAATAACGCAGTTTGCATAATTATGGCAGATTAGCCTGGCGTGGTATGCCAAAGGAACATTACGGTCCTAGCAATAGTGTAAGACTAGTATAGATAGATATTGTACAGCTAGCGGCGAGCGTAAGCCTAGTGTAACGGATATTAGACGACTAGCAGTAGACGTAAGCCTAGCATAATAAGTGTATTGCAAAACTAGCAGGATAGTTAAGTCAAGTGCAAAAGGCTATTGTATAAACTAGCGACGGGAGTAAGTCTAGTTAGCCTCTGAATTTATGCCAAAGGACATTGGCCGTTAAAAGGAACTGACCTTGAACCAGAACTCTAGATAGAGATTGTGAACATGTGTTTATGAAATAATGAGAACTCTTACAGATCATACATGAATGTGATGTGACTTTTGTTCCCATGTAGTTGGTGTCTGCTCATGGTATGAAATTACTAATTAAATATTTTGAGTCGTCAAAATCACGGTCTTATCAACTGTCGTATTCGGAGTTGAGTTAAATGCTGTTAATATTCAACTGATCATGACCAGTGATGATTAATGTCTTAACACGCTGCATCTTACACTGCCAATATAATCAATAAGACAAGAGACTAATACAGGTCAGTCAAGGGTCGACTATTTAATATGAAACATGTTCAGCACATAATGTATCACAAGGGTTAAAGCAGACATTATCGATACCAACGAACAGTATTACGGAATCCTACAAAAGTGATAAGAACTCGAGGGACTTTGACTCTATAAACTGAATACGCATATAATAACTTGGTCATCCTCAAATACTAGAAGTCATCGAAGCACCCAGAACATACTGGGGTCCCGAGGCCCGTAACAGCTTTTACCGCTAGCAATAAACTCGATCGATGGGCTGCGCTCGCGACGAAAGCATTATGCTCTATCTATGCCTAATGTTAAATTAACACAAGAAAAGTTATTAATTTTTTTTTAAATACATAAATTTTAAATTATGTTTAGATATCAATAGTTAAAAGCTGACGAAACAAGTTTATGTATGATAAAATAATAATACAAACTAAAAAGAACATAAACTTGTTTCCGATATTCTATATTTAGCGCTGACGTCACCCACCCTAACCAAAGCCATTCGACCCTCTATGCTAACGGAGTTTCACGCGGTCTACGCTCAATGGTTTCCTCGCGAAGTCTGCCCCGACCCTCGATCTGGTTTCATAACTAGTGGTAACACAGTTAGCGTCACTTCGGCGGATTTAACACCACGTGGCTCACACATACCTTGTGTATATCATCAATGATAAACTCTCTCTGGGCACCGAAATTGATAGCCTCATTAACAAAGCTGCAGCTACCTTTACCCGCCTCACATCACGTGTTTGGGGAAACGCCAAACTCACAACGAAGACCAAAGCTGCGGTATATAACACCTGCATCACCAGTACACTTCTATATGTTAGTGATACCTGGACAATCTATGCTAAGCAAGAAAGAAGGCTCAATACCTGCCATCTACCGTGTTTGCGCCACCTCCTCGGCCTTTCGTGGAAAGATAAAGTGCCAAATGTTGAGGTGTTGTCACGTGCTGGCCTTCAAAGCTTGTATAGCCGGCTGAGACAGGGAAGCCTACGCTGTCTTGGCCATATCCACCGCATGAAAGATGGTCGCCTTTGAAGAAATGTTTGGCGACTAGCAGAAATATATTAAGAAATATTTGACAACTGTTAGTAGTATTTGACAACTGTTAGAAATATTTGGCAACTGGAAGACCCGCTTGAAGAAATATTTGACAGCTAACAAAAACATTTGCATAAATATTTGGCAACTGTAAGAAATATTTGAAGAAATATTTGACAACTTGACGAAATATTTGCCAAGTGGAAGAAATATTTTGACAAGTGGAAGAAATTTTTTTTGCCAAGTGGAAGAAATATTTTGACAAGTGGAAGAAATTTTTTTGCCAAGTGGAAGAAATATTCTGACAACGGTAAGAAATATTTTGATTACGGTAAGAAAATATTTGACAAGTGGAAAAATTTTTTTTGCCAAGTGGAAGAAATATTTTGACAACGGTAAGAAATATTTTGACAACGGTAAGAAAATATTTGACAAATGGAAGAAATATTTTGACAAGTGGAAGAAATTTTTTTGCCAAGTGGAAGAAATTATTTTGCAAAGTGGCAGAAATATTTTGACAACGGTAAGAAATATTTGCCAAGTCGAACTACATTTCCGTGGACGCCCCCTGTTTGAACTGCATGTGAGCCAATATAAAACCTATCACCAGACATCGCCTGTGTGAAAAAAGTGAAACCTTAAGTCACGGGGGTTCGAACACACGAACGAAGGAATGTTTCTTTTATAAATTTCTACTATTGATCGATTGTGTTTTGAACTTGTGACGTGAACAGAAATAAGCAGCAGGGTTAGTCTTACAAAGGTAAAATGTTAGTCTTACAAAGGCAAAGCCTGTTGCAGATAGGATTTTTTGTCTACCAATACCCAAAACTCTGCCTGTTAGATTTTTACGCTTTTCTAGATAGCTATATTTAGCCCTGACGTCACCCTTTATCGATCTGGTTTCATAACTAGGGAGGGTAAGCTGGCGTTTGCCTGTCAGAAATGCCGCTCATTTTAAAAAATGTCGACGTCACGAGAGTCGATATAGGAGCTTTCATGTGTGAGCACGCGCATGACTAAACTTAAATTTAATTCAAATGGACTAGTTTTGTAGTAGGCCTAGTCAGCTTTTAACTATTGATATCTAAACATAATTTGAAATTTATATATTAAAAGAAATATTAATAACATTTCTTTTGTTAATTTAACATTAGGCATAGATAGAGCATAATGCTTTCGTCGCGAGCGCAGCCCATCGATCGAGTTTATTGCTAGCGGTAAAAGCCCGTGTTTGAACTTTATTAAAATGGCTGAAACTGGCCTCGACATTGTTCCGATTGCAACCTGCAACACTAAGGAGTATCTAGTTGGCGCCATAATTTAGTCTGCCTGTGACATATATCTCTACGGTTGTGTTCAATAAAACTGTCTATTTGGCCTTGTCCAGCCTGGTCTTTGACATTATTTTTTATGTTGGGGACTACGGCTGTGTGCGGGGTCACTTACATAGCACTAGATGGCCATTGGGGTGAGTAGATTTATTACTCATGATATAATATAAATAATAAAGAAAACTACCACGTGACCCAGCGCCCGTCTCAATATGTAGTTACATTCCCCAAAGAAAAGGAAATTCCCTATCATATTTTTACATCACAAGAATAGCTGCCTCCGACGCCACTTCACCTCTCATCGTCTTATATTCTCATCACTAGCTACACACAACACAACAAAAAACCAAAATCACCCCCACCACACACCGATCATTAGTCATCTTCCTCTATAAAAAGGTATCCCTTTTTTATTTTATATTTTCCTCTTTATTCTATAACGGGTAGGAAAAAGGGAATTCACTTAGTGAGTGCTTATAAAAATTCCTTCTTCTCAAGTCAAGCAGCAACATAGTTGCCTGAAGGTTTTGGAACAAATCAGTAGTTATGTTCACATAAAAAGATAAAAGCACAACTCCTTCCAATAAAAAATATTAAAGCTACGTCTAAATCAGCTTGATGTTGTTTGTAACAAGACTACAACACATCCACATAGATAACAACGTTCTGATCAGCTCACTTTTGAATAGTGTACCTATACCTAAACTTTCACGAAATACACAAAAATCTCCTGTTATTGCTTAAGAATACACTACCTCCACAATAACTGATCAATCTACACAAGTCAGCGTTGTGACCCCTTTAACAGCGACAGTGAAAAATCAACATATAATCGCTCCTGTAAAGTTTTTTTTTGACGTGTGAAGTTATGCGCGCATGCGCATACACCCTCGGTGATCTGATAAATAGACATCTAGCGTTTATACAGCGTCGAGCTGGCCCTAAATATTATTGAAATAATAGCGTAACAAAACTATTTAAAACACTACAGATAACCAATAGTGATTTTACACTGTGAAAAGGACTATCAAACCAAGAAAGCTAACACCAATTAGTTGTAATTCACACCAATATCTGCACACAAACAACCAGACAAACACACTTTTTTTAGAGGTTCTCATTACACAACAAACGCGGGGCGGAAAAAATGTACTAATGGTCTCAATAAACATCACAGTAAGCTAGTCTTTTATCTGTACTCGCCAACAATGGCCGACTCATACACAACACAACCACGCAAAAACCCAAACCCACCAGTTACATTACACCACACAACAATTAAAATACCTACACACAAAATTACCAGACAAGAGCAACACCAATGCTACCTATACCCCACCGCTTTTACATTATCTTACTCCAGCGCTACACCTCAACACATCAATGAGTCATCATTCCAACCAGTCAAAATCAATAACCACCCCCCCCCACTCTTACTTAAAACAGCCCTTAGTAACCTACTAGACCGCCATTATCGATTTTTTATATTTTCCGCCATTATTGATTTTTTATATTTTTATATATATATTGTATGTATATATGTATAAACAAACACACCAACACACAATACAACAACAGCTAACAATTAAAATACCTACATAAAAATGGAACAGTCAAGTCTCTAACATTTCACTCCCACCTCTAGGCGCTGGTCTTAGTATAGTGACACGTCTCTTTCACTCCCACCTGTAGAACTCTAACACTTCACTCGCACATCTAGATGTTAAGCCTAGTATAGGCAGGTCTCTAACACTTCACTACCACTTCTACCTGCTGGGCCTGTTATAGCCAAGTCTCTAACACTTCACTCCCACCTCTCGATGCTGGACCTGGTATAGTGACATCTCTAACACTTCACTCCCACCTCTCACTGCTGTCCCTGGTGTAGTCTCTAACACTTCACTCACACCTCTCGACGCTGGTCCTAGTCAAGTCTCTAACACTTCACTCCCACCTCTCGATGCTGGTCCTACTATAGTGACGTCTCTAACACTTCACTCCCACCTCTCAATGCTGGCACACTCGCCTGCTACACCCCAATATGTACAAACCCACGCGTCGTCACCCGCGCCAGCACAAAAAGACTCCACTCGCTTCAAACCCCCTTAGAAACCTACGAACCAACCATTATCGATTTTTTTATATTTTCCGTCATTATCGATTTTTTATATTTTTTATATATTGTATGTATATATGTATAAACAAACACACCAACACACAATACAACAACACATAACAATTAAAATACCTACACAAAAAATGATATAGTCCAGTCTCTAACACTTCACTCCCACCTCTAGATGCTAGCTCTAGTATAGGCAAGTCTCTAACACTTCACTCCTGAGTCATACAGTGTCGTCCCCCTCGTCAGCACAAAAAGACTCCACTCGCTTCAAACCCCATTAGTAACCTACTCGCCATTATCGATTTTATATATATATATATATATATATATATATATATATATATATATATATATATATATATAAACAAACACACCAACACACTACCAGTCCAATACAACAACACACAACACCAAGCAAACCAAAAGCAATACCACCCACACCACATCGCTTATACATTGTAGCCGAATGGCCGGCATGACCGTAGTAGTAAGGTTAGACGTCACCCTACAGCACCCATAGACCAGCTAACACCTCTTTGTCAATAAATATAAAATGTATCTAGTGTTTTTTCTTTTATATATATATATATATATATATATATATATATATATATATATATATATATATATATATATATATATATATATATATATATATATAGTCTAACTGTTTTAATATATATTGTAATATATGTCTAAATATATGTATAAACAACAACACATAACAACAACACACTACCAGGACAACAGGACGCAAGCTGATCGTCAGAGGAAGTCACCCCGGCTAAAAGATATCGCTATATAAAAGTCACGCGCCTCCACCTGAAATCGATCGGAGTATTTTACTATATAAACGTCACGCGCCTCCACCTGCGCATCCGCCTGAAAATCTAACGCCTGCATCGATCGGAGTATTTTGCTATATAAAAGTCACACGCATCTGCATGAAATATAACCGTTTCCTCCCTAGTATACTACTAGCCATCCGTTCTGCACTTTCCGAAGCATGGCTTGAGAGTCTGACATTACAACACCTGATTAATGACGAAAAGTGTCTGTAGTAGCTACCTTGAAAAAACAAGATCCAGTCGTTACCAATGATGAGAAATAATAGTGTGAACGGTAGGTTTGGTTTTGGTAGGGTAAGTGAGTATAGAAAAATGGTTAGGGAATAATGAATGGACTTGTAAAAAGACTGTTCGTCTTTGTTAAGGGGAGATGATATGGGTGCAGGAGTGTTTTGTGCAAAGGGAGATAAATCTAGGAATTTTATTTGGAAGATGACGTTGTGGTTTAGAGTTAAGCATATTGAGTGAGTTCCAAATTATGGTAGAATCAATTTGCATGTTAAGATTTTGTAATAATGTTTACAGAGGAGAGTACGGATTTGTGCATACTCAGCAAAGGGAGTCAACTAGAAATTAGATCCCTTGATAGATTAGTGAGCGAGAAAAAGTATAGACGCACGAGAAAAGTTTGGGGGATGAATACATTTTTTTAGGGATGAACGAGAAGAATGTAAATAGGGGTTTAGTGGGAGTCTTGTTGTAAAAACGCGCTCAGCGTAGGTCAGCGAGTTGCTGAAGAGAAAAATAAAGTTGTGAAGTCGCGATTCTGGCGAATATACCTCCTAAAGGTCTTTTATATTTGGACATGCGCCCTAATATAACCATGTGCCCGGCACAAAAGATCAGTACAGTGACACTTATGTGTCATTAGATCTTTTGTGTGAAAACACAGATGATCATTACAGTGACACTTGTTTGTCATTGGGTCTTTTTGTGTTGGGACATGCGTTTATGTTGGGCGTGTTCCAATGCGACTCATGCGAGTTAAATGCGACCTCATGCGAGGAAAAAATATGCGACCTCCTGCGAGGAAGAAAAAAAAATAGATTCTGGCGAACAAGCCATTGGAGGTGATTGATAGTGTATATCGCTTGATTACAGGCGAATATCAAGTTGTTTCGCCGTGCAGAAAGAAAGATGATGTCGCCATTTTTGCAAGAATTTAGTTAACAAGATTGTCAAGATTGTTTTTCAAAACAGAACAGGTATGTTGATAAAGATGTACAAGCAAGATAGACAGTAATTAGGTCGGAACGGGGAACAGTGACTAATTGAGATAAACGAAACAGCCCTGGTAGTCAGACCAGTTAATTTTTCTATAATAAATACCTCAAAACTAGTTCCACCAGACCTATCGTGTTTTTCATCATGAGTTGAAGTAAACAAAACCCGGCTACAAAAGTTTCTCTAAGATGAGGTAGAACAGCCATAGCAGACTGTGCATATATAGAAGGATTGAAAGAACGAGAGGAGAATTATTAAGTTGTGCTTTTGACATTGTATATTTTTGTGAGAATTACCCGCCTAGATTGAAGATTTGGCGTGAGGCAAGTTTATTTTCAATGGAATGTTATTGGACGATTACTGAAATTAAACATCATCTTTGTTATTCACCACTTGGTTTACTGCAGTATATTAGATGGAGATTCTCCACCCACCAACAGTGTTTTCGTATGATGTCCTATCATCTAGAGTAAAATAACATAACATCATCAGCACTGTACTGTCTACTGTTTTGGGGTAGTGATACGAGCCACACTATACGAACATAAAAAATGCAACAGCAACCATACCATGACGGCCACAATAGCTACCTTGAAGAAACAAGATCCAGAAGTCACCAATGATGATGACAAAAACAAAAATAATCTATAATTTTCAGCTTGTGATTTTGAAATACATACATGCAATCAACCTTCCATTTTAAATTAATAAATGTACAGATATATTTTATAAATTCCAGTTGATTGATTTTGTTAAATTCCAGTTTCTGTTCGAAATTTTGTTATTTTGTGGAAACGTAAATAATAAATTCATAGTTTTAATTGGTAGGGATAAAATACGAGCTACAATTTCACATCAACTATTAATAATAATAATAATAAATTCTTTAAGCGCCAAACACGGCGCATAAGGCAGAAACCAGTGCTCTCCAGGTTGTTCGTTGTGACGCCACTCCTCTTAGCTCTTGCACATTATTTAGGCCCAACGTTCTTCCTTCTCTTATTATTGTTCTTCTGAGTGTTTCTTTTGGTCTTCCTTTTTTCCGCTTACCCTCAGGAACCCAAGTGAGCGCCTGTAGTGGTATTCTGTTGTTTTGCATTCGTAGGACATGACCGATATATGACCATCGTCTTTTCCTTATATAGTCGGAGACATATTTCTGCCTAGAGTCTTCTCTTATTTGTCGATTAGTCTTGAATTCTTTCCAACTGATGTTCATGAGTTTTCTAAGACATTTGTTCTCGAATGTATTCAGCTTGTTCTCCAATGATTTTGTTATTTTCCAACTCTCACAGCCGTATGTTAACACTGAGATAACATTTGAATTAAACAGACGAAGCTTGGTATGTATATTCAATGATCGTAATTTCCAAATGTTAGATAATCTATTGAAGGCGCTAGCTGCCAAAGCAATTCTAGTATGGATTTCTCTTGTTGTGTCACCATCCTGAGTCATTTTACTGCCTAAATAATTGAAACTTTCAACTTTCTGTAGTTTTTCCCCGTTCAAGATGATATCAAAGGTCTCGTTAGAAAAGTTCATAGCTTTAGTTTTAGAGGCATTTATTTGGAGACCAATTTTAACCGAGAGATGACACAAATTATTTATTGCTTCTTGGGATTGTCTTGGTGTTGAACTTAAGAATGCTACATCATCTGCGAAATCCAGGTCCCCCAGGAATTTTCCATTTGTCCATTTTATACCAAATTGTTCATTGTGGGTATAGTTTCTCATAACCCAATCAATAGCTATTCCAAAAAGTAGTGGTGACATAATACAGCCTTGTTTCACCCCTGTTTCTACTGTAAACCATTCTGTATTCCCTTTATTTGTTCTAACACAACATCTTGCATTGTCATATAGCGCTTTGATTATATTCACATATTTTGTTGGAAAACCATAGATTGTAAGTATCTTCCACAATGATGGGCGGTGTAGACTATCAAAGGCTTTTTGAAAATCGACGAAGGTGATAATAAGTGGCGATTGCCTTTCCACTGATTCTTCTATAATTGTTCTTAGTGTGAATATTTGATCAATACATGATCGTTTCGGCCTGAAACCCGCTTGTTCTTCTCTGATCTTTTCGTCAGCATGCAATTTAAGTCTTTCTAACATCATGCAACATAATAATTTTCCAGGTACTGATAATAGAGATATACCACGCCAGTTATTACAGTCTGATAGATCACCTTTCTTCGGTAACTTTACAATAATACTGTCTTTCCATTGTTGTGGTGGTTGTTCTTCTCTCCATACTTCATTTATAATATCTAAAATTCTCAAGAGGTTGTTGTCATTAACTGCTTTAATCATTTCCCCTGAAATTTCGTCAACTCCAGCAGCTTTAAAATTTTTTAATCTTTTAACGGCTTGTTTGATCTCGTCCAGCGTGAATTCATCGCAAGTTATTGGCAAGGTGGTTGTGGATGTTTCATTATTAAAATCAGGTGTTACTGTTGGTGGTGGTCTGTTTAGCACCTCCATGAAGTGCTCAGCCCATCTCTTCATTTGTTCTTTTTCTGTTGGTATTGAATTCCCTAATTTACCTTTAACAGGTGTTTCCATAGCAGTAGGCTGGTGACATAGTTGTTTTGTAATTTGATAAAGGCACCTACTATTACCAGTTCTTGCAGCATTTTCAGCTTCTACGGCCAGTTCATTGATGAAATGTCTTTTATCTCTTCGAGTTTTTGTCTTCACTTCTTTATTTAACAAGTTATAAGTTAGTTTGCAAGATTCAACTGCATTATGTGTACTTGCCGCTAGTAGTTTAAGTTTTGCTGTTTTCCTTTCTTGTATTTTATCCCAAGTATCTTCTCTCATCCATTTTTTCTTTTTATGTACTAGGTATCCGGTGGTCGCTACAGCTGCTTCTGTCATTGCTGTTCTCAGTTGTTCCCATTTAGTATCGATTGTCTTGGTGGTGATATCGTTGTCAATTTTGCCTAAAGCATCGAAATAGTTGTTCATTTTGACATTATATTCCTTCTTTATATCATTTGATTGCAGTCTGTGTACATCTATTCTTCTATTTTTATTCGGTTGGTATAACTTCTTCAGTTTAATTCTCATTTTAGCTATGCAGAGGTTATGATCGCTTCCGATCTCTGCACCTCTGTATGCTCTGACGTCTTGAACTGATGAGCGAAATTTAGCGCTTATGCAGAAGTGATCTATCTGGTTCTTAGTTCTGCCATCAGGTGAATTCCATGTTATCTATTAATAGAGATACCCTAAAGCAGGGGTTGGGAACACGCGGCTCGCGAGATGCATGCTGCTCTTTGAGCCATCTGGTGCGGCTCTCGGCTCTCTATTACTTAACTCTTAGTGAATGAGGGATACCATGTGATTTTTTTTTTTCATGCGGCTCTTCAATTTGTTAAAATGGAGACAAAATTAAATATTTGGCTCTTTGTCACGGAAAGGTACCCGACCCCTGCCCTAGAGCATAGGAGAGATCTAGCGAGAATGTGACTTACTTCACAGCTCTCTTCTACAGCTACCATCTAGACTGCGGCAGTTAACTACATGCCTTGTCCTGTGCCATCCCTACATCTTGTTCACAGTTCTCTTCACCAGTCCTGGGAACTATATCTATTATTTATATCCAACATCCATCTCGCCACATGTGTGATTGTGGTTCTCCGTTGTTTTAGAGCAAAAAATAAACTATTTTTAATATTGTGATATTATTAATCCGCGAAGAAGACGTTTTGTCGAAATATTAGATTTGTAATTTTGTTGTTGTTGTAGTCACAGTACACCACATCTCCAGCGTTTTCGTTCATTTTACCCAACATCATCAGTATTTGGTACTTAGGAGTCAAAGCTCTCTCTCCAATCCGGAGTTTGGACTCTCTGTCCCCCGTTTTGTCCTTTATTTCGGTTTGGAATTTGCCTGATAATTTGTCTCACGTTATCTGTAGGTCTGTCTATCTCTGCATGTTACCCTTTAGCTCAGTCTGTCTCTGGATAAAATTATCTGGGTTTACTTGGTTTGGTTTGTGTGACAGAATGGGGGCGAACCCTCTCGATCTCTGTTTCACTAAGGCAGTATCAGTTACATTTTTGTACTGATTTTTATTGAGTGCATAAATTATCGCACTTTCTTTCTTTCTTTTTCTGCTATTTGTAGCAGATATTATGTATTTTCCTTCTAACACTCCTCTCAGGGGTAGGTTATTACGTCTGTTTGTTTCCCGTCCCTTTGTTAAGCTTTGCAAGGAGCGGCAGAAATAATATTAACGACAGGCTGGAGAGGTAAAATTCCTTTGTACCAGATCTTGGCCTCGACAGATTAGCCCCACAAAAATGCCAGCGTATTTGCTAATCGCTGATAAAGGCCAAAGTACGGGACAGATAACGATATTGCCCGTCTGCGAATACGAGGGGCATTCAGAAAGTAATGCACCACATCGTTTTTCTCAGGAGCTGTTTATTCAAAAAGCATGAAATTTATACACAATGTACATGGATATGTCATGTAAACATCGATATTATTCAACATAATCCCCATCACCTTGTACGGCTTTATGCCATCGCCAAACAAGTGCATGTATTCATAGCCCGTACCAGATTTTGTCTTGATAATGTAGCCATTTCTTCGCTGCATGAATCACTCCTTCATCATCTTCAAACCTTGTCCCACGGAGTGCATCTTTAAGTGGACCAAATAGATGAAAATCAGATGGTGCCAAATTGGGACTATAGGGTGGATGGGGTAGTACAGTCCAACCCAATTTGGTGATTGCTTCCCGTGTTGCCAGACTTGTGTGAGGGCACGCATTGTCGTGAAGGAGAAGCAGGTCTGTTGGATTCTTGTGCGGCCGAACTCTGCGAAAACGTTGATTGAGTTTTTTCAATGTCTTAATGTAAGCTTGCGAATTGATTGTCTCTCCTCTTGGCATAACGTCCACAAGAATCACACCTTTAATGTCCCAAAAGACAGTGATCATGACCTTTCCAGCTGAAGGAATTGTCTTGAATTTCTTTCTTCTTGTTGATTGCGGATGATGCCACTCCATTGACTGTCTTTTTGTCTCAGGTTCAAAATGATGTGCCCAGGTTTTGTCACCTGTAACGATCTTAGCCAAAAAGCTCTCTGCATCAGCATTGAAACGCTCCAACAATTCAGAAGAAATTGCTTTCCTTTGCAATCGGTGGTCATTTGTGAGACTTCGAGGAACCCATCTTGCGCAAACCTTAGAAAATCCGAGAGTTTTTATAATTGCATTTGCACTACCAATGCTGACTGACAGCTGTAAGGCCAACTGTTGAGTAGTGATCTGCCTATCAGTAAGAATAATGCCCTCAGCGCATTTCAACATTTCTGCGTTCGTGGCTGTGGCAGGACGTCCACAGCGCGGCCGATCAAGCAGCTCCGTATCTCCACTTCCTGATTCTTTGATTCTCTGAACCCAGCGACTGACTGAACTCCTGTCGACTGCAAAACTTCCATACACATCACATAGACGCTTGTGAATATTTACAACAGTTTCCTTCTCCGCAACGAGAAATTCTATTACAATTCGCTGTTTATAACCAAAGTTGCTAACATGCTCCATTTCAACGGTTTAGGGCAGCCATATTATTTGGCCGGTTGCAGTGCAATTTAGTGCACACAATTGGCACATGCCATATGTGAAGTGTGCAAAATTACATGCTTCTATCTTCATTATTAGCTGAGAAAAACGATGTGGTGCATTACTTTCTGAACGCCCCTCGTAGATTACTTTCTGATAAAGTAAAAAAATTTTACATCTGAAATACAGTTTACAGGATTGTCTGTGAGTTCGTCTGCCAGGCAATCGGATGTTTACAGCTCATTTTCAGAAAAGTAATGTTTGAAATTTTGCACTAGATGAGTCATGCAAAATATTCAAATCAGATTGGATGATCATTTGAGTAGCATAACAAACAGAGCGGTGGTAGGACAGGCATATAACCTTACACGTTTCAGTGTTATTTCACTGTGAAAATTTACTGTGAGATCCACGCTTGCGACGACGACACCAGACTTTGCCAGATTTAGAATTCTGAATTCACTTATCAGGCCAGACCTTTTCTTGGAGAATCTTGACGGATTTACAAAAAGAGCCCAGGAAATCGCTATCATTTTAATAAGGAAACCGGGACTGAGGAAATTGAAAACACACGGAGTCATAGAGGGAATTATCTTGTTAAAGAAACGACACCCCAGACGCGTGTAAGAGGCCGATTCAAGTCTCTTTTATTCATCTGAGCAGAAAAGTCTGTGAGCCATGATTGGCGTAAGTTGCCATTTTACATTTTATATTACTAACATGTGAGCTAACATTTATACATACATATTACCATGTGAATATTAATATGTGAAAATCGGTAGTGGATGTCCTAGTTATTTGAGGCTGGCAACTTCAGCTTATAGAATGATGATTTCATGAACCACCACTGCCAAGGGCTAGTGATTGCTTTATTGCTAGTTTCGTAAAGAGAACTAAAAGCATAAAGTAGTCCCAGGTTCCATATGGAACAGGGAGGAAAAGATGAATATTTTATGTACATTCTAATTATAATGTATACTGTTTCAAACCAGTGTAAATGTCGATGTTAACATATGCACTTTAAAATTAATGGAAGTTTCAAACTTTTCAAATCAGTGTAAACATAGATGAAAACATATTCAATTTATATTGTGAACACTTTTCAATCATTGGAAAGGTAAATGTAAACATATTCTATCTGTACTAATAACATTTCCATTTAAATGTGATGTAAAGCTAAAACTATCCAGTTTAAATGTAAAGAAAGTTTATCCCGAGGGATTAAATTTAATTCTCATCGAGGGTAAATTCTGAAATAAATGGGATGGTAGAATAGAAGAAAGGGGACACATAAAAATGTGTCGGGAAACGCAATACTCAGGAGAGCGTTTCGTTTCTATTCTTTACCATAGTTATTGGTGGTACCAGCAGAAAGTACTATCTCTGGAACAAGAAGGGAACAATGGCCTAAGCTTTAAGACGAAGGACCAACTTTGTAGACTCTCCTTGACATTTCTGAGAAACGAGCTACACCCTAAAACCTTGACCAGCGACGAGCGTGAGCAGTGTACAAAGAACCGATCAGCGGGAGCAGAAACTACTATTGGCAGCTAGGTGCAAAATATACGGGGCCAAAGTGAACTTTTTCTCATCGACTATACTATTAATCAATGATGAAACTTTTCTTCTAAACTATTCAAATTATTTTTAAACTGTTAAAACTTAAGTGATTATTAAATTTTGTTATATGTAATTTTACAAATTTAACTTCGATTTAATCATTTTAAATGTACTGCATGTTTGTCTGTCAATTCACTACACACACTATAAACAGGGCTATACCAGACTAATAAGAATTCCACTGAGTAAATCAGAGGTGGGGGCTTAACGAGCTAAAATTCTTCTTCTTTGATCCTTAGCCACCGACCGTCAAAGCAGTCAGTGGCCATTACACCTGGTGGCGTCTTGTAGGGCAACAACAAATTGATTCCTCTTTGCTCGGTCGGCGGCCATCCTTCGTACAATGCCCCAACTCTGGTTCATTCTTTGCATCTCAGCCTCCACAGTCCTCCGCCAAGTTGTTTTTGGTCGGCCTCTCTTTCGTTTTCCTTCAGGGGTCCATAGCATAGCTGTTCTTGTGATGGCATCGGGGTCTCAACTGAGGACATGGCCAACCCAGCTCCAGCGTCTGCCAGCTATGATGGTATGCATATCCTCTTGCTTGCTCCGAGTAAAGTTTTCCCATTTATTGTTGTTTCCGTAACGTGCGATTTTTTTTACATAGACAGGGGTGTCGGCCCTGTGCTAAAACCCCCAACCTGGAGGACCAGAGTACCATCTTTTGTCTGACCTCTACCCACGCAGACCAGTCCAGCTTGGTTGAACCTACCAGGAGTAAATCTCCCACTGGCATAGCTCTGGGGATTGTCAGGGTACACAAGCTTCCATACCGCTACAAGGTATAGGTACCATTGATGGCAGGAGCTAAAATTAATCATTGTTTAATTCTTCACAAAAGTGGTCGGCAAATTCTAGAATTAACGTGCTCAGCCACAGCAGCATTGTTTTCGCTTATCTGAATATCTTGTGAAGACTACCTTTGTGATAGAAGTGTCATTACCCTTCTATCTACATCTCTGCCAAGAGTGATCTTGTGCGAAGGTAGACACCTTTGAAGGCCCGTATTAGACACTCTTGAGTTTTAGCCACTGTTGGACCACTAGTGCAAAGTAGGGGAGGCAATACCGTCACAATTTTGTTTTTAAGGACCATCTTCATTGCACACCTGTGTCCTGATCTCCTCCCTAAATCACACAAGGAGGATCTCAGCACAGTGCACGAACTCTGTAGTACCGGCGAGGATCCCAATGTGTGTTTACAGAAATCACACATTCTATAAATATTTTTGTTGTGAATAGATTTACTAATTTTTAAATATGTCCAGGTCAGCGGTCGTATGGCCTACTCTTCACGATTTTCAGCTGCCGAGGGATTTTTCTCGTGTGCAATTTGCACACGAGACCTCCTATTTTTTCACCCTTATCCGAGTCTGTGTTTGCTCATCTGAGTATAATCCTCTCTGGATCTATGTATCTCTGTGTGTCTCTGTGAAAACCATTCCGTTGTTTATTTCGTTTGTCTGCCTCATGTCATGCTAGTGAGTGATCGATGAATTTTAATATTTTATGTTCAAGCTCAAGATTGATGTCCATTTTTTATGTTTATTCAATTAGTCCTGTTTTCTTAAACCTGCCTTACTATGTTCTTAATCGGTCTTCTTATGTTCTTAACCAGCCTTCCCATGTTCGTACCCTGTCTTCCCTTGTTCTTACCCTGCTTTCCCATGTTCGTACCCTGTCTTTCCTTGTTCTTAACCAGACTTCGCATGTTCGTACCCTATCTTCCCTTGTTCTTACCCTGCTTTCCCATGTTCGCACGCTGTTTTCCCTTGTTCGTACAATGTCATCCAGTATTTTACTCTGTTTTTCTATGTCCTGAATCTGTCTTCCAGTTGTCTTGTCTTCCTTCCCATGTTCATGCCCTGTCTTTCAATGTTCTTGCGCTGCTTTTCCTGTTTTCTTGACCTGTCTTCCTATGTTGTTACGATGCTTTCCCTTGTTCTTGGCGCTGTCTTCCCATGTTCTTTCCATGCCTTCCCATGTTCTTTCCCTGCCTTTTCGTGTTATTACCCAACCTTTCCATTTTCCTACCCTGTCTTCCCATGTTCTTACTCTGTCTTTTCACTTTAGTATCCCTGTCTTCCCATGTTCTTAACTTGCCTTCCTATGTTCTTAAGCTGTTTTCCCGTGATCTGTCCTTATCTTACCGTCTTCTTACCTTGCTTCCCCACGTTCTTACCATGCCCTCCCATATTCTTACCCTGCGTTTTTCACGTCCAACCCTGTATTCACATGTATTTACTCGATCTTCCAACGTTACTACCAGAGCTGTGGAGTCGGAGTCGTGGAGTTGGTCATTTTTAAGTGGAGTCGGTAAAAAAAATGTTTTACGTGGCAGATCCACGTTTGATCAATGCAAAAGAGGGGGCGTTAAAAAAATTTTGAAATAACACTTTAAAGTAGTAGAACTCCTAAAACCATTTTCATGTTAAAGTGCATCCATTTTTACATAATGTAGGAAAATTTCAATTGCTTTTGATCATAAATAAAGTTGTTATCTTAATAGGAAATTTGTTGGCACATTTAGAAAAAGCACCCAGGAAATGAAAATAAACTATATACATTGTCGCACGGAAGGTCCTGGGTTCGGGTCCTGGGTAAGCCACTCACGTCTGTTGTTATTCTGTTGTCTAGTTTTCTACTTCTTTATTTCTTACGAGTGCCTGCAAACATACCTTTATGTTTGTCTAATATTTATTTACTATATACATTGTAAATTTTCCCGTCATTGTTAAAATGAAACTATTTTGCCTCATGGTGTTTGGCAAAGCAGTCATTTGTGTGCAGGTGTGGATGATTTGTTATTTTGTATTACTGTATGAATGAATGAATAGTTTAAAATGTAATCAACGAAAGCTACGTATTCATTTATTCAGATTCATACCATACTTATACATATAACTCCATATAAGTGCATAATGTTATGCCGTATCACTAATTAACAAACGTGTAGTCGAAGTCGGAGTCTGACTTCTAAAATTTCCGAAGTCGAAGTCAGAAATGTATTTGGTCGACTCCACAATCCTGGTTACTACCCTGTCTTGTCAAATCCTTACCCTGCCTACCCATATTCTGTCCCTATTTTCCCGTATTTTTACACTGCCTTTCCATGTTCCCACCATGTCTTCTCATGTTTTTATCCTGTCTTTCTTTTCATGTTCCCACCCTGTCTCCGTGTTCTTGCCCTGTATTCCCATTTCTTACCCTGTCTTTCCATTCTCTTGCAATATCTTCCCAGATTACTACCATGTCTTCCCATGTTCTTACCCGCTCTTCCAATGTTATTCCGTGTATTCTTTTCCATACCTTTCATTTATATTTTCTGAGGCTGCTTCATTTATTAATACAAAGCTGTTATTTCTTTCCCTGACAGCCAGATCTATTTAACTGTCATTACCGAGTAAGAGACTCAAGGCGTAATGTATGGAATAATTCCGCTTTATGGAGAGAAAAATAAGTTGTGACCTGATTAAAAATATCGATTGTTATGAAGGAAATTAAGGTCTAGTTTATCTAATTTTATACATTACAAGTACAGTATCTGAAAAGAAATTTTATATCTTTACAAAGTATTTAAAAATTGATGACTCGTCCTGAAATTAAAAAACATTTAATACGCAATTTTAAACGAGACGTTTTTATGTTCAAATTTTTTTTTTACGAACTTTTTTCAAATCTGTGTAGACGAAAACATGTCAGTTTTACGATATTAAATGATTGCAAATAATGTTTCAGCAAAGTGAAGGTTATAGAAGGATATTGTTATGCCAATATCATTAAAACTTAAAATAGGCACATTTAGGAAACCTGTTGATAGCATTACAAGGCAGTGTTTTTTCCTGGAATACCAAGGTTAAGAGAGGCAAAGGGGTACAATAAAAAATACATGGAAAAAAGAACTGTAGACGAAAGCGACGAAGAAGACATGAAAAGCTTCGAACGGAGGGTACTAGACATAAAGGCTTGGCATTAATTTGTTAAAGGTCTTAGCTTCTTAATGGGCTGAGGGTAACAAATGAATCATATAAATTAGTTACACACATATTTTTTAATGTCTAGTAAAAACTGTCTTGTTGCCTGGTCAACGTGGTTTAAATAAAAATAATAATAATAAAAACAAATTATCAAGAAATCAAGCAACATTTTTAAAAAACTCAGAAAAACCAAAAGTTCTGTTGAAAAGTCTGGAGGCATAAAGAATTTCTTTACATTGAACTACAAGTTTTGCTGAGTGTCTTTCCCTCTTGTCGGCATGGTTATTGCTTTTCTGTATGAAAGGTGGGCGAAAGGAAGGGCAGAATGTTAGACGGGCCTGCGTGCCCAATTCTCAACCCTTTGAAAATAAAGTTCGTTTGTTCGTTCGTTCGTTCCCCGCCTTTTCCACGTAGCATTGCACACCAAATGAGTACACAAATCATGGATTTGGAAGTACATGAACATTAATCCAGTATTAATTACTACTGGACAAAAATTCTCTTATTATTTCGCATTTTTATTTATTTGTCCAATGCACGCCATGGAACCCCTTACGACACCTCTCGGAACCTCAGGGTTGGGAATCACTACTCCAGTAATTCTAGAACACGGTCTGCCTTGTAATGCTATCATTTTGTTTTGTTTTTCACACTGTTTCACTGTCTTCTTCTCACATCTTGTTCCACTGGTATTTATCTGGTTTTTGTCCTCCAACCCACATTGGCGATCTTGTCATACCATTTCAATCCCTCTATTTTTATGAAAGTCTGCAACTTCTTGCGTGTTGTTCTTGTTATTCTCCGTGTTTCAGAGCCATACAATAGGACATCACTGGTATCTGAGTTCAAGTTTCTTATTTTTCTTTTCTACTTGATGTCTTTGTATGTCCATATATTTCCTAATGCAGTGACAGTTCTAGCCATTTGTATTCTTATTTTCATATCGTCTTATGATCCTCTCCCTTTATTTCTGACAAGATACAGTCAATCCTCTCTATTCGCTGGGGTCAATTTTTTTCATTGAAAACCCCGTGAATACGGAAATCCGCGAAAACGGAACTATTGGTCCAATGGGAATAAGGGAGTTACGTTCCTGCGGGACCCTTTTCACCATACACTAATGCAATCAATCACCATAAACTCATCGTTTCGTTTACCCTTCTTGTAAAAAACAGCTTATTTATTATACTGTACTTTTAATTTTATAAACGTATTTTATACACTCTGTTCTTTGTAGTTGTACTTCTTCTTCCGTCGTCCTAAAAAGGACGTTGGTTGCGTTGTGTCCGTTTACAGCAAAGCTGCGATATCTGCACTTTTCGGCCGACACATCAGACTTCCACGGCATTTTTTGGGACCGGGTTTGCCTTCCCACTTCGATCCCTACTCACTCAGCCAGACTGCAGTGATGCAGCCTGTTTCCAGGACCACCACTTGGAGGTGGAATAGGGTCTTAGTCAGCTCTGGTTCGCTGACCCTGACGCAAGCAGTCAAGCTATGGGTCGCTGACTGCATTCTCTGTTGCTGAATCTGTACTTTAGTAGTACAGTATGTACAATATTTTGGTGTATCAATACTCACTCACTCACCCATTCACTCACATAGGCCACAACTCATTCACACATCCACACACCCACACACAAACACACACACACACACACATTATTACAAAATCCCTGGAGAACAAACTTTGAAAATATTTAGACAGAACATTTAAAATTAAGATAATGAAAATTGCATTAACACTGAAAACAGACACAGAAAGAAGTTTATCTAACACACGTATTTTATCACTGAGTCTCATCACAGCCTTCGTGCGCTTATGTACACTCGCCAACACACTTGCACTACGTTTGGATGCCAATATTAATTTCAAAAATAATCAAAAACTGTAAAACTGCAAAAACATTAATGAAAAGATCCTCGACAAAGACACGTGTAAACACAACTTGATGGAAATTTTTGCCTACTGCGCATGGCCGCGAATACCAGCGAGGTGCCCGCGAATGAAAAAAAAGAATGGATTTCACTTTATCTCGCGTGAATGAGCGAATCCGCGAATACAGAACACGCGAATAGCAAGGATTTCCTGTATACGTATGATTCTACAGCTTGTAGGGATGTATTTGCCAGGGGAGACTAGTAATGGCTTTGTCGCATTTATTCTCATAATCTTTAGCATGTCCAGCCATCATTACCACTTTCCTTTTTGCTCCTATGGAACATAGAGCCTCATTTGCAGCTGGCTGCATTGCAGGAAGCCTGCAGCGAGCATTCACATACTTTTATCTCTCTGGCAATTTGTTTTATATAATGAGGTTGCCAACTCCATGCCAAACCTTATATTTGTCGCCTTGTACGAATTACACAAGGGTGCAGTAGCCGTATTATTTCTTTCCCTCTTCAGAGACCCACGGGAAACTACAAAACACAAGCAGTACTAACTGAATTTTTTTTTTTTCCTTAACCAGCGGCACTTGGGCTTTCAGCCCTTCGGCCCAATGACATGTCATTGCGCGGCTGGGGAGCCTGTGGACTTTCCTTCCAACCCGGTCAGGAGCTTCGCTCCTTCCCATCCACAGAGGGTTTATCTCAGGAGCAATTCAGGTTATTCAGTCAAAATCCCGGTCGTTGACACTCCTTCAAATGCTGACGCCCGGGCTTGAACCTTGAACACCTGATCACCAGCGCAATGTAGTAACCATTACACCAGCGCGGCTCCCAACTAAATATTATAAAACAATGTTTTCTGAGATTACAGTTGGTTTGGTTTGGTTTTTAAGGACTATCTTCATTTAACATGGACAACTCCATCAGTGCTCCGATCTCCTCCCTTAGATCACGTAAGGAGGATCTCAGCACAGTGCACAACTCCATAGCACCGGCGAGAATCCCAATGTGTATATATAGGAATCACACATTCTATAAATATTCTTGTTGTGGGTAAGTTTCTAATTTTAAAAATTTTCCAGGGCAGCGGCATGATAGGCCTACTCTTTACGATTTCCAACTGCCGTGGGATTTTTAACGTGCGCAACTTGCACACGGAACCTCCTATTTTTTCCCCCTTATTCAAGAAGGCTAGGCATCCGATCTAACTACCCAGGAGACCAGGGGGGAGTATGACATCATTAGGTCCACTTGTTCTGAAGAACAAAATTGTCCATAAATTATATTCCCTCAACTGGGAATCGAACCCGGTACCTCTAGAACTCGAGGCTGACGCCGTGCCTCTTAGCCACTCCAATCCATAAGATTACAGTAACACAGCACCTGTGTCAAGAACACACGAATCACACGCTTAAAACAAGTAAGTTTGTAGATGATATCTCTCTTATAATTATGTTTCTATACGTTTATCAAGAATTCCATCCATATCAATTGTCGAAGCAGAAGATTTAAAAACTGGGACACTTTAAGAAGATTACATTAAAAACAATAACTTGTAGTAACAAGGCAACGTAGCCTTGTCATGTTGTCTACGCTATTTGGATTATCTCGTGAATTTTGGCTGCTTCTATACGTCTTCACACTTTCTTGGCGTGGAGAACCAGGAAAAAAGTAATGAGGAATGTCCACGAAGCGTGTGGACGGACAATTTATCCGATTATAAACGAACGGAATTCTGAAGCGTCTTTTTTGTGGATTTTTTCTTCAAGTCTTTTTCCCTAACAACTAGCACATTTCCAGACAGAGAACGAAGATTAAATCCCAGAAATAAGAAGTGGGGAAGAGTGATTTGTGATGAAGTGAGGAGAACGGAAAGTTCAGATTTATGCGCACTTTGCACAGTTTACGAACAAGGCTTGATTTGTGAGTGTTGAATCTGAACCCTTTGAAGATATTGCCATTGATTTATTTTGAAACACGACAGGTTGACTTATCATGAAAATTTTTTGACATATTTCGGGTAGATGCATATTAATAGTAAACAGGTTGGGCCAGGAAGTGTAAATTTATTGTTAGCTTTTAGGAAAATTGTGAGTTTTTAAAACTGGATTGTTACCGAATAGGTGGGTTTAATAACGTTAAAATTAATGTAAAGGTTTCAAGAAAGTGTATTTCAAAGTTAAATATTTATAACAGTAGATTAAAACTCTTTCACACACATTACAATCTTCAACTCCAAAGTCAAGTCAGTCCTATTGTATGGCTCTGAAACATGGAAAACGACAAAAACAACAACTAAAAAGCTACAGAGTTTCATAAATGCGTTATACTAATATACTACTGTATATATACTACTGGACAAAAGTTAAGAGCCGCCATTCAGTTTAGACAAGGTTTATATAATTCTTCCTGAGCAGGGTCGATTTTCCAAATGTCCGGTAGCTTGAAATCTCTCAAGAAGTCTCTGAATGGTAGAGTGGGACACTGCTAAACATCTTGCAACATGACGAACAGATTGACCATCCTGAATCTATGCCATGACTCGACCACGGTCTACAGTGTTGAGACTTCTCCTTGGTGGCATGGCTAATGCAGTGATCATTTCGACCACTTGTCATACTGATTTATTGCATACCAACGGTGAACACTCTTTACCGATGATCATTTTCCACGTGCATTCAAATTCAACTCACTTTTTCACCTTTTGAACTAGTGGGGCGTGTTGCAAAAACCACGAGTTTTTGCAGCAACAATGGCAATTTTCACGTGCGGGTTAAAGTGACCCAGTTTTTGGGCATTAAAAAAAAATTAACCTAGTGCACACATAAATGTATACACATTTCTCTGAGCTCAGTTTTAATGACATTTTTACTTGTCTTTACAGTTTGCCAATCAATTATATAAACCTTGTCTAAACTGAATGGCGGCCCTTAACTTTTGTCCAGTAGTATAGAAGGTTTGAAATGGTATGACAAGACCACCCATGTGGAACTGATGACAAGATCCAGAAAAGTGCCAATGGAACAAGAGATGAGAATACAACGTTGGAGATGGATAGGACACAAATTGAGGAAACCTGTTGACAGCAGTACAAGGCAGTCCTTATTCCGGGAATGCTCATGAAAAGAGAAGCAGAGATAGACCAAAAACACACGTCAAGAGAAGGAAGTGGAGGGGAACTGCGGTAAGACGTGGAATACAATGGATGGGTTTGAAAAAAAATCGAAAAAAGGTGATTCGTCTTACGAGGACAAAAGACAAAGAAAATAGTCTACGTTACGGCCACAAGGCCTTGGTCAGGAAAGGAAAGAAAGTGAAGGCTAGATAGGACACATAAAAACTATAAAATAAAAACTGGGTACTTCCCTGAAGGCAAGAACCGAAATTCTATCAAAATCGCTGTCTGTTGATGAGCGCGTGGCTGAACAGAAAGTGACTTCCGCCGCCGGATGTACACAATACATACTAAGAAACTAAAAAACGAAACCGGACAATAAACTGGACAATAAACTACCCAACGTGATAAAAGTGGGGACTGGAAATAGAAGAGGACAGAATGAGTGGGAGATAAATAAATATGAAATAATAAAAAATGTATATGGCATACAAACAGAAGAATAGGATAAGAGTGGAAAGAGTCAAATAGAGCAAGAGAGGAAAGGGTGACCTCAGACAAAGGTGTGAAAAGTGTTGAGACCGGCTATATTGGCCAAACAGGCAAACGACTTGGGGACAGATTCAGCCAGCACTTAAATGACATCGCTCAGCAAAAGTCCACACCAGTTGCCATACACTTCAATGGTCCTGACCACCATGGTCCCATCGACATCCAGGTCACAGCGATCCGATCCTGCTCCTCTGACACTGCCAGCCGAGAACAGCTTGAGAACCGTCTTTTCCACCGCATGGGGTGTCTAAAACCAGCCGGTCTCAACACTTTTCACACCTTTGTCTGAGGTCACTGATAAGAGTTATTTGTAAATTTCTCTGTGGTTGATTGAGTGCGTGCGTGTTGGAACAATCACTCACAACACAGGTACGCACGTAGAAGTCATTTATGGTTATAACGGCAGGTGTACTGTTAACGAATGTTTAATACACCACGACACGTCACGTTAATACAGAATACACAGTTATAGTCAAACTACAAGTTATAGCAATACAATAATAAAGTACTTCTCACATCTCAGAATCATGCAGACACTACAATATCCATGACCTCTTTAAAGATACTCCTCAACTCAGCGCTATCCACCTGTCCTCACATTAGTGCTATAATATTCTAAATATGGCCTCCTCACAGATAGCAAACGGACATCATCGCCGTGCTACTGCATCACTATGGTATCCTCCAGATACTCCTCCTGCGCTATAAAATATAATAATGGATCCGTAAATATGGCCTCCTCACAGATAGCAAACGGCTCACATCATCGCCGTGCTACTGCATAAATAGCATCCTCAAGATACTCTCCTGTGCTATAAGATATAATGCTGGATCCGTAAATATGGCCTCCTCACAGATAGCAAACGGCTCGCATCATCGCCGTGCTACTGCATAAATATGGTATCCTCCAGATACTCTTCGCATAAACGCTATCATAATCTAATGAGTCCTACCAGCAATTTCTCACACGACTCCATCCCCGGCAGTCTGCAATAATCTCGCCTTTACTCATTTTTAGCGCTATTATATGACATGTGTAAGTTAATGGACCCTTATCAAAATATTCACAATACTGCTCACCCAGCAGTTTGCAATAATATCACTTATCAACATGTCTTCACATAACACAATTATCCTCTATCAGGAAATAATGGCCTTACACAAATCATGGCCTCTTATATTCAGCACTGTACAGGCTTACCATCAAGAACACACACTATGGGGCGACCTCTCCAGATCGATGCCCAAAAATCACTGCCCCTATAGTTGAATCTGCATATGGAAAGACTGGAACAAGCACTGTAACAATTATGGCATCAATGTCGCTATCAGATAACAGCTATTTGATATCGAAACCAACTGATAAAGTTAGTTTAGTTGCTACACACGCCAAGATATGAGGATGGATATGCGCAGTCAGCTGATACCTGTGTACAGTTGAATTAAGCCACGCCCACACAGAGCCAAACATAACACAGTTCAGTGTTCCCACTTGTAATGACTGGTCCAGAATCTGACCTAATTTACTCTCTTGTCACGCGAATGTAATGTGGGTGTTACGACCCGTTGGTTTGGTCCACCACTGATAAGAGTTAATCCAGAACTGATAGTTACTATGCTGGATGTCTTTATGGTGAAGAAGGTGAGTGTGTTTTGGGACAGTCACTCACAGTAGATACACACAATAGAAGCATGGAAGGGTGTAACGGCTGGTGATAGGTGCAGTATTTTGGAGAGTTCGTCTGCACTTATACCTCAAATGACAACTTGCGGAGTTGCTGTGATCGGTTCCTGTCGTCTGATGCATTGTTGAGGACATACTGTGCAGTGGCAGAGATCTGAAGACAAGAGAGCTTAGTCCTTCTACTTTTCTGCAGTGGAGTGTTTTAACGTCAGAACTTTGTGATATCCAGTGTGTTAGCGAAAGAGACGGGATTACCTTCAGTTAAGTGCTTTTGTTGTGTGTAAATGTTGCCACTTCTGTCCATGTCAACAAGCCTCAATCTGCACTATCCTATTCTATTGATAACTATTGTTGTTGTTGTCGATAATTATATCGATTAATTATAGAATGTGATGATGTACAGGGATTGATGATACAATATTTGAGATCTAAACTTGATTTGGTATAATGAAAGTTTAATTAAGACATATATGGTTGACTAAGTAAACAAGTCACAATGGATTGTGATACAGATCCAGAGGATATGAGACCTGTATTAGAGTATCTGTTTCAACAGGGGACAGATTATCAGGGATTAAAAGGCCCAGAGCTTGAGTCACATGTTATGGACAGGTTTTTGATCTGTGCATCGAGAGCTCTAAGAGATTTTGCTGATGAGAGATTTCAGTCAATTCCTCATGTGAGTATGGCTGAGGATCTGGCAAGGTTATTGGTTTTGGACCTTCATCTGTTCTTGGACAATTATATTAGTATTAAACGTGATAGCATATTGAAGAGTATGCGTACGTTATTGCTCGACGGCATATATAGTGACCAGGAAGAAGAGTTAAAAGAGAAGAAGCAAATAGGAGATATAAAACAGAGTACACAGGAGAAAAGGGAAAGTTGCTTAAAAAGTACTACTGAAGTGAATGAGCTACATAAAAAAGTGACTAAACTTACAGGTGATTTATGTAAATCAAATTCTGAGCTTGCTTGTGTTCGAGCAAAATTAGACTCGGCATTAGGCAAAATTGAAGAGTTAGAGACTCAAATGAAAGATAAGAATGTTGAGTTGGAAAAACTTACACAGGAGACTCAACAAAAGAAAGAGACATTAGTAGAGTTGATGGTTGAGAAAGAGAAGGTTGATAGGCTTACGAATAGTCATGATATTGAGATTGAGAGGGTTGATAAAGAGAGAGTGAAAGAGTTAATGATGGAGAAAGACAAATTGATTAAAATTGAAAATTTGTTAGCAGAGGAAAGCTGCAAGGTCTTAAAAGCTGATAGTTTAAACAAGAGATTAAGTGAACAGATTGCACTTAGAGACATTGAGATTGCAGAAGCAAGAAGAAGAATATATGGTCTGCTTGACGTAGTCTTGAATAGCAATATGTGGTCTTCTGTCAATGGTGACAGTGATAGACAGAAAGTTGCTTATCATCAGAGCACTAAAGCAAAAAGCCAGCCTTATACACTTTTTGCGGATTCTACGGTCAAGAATGATGGACATAGGTCGTTTCGTGGGAAATATAACTTCCAACGCAATACCAATGCTATTTCCAATAATATTGTTTCTTGGCGACAGTCCAACAAAGAGAATTCTACAGTAATATCCAGTCCTGTAGATAAGGTAGATAACAGTGCTAAATCTCAAGTCAGTGTGTTAAAAACCAACAGCGTATTTATTGACAGATCTGATAAATTGGTTACAAGTAACAAACATACTACTGCTTGTTCCATGAAGGAAACAAATGTTGTGAAAAAAAATAAAGAGATTGTCAAACCTTCTAGTCATACCCAGTCAAGGCAGTGTGACTCATGTCTTAAACACATTACCACAAGCAAAGAAAAAAATAGTTTTGATAGGAGACATAACCCTAAGGTTATAAAGTACCAAGGGAGTTCATCCTACGGTAACGTTTCTTTTCCCAAAAACAAGAAAAAATGTGACAGATCTCAACATTGTGATTCTAAAAGTTTAGAAAACTATAGCAGAAGTAATTATATGAAAGTTCATCAGTCTAGTAATAATTTTCCTGCTAAAAAGCCAGTTCTATCTGATGGACATTGTTATCTGGGAAGAAGTATTAAGAATAACTATTGTAACTGGGATTTAAATCAGTACAACGGTGTTAATAGAGCAAATAACAATGCTCTCAAAAGAAATTATACAGATCGCAACCAGGTTAACTGTGCTCCACATAAGAGCAAGATTATTAGCAATCAGAGTAATGGGAACGGTAATAGGTTCTTAAATGCTTTTGCTTGTCATGCTGATAGATTTGAGAGATCATCTCGGTCTTGTGAAGGTAGTAAAATTTTTTTCAGCCTACCGCACTGACAACTGTGAATTATAGGTCAAGTTGTCCCTGGGACGTCTATGTTGTCTGCTATGTGACGAGAGTTGTTGACATCGCAGGAGGGTCACAACCTTACACCACGGAGTTCGGGTAATTGTGTAGTGAACTTTTCCGTGTTTCCTCATAATCTTACCATGGATTAAAATAGATATTTTCATTTGTATTGTCTCACAGCGAGCGACTTTGTGAGGAATCACCATTCTAATTTGACATTACCTGCGAGAGATATAGATCACTATGTACCATTTATCCATTCAAGCGAGCCTAGACAGTACATTAACCCACCGTGTCATGATGTCACCTTGCGTGTTGATGAGATGTTCGCAAGACCTCGAAGGAATTTTTTTTTTAAAGGTCCTGTTTATTTTTTGTTCTGTTTACAAACACTGAATGTTATTGTATTCTTTAGTATAGAACTTTATATGTTGTTAATGAAATATTATGTAATCTTTGTAACATTTGATTGCCATAATTATTTGTTGGTTGTTACTTATATGACTGTATTTTAATTATGCATTAAATAATTTCTATGCACAAACTTATTTACTGAGACAATGTAATAGTCATTTCTGTAGATAGTCCTGAGTGTTTTTATGCACTACTTAAAATTTTGGTTTTGTTTTTCATCATGGGTCTGATACCATGTTTAATTAACATATTTATATACAGATTATTTGAATTAATTGTTTAGTGAAAGGTAATTTTAAACATAACTTGTATGTATTATTAATGATTTTTCGTTGAAGTTAAGGACGTATTCTGAAACTTGGTTTCCATTTTTTCTCAATTATGACATTTGATAATTTAAACGATTCGATTTTTTGTCAGCTAGAATTAACTTAAATTTCCTATTAAATTAAATGGGTAGAATTAACAGCGACGGCTGATACTCTTGTTCATTTAAAGAATTTAAATATCTGATTATAATACATAGTTAAGATAAATAATATTACACTTATATATATTTATAACTTCGTTTGTAGTTAACATTTTATTACCCAATGTGACGTTTCTTTGATGTATTTTTTTTTAAAAAGAAGAGAAAAAAAACTTACACGTTTTTCATGTATGTCTGTTTAAAGATAAGATTATTTTTATGTTACTCAGCTAATTTAATTGTTTGTCGTTAATTATACCTACATATTACTTAGAAATAAAAAAATACTATTTTTATTTAACCTAAAGAGAAGAAACATTTTTTGTATTGTAAATTTTTGGAAAATGTGTTTTGGACATTGTGATATTTATTTTTTCTGCGCCAGCGCTAGATTGTATGTTAAGCTTACTATTATGTAGTGACATTAATTCTTTGAAAATGTTGTGATGTTTGGATGTATTTTTTGGTTGTTAGCGCTTGACTATGCGTCAATGCGGAACTTGTGTTATCGTTAATAATTTTTTGTTTGGGTGATATTTGATGTAATTTATTTTTAGTTATGTATAAGTTTATAATTTAGTTAAATTACTTATTATGCTGTGCTTGTCATAAGCTTTCTTTTTTGTGTTAGTATATAAATATACTTTAGCATTTTTGTATTTTACAATACGTTGTTACATTTAGATAGTTATTGTTAGGTGTTGTTACCAACTTTCTTTACATTTGCATCTTTACTTTCATCTCTCTTTGTTGACTATTCGTCATTTTTTACATCTTGTCTGTTGTCTTTTCAATATTGTCTGATATTTTGTTTATGCTTCCGTGTTTCATCTTTGATGTAATTCATACTTCTTGTATACTTTTTTTTTCGTGTTACGCTATTTACACTTTCATTCTTTGTAGTGTTAAATTAATTATATGACTTTAGATAATGTAATTGGTTCTTATAGTTCTATTTGTTTTACATGTATGGAATTGTTGTCTTCAATGTCATCTTATGATTCTATTTGATGCTTATCATATTCCCATTTCATATTTTGTCTTTTTCTCTTACGATAGTTTATTTTCTGTTTAGTTTGTACTATGTATACTTAGTTTGGTTTTGTATTAGATTATTTTTTGGTATGCTTGAATGAGCATGTTGGATGATTTAGTCATTATCTTACATTTATTGATGATATTTTTGTAGATGTGCTATGTTCTCTTGTCATAGGTATATTTTTGTAGGTAATGGATAGAACTTCATTAATTTTTTAAATTTTTGGGAATTAATTAAAGAGATATTTGACATAACTTCATTGACCGTTAAATTTTTGGGAGTTTATTTTTGTACGTATTTCATATAATTTCATTAACCTTTAAATTTTTGGATCTTAAATTTTCAAAAAATGATAAATCATTTTTTCCCGGACGGGGTGGCACACTGTTGCCAGTAATTTTAATGGAAGGGGACGTGATCTGGAAAATATTAGGTGAGCAGATTAGATTATGGGTTGTCGTTGCTTGAAGACGTGATTGTCTTTAATGTTAGGTTAAATTGTAATAGTAGAAGTAAGGTTAGAAAGCGTGTGAACGCTAGTCAGTTCAATTGTGGAGGTTTATTCACTCCGAACTGTTTTGAGCTACGGGTGTTTAGCTATTTGTGGCTAGCCCGTGCAAGTAGTGAGACTGAACGGTGTTTTTGAACAGCCGGGTCTCGTAGCTGTTTTTGGGCGGCAGATGTGTATTCCCGTGGGCAGTGATTTTTGGGCATCGATCTGGAGAGGTCGCCCCATAGTGTGTGTTCTTGATGGTAAGCCTGTACAGTGCT
The DNA here is from genome assembly GCA_024509875.1 of Oreohelix idahoensis. Taxonomy (NCBI): domain Eukaryota; kingdom Metazoa; phylum Mollusca; class Gastropoda; order Stylommatophora; family Oreohelicidae; genus Oreohelix; species Oreohelix idahoensis. The sequence goes on along the minus strand of JAMPIV010022518.1, from coordinate 345,421 downwards.
GAATATAAGAGGCCATGATTTGTGTAAGGCCATTATTTCCTGATAGAGGATAATTGTGTTATGTGAAGACATGTTGATAAGTGATATTATTGCAAACTGCTGGGTGAGCAGTATTGTGAATATTTTGATAAGGATCCATTAACTTACACATGTCATATAATAGCGCTAAAAATGAGTAAAGGCGAGATTATTGCAGACTGCCGGGGATGGAGTCGTGTGAGAAATTGCTGGTAGGACTCATTAGATTATGATAGCGTTTATGCGAAGAGTATCTGGAGGATACCATATTTATGCAGTAGCACGGCGATGATGCGAGCCGTTTGCTATCTGTGAGGAGGCCATATTTACGGATCCAGCATTATATCTTATAGCACAGGAGAGTATCTTGAGGATGCTATTTATGCAGTAGCACGGCGATGATGTGAGCCGTTTGCTATCTGTGAGGAGGCCATATTTACGGATCCATTATTATATTTTAAAGCGCAGGAGGAGTATCTGGAGGATACCATAGTGATGCAGTAGCACGGCGATGATGTCCGTTTGCTATCTGTGAGGAGGCTATATTTAGAATATTATAGCGCTAATGTGAGGACAGGTGGATAGCGCTGAGTTGAGGAGTATCTTTAAAGAGGTCATGGATATTGTAGTATCTGCATGATTCTGAGATGTGAGAAGTACTTTATTATTGTATTGCTATAACTTGTAGTTTGACTATAACTGTGTATTCTGTATTAACGTGACGTGTCGTGCTGTATTAAACATTCGTTAACAGTACACCTGCCGTTATAACCATAAATGACTTCTACGTGCGTACCTGTGTTGTGAGTGATTGTTCCAACACGCACGCACTCAATCAACCACAGAGAAATTTACAAATAACTCTTATCAGTCACCCTCTCCTCTCTTGCTCTATTTTACTCTTTCCACTCTTATCCTATTCTTCTATTTGTATGCCATATACATTTTTTTATTTCATATTTATTTATCTCCCACTCATTCTGTCCTCTTCTATTTCCAGTCCCCACTTTTATCACGTTGGGTAGTTTATTGTCCAGTTTATTGTCCGGTTTCGTTTTTTAGTTTCTTAGTATGTATTGTGTACATCCGGCGGCGGAAGTCACTTTCTGTTCAGCCACGCGGTCATCAACAGACAACGATTTTGATAGAATTTCGGTTCTTGCCTTCAGGGAAGTACCCAGTTTTTATTTTATAGTTTTTATGTGTCCTATCTAGCCTTCACTTTCTTTCCTTTCCTGATGAAGGCCTTGTGGCTGTAACGTAGACTATTTTCTTTGTCTTTTGTCCTCGTAAGACGAATCACCTTTTTTCGATTTTTTTTTCAAACCCATCCACATCAAGAGAAGCAGAGATAGACCAAAAACACACGTCAAGAGAAGCAGAGATAGACCAAAAACACACGTCAAGATAACTGGAGACATAAGCGACGATGATGAAGATGACGTAGAAAGAACTTGATAGCACGTGACATGAGGACTTGACATGTGTATGTTGAAGGCCTATGCTCCTTGGGGAACTAGAGCGTATTGATTGATTGAAAGCTCATTTACACCGCAGTTTAACATTTCCCTTACCTATACAAACACTTGAGAATTAGTGTTCATTGCGGCACACCTATCTGACCCCGCGCCTGAATAAAAAATTACAATGGTATATACAAAATTAAATACACTAATTTGTGGGTACTTTAGAATAAAGAAAACTCTCCGTTTGATTTTCTTTTAATTGTTTAAAATAATTTTGAAGTATATCTATTTTTGTTCAAAGCAGTTAATAGCTCTAATTATTATTGAATGAATTTAAGCTGTAAGATGAGTTTTATATTACATGATCACTTCAAATATTCTTCATGTGGTAAATTTACAAAATTTTTGCGGCCCACTTTGATAGGCGCGGCGGCACACTTGTGTGCCGCGGCACTCCGCTTGAGAGACAATGGTGTAGAGTGATGAAGGACTGCGAGAGGCAGCCAAGACTTTGTATGGGAAAAACGGGAAAGCCATTGTTTATGTCTGAGCTTAACGAAAAATTAGAAGAAATAAAACATAGAAGAAATAGGAAGGTTCGAAATTAACAGCATGCAAAGTGGTTAAAAAAACAAAAACAAAAAAACAGAATTTTCACCATAAATATCAATGCAGTCCTATGAATGAGAACAACAAATATGACAAACAAAAAGTTACGAACTTCCATAAATAGGTGCTTGTGATGAATTGAAAGAGCATGACAAGATCACTAATGTGAAACTGTTGACAAATACCAGATAAGTGCCAGTGGAACAAGAGATGAGAAGAAGGCACTGGATATTGTCACCGTGGGGTTTGCCCAAGCATTATTCATGCTATTGGCAAGGTCAGATAAACGCTTAAGACAGTTCACGAGGAAGAAATAAGGTATGAATAAAACAGACGAGTGTTCAGTAACTCGGCTCGCGTTAACAAAACGTGAGTATTTTCTCGTGAGTTGTAAATCAAAGACTCAACCAATAAATTTAGGTGAAAACAAGTTAGGGCAACGAATCAGAAGTAGCAAGAGAAACGTACGACAGAATAATGACCAGAGGTCATTACGGCAGTCCGGTTTGAGTAACTGAAGAAGCAAGGTGTGTTTGCAGTAGTCTCAAGAAGTGCCTTCTGTGGTTGTACAGATATAGCATAGGTACAGAGATATTCAGGAGATTTGTTATAACTAGACAGTGTTCTAAATGATTAAGAAGTTTCTTATAGACACAGTGAGTGTAGAGAGTGTATTTCGTGAGAGATTCAGTGATCTGAATGTAAGTATAAGTTGAACTTATCATTCATTTGAGTTAGATGTTTACAGGAGAGATAATACAGAAGCCCCAAGTTCAGACTAGAAAAGATGGAGATTAATGATACACAGGTGGTCAACTTTAGTACGACTACATGTAAATAAATGAATGGTGATGAATCTCAAGAAGAAAACCATATTTATCATCGTGAGTTCACGATAAGAGAGGGATGAGCTAATATAGAAATTGATACGACAAGTAAGCGACTGGAAAGTCGACTTCTGTAAGAACTGCCCACATGCTCTCGCATGTAAGTATGTAGTTGGAAGGCTTGAAACATGTATATGAACTAAATTATGCTTTCAGGAACAGTAATAGAGGTAGATCTGACTAAGTTTGGTCAGGAAGAATAAAGGCACAAACGCAATGAGTTTTAAGTGCTAATATGGAGTATTGAGGCACTCATGCAAACTGGAGTATAGTTTGAATAGACTAAACAAGTTAATTGGAGATGATGGAAGGACAAAGGGAGATTATGTAAATATATGGGATATAGAGTTTATGTATGCAGCAACTATGATACAACTGTATGTGAGCTCTATGAAGAATTACTTGCATTATTGAAGAATATTACCATATGTAAATAAATGTTTTGGCGGATAAAACATTTGTTTGAGTCCATCCTTTGAGAGTTGCTGAATGTTGGCCATGTCTATTTTAAGAACAAATTCCACTATACGATCAGTCACTAATAACAACGAAGAAGGAATAGAACGGGTCGTGGGTTGAATAAGAAGGACAAGTATCTCATCCAGGAATCAACACCTCTGGCGGAGATGGCCAGTACACAAGTTCCCCATAAATAACTTGGAAGATAAAGAAAAGAGAACAGGTGCAAACTTGAATTATATCACTAGGCCTGTCATCAGCCACCTAGTGAATACAACAGACAGCCCTGTCACACATTATTAATTGATGCCGTAACCAGCTCTACAACATCCCAGACGGTTACAATATGAATAGGACACATTGAGGATGCCTGTTGATATCATTACATGGAAGTCCTTTGTTCTGAAAAGACCATGCTAAGAGAAGTGCACAGAGACCGAATACCACATGAAGAAGAGAACTGGAGACGCGAACGTTATAGAAAAACCTAGAACCGTTAGCATACGACAGGAAGGTTTGGCGTGTGTTTGTTGAAAGTATATGCTCCACCGGGAGCCAAGCGGTAAAGAGATTGGTTGATACGAATTGTGCACAAAGATTTGGAGACGTGTTCTCTAAGTCAGAAGACTTGACAGTAAACGTGCAAGAAGAAGACAGCGTTATAAGTGGGAAAATAACATCAAGAGATGGACAGGAAAGAGTCTATCAGAGTGTTCCATCAAGACAAGAGACAGAAGTTGTTGGAAAACCATTGCAGTCGACGGTTAAAATGAAGAACAGTGGGCCATATGTTCCATATTGCTTTAGAAAAGAATTCAGAGACGCAGTAAAAATGGTAAGAGTTAGGTTTAGGAATCTTAAACTTACCTTAAACCATAATCCTAACCCTAACGACGTTTGCGACTTATTCGGATGACATCGAAGAACACGTCCCACTGTGCTTCATTTCAACCGTAGCCAACCATCGATGTGGCGATGGCAGCGGCTGATGATGATGTCAAAGTCAGAAGGGTATTGAAGAAAAATTTTAATGAGTATAAATTGTTCACACGCGAAAAATATCTCAGTCAGCCAGTTCCCCTGAGTGCATGGCTCAGACATGACACAGACAGAGAAAGGAAGAAATTATGAATTTTTTATCATCACCACCATGCGTAAGATACAAAGAAAAGCAGTAAATTAAATTATATTTGACCAGTGTCGTAGATTTAATTTAAGAGCTGTGTTATCACTTCTACTCCAAATTCTCCCAAAGCTTCCATTTCCTCTACTGTTACATTATCTGGTCCAGACGCTTTGCCTTTCTTCATGTAACGCATGACATCCTCTACTTCTGCCACAAGTATTGGTGGTCCTTCACAACTGTCCTGGTCGTTCAAATCTGGTCTTTCATCATCATACAGCTCCTTAATGTATTCTGTCCACCTTTCTATCATGTTCTCATGACCTATTAACAATGTTCCTTCTTTTGATTTCAAACTGCCAGTGACTGTTCGTGTCCGTCTTCCTGTTAACTCATTTATTTGCTTGTACATAGATTTTGTGTCTTTTCGGTTCTGCACTTCAAGCGCTCGGCACTTCTGGTATAGCCTTGCTTCTTTTGCTGCTTTACATTTGTTTATTATTTCCTTATTTAGTCTGTCATATTCTTCGTTGTCATATTCTTCGTTGTCATATTCTTCGTTGTCATATTCATGATTGTACAAAGGATAATTCGACAGTAGTTTCCCGTTGCTTGCCGTCGGTTTGTGTACGGTTGTCTCCTCTAGCCTTTTACTAAAAAAATCAATCCCACAAGGCAGTGGGGATGGAAGAGGTTAAAGCGCCTCCATCTCGCTGGTTGTCACATCATAAAGCTTCAGAGGTGATTTGATACAGACAGCTGTCCCTCGCAACTATCCCACCTCGTCCTCAGTGACAACCGACTGTTTTGGTTCACGGCTGATTATTCAGTATTCACAGCTAACCTCTACATCTAGAGGCCATTCAACCATCCACCACCCGGTTGACGCGCCTGGTAGGTGGACACGACCACAAACCTACAACACCACAAACCAACAACAGCACAAATCTACAACACTACAAACCAACAACAGCACAAATCTACAACACTACAAACCAACAAAAGCATAAACCTATTACTGCACAAACCTACAACACCACAAACCTATTACTGCACAAACCTACACCACCATAGACCTATTACTGCACAAACCTACAACAGCACAAACCTACAACACCGCAAACCTATTACACCACAAACCAACAACATCACAAACCTAATAACCTACAACAGCACAAATCTACTACAGCACAAATCTACACCACCACAGCCTATTACTGCACAAACCTACAACAGCACAAACCTACAACGCCACAAACCTATTATACCACAAACCCACAACAGCACAAACCTACAACAACAAAATACTTCAACACTACAATCATTCAAAAGCACAAACCTACAACAACACGATAATACGACAGCACAAACTTACAACAATGCAATCCTACAACAACACAATCATACAACAGCGCAAGCCTACAAAATGCAAATCTACAACACCACAATCATACAACAGTACAAGGCTACAACATATAATAGCGCTACAGGACTAGGGAGATGCCCCAGAAACAGGTAGGTAGACAACATTTTTTTTAAATACCGGAAGAAACGTGGTACGATGCTAGCCGAAGCAGCAAACATCGGACAAAAACGAATACTATATCTCCCTACGGCGAATAACGAACGACACATTAACATCATTTCTTTTTTTATCCCTGTGGAGCATGACGCTAGCACTGCATATGAACCACTTGTAGGAAGCTTACAACACAGCATTCATATTTCCTTGGAGTGATTATTTCTGTTGCAATCTGTTCTACATGATAAGGTTGACCGCCTCATACACGTCCTCAGGTTAGTCGCCTTGACTGCATACCTAAGGGAGTATCAGATCTATTCTGTCGACGTGTATTCCAAGTCCTCATGAAACTACACGAGGCTGAAGAGACAAACATTTGAATCGAACTATTGACGAAAGCGTGTATTATTTTGCAAACTCCATTTTGCCTTCCATATTCATTTTTCTTACAAAGAAAACAGCTTAATTAAGTATTTGATTTTAAAATTACAAGGTTATCTGTTCCTTGATCTCTCCAAATTTGCAGAAATTCCTCAGTTCTATTGAAAGCTGTAGCCTTTCCAATTACTTGATTAGCATTTGCAGCGATTCCACTCAGCGGTAATTGTGATATTGACGTTTAAAAAAAGCGGTCACATCAACTTCAGAAAAGAAAAATGGACAGAATGCTACGTACGCTTCTTCTCATCTATGTGGGCGAACGATAACATGACAGAGACCCCCTTTTCTTCTGTTTATCCGCTTCCATTACCTGTCTAATGCAAAGCTGAGGTTGATGAGTTAATATGGAGTTGTTGATTAGTGGTTACGATGCTTCTGCCTCCCGCGGGATCGAAAAACACCCGTAGCGCAAGTAACTGATTCTAAGAATCAGTATTATCATTGTTTTCGCATCACGTAGTGACAGTAATAGCAATGTGACCTGGAGAGTGTAAGATTGAACATCAATCATTCATTCGTCACCCTTCAGCTCTGTAAGGAGCATATGACTTCAACAAACGCGTGCAAAGTTCCACTGTCCCGTGCCATCAACTCAAAGTACCACTGTCCCGTGCCATCAACTCAAAGTCCCACTGTCCCGTGCTATCAACTCAAAGTACCACTGTACCGTGTCATCAACCCAAAGTCCCACTGTCCCGTGTCATCAACTCAAAGTACCATTGTCCCGTGCTATCAACTCAAAGTCCCACTGTCCCGTGCCATCAACTCAAAGTCCCACTGTCCCGTGTCATCAACTCAAAGTCCCACTGCCCCGTGCCATCAACTCAAAGTACCACTGCCCCGTGCCATCAACTCAAAGTCCCACTGTCCCGTGCCATCAACTCAAAGTCCCACTGTCCAGTGTCATCAACTCAAAGTCCCACTGTCCCGTGCCATCAACTCAAAGTACCATTGTCCCGTGCCATCAACTCAAAGTCCCATTGTCCCGTGTCATCAACTCAAAGTCCCATTGTCCCGTGTCATCAACTCAAAGTACCCCTGTCCCGTGCCATAAACTCAAAGTACCATTGTCCCGTGTCATCAACTCAAAGTCCCATTGTCCCGTGTCATCAACTCAAAGTCCCACTGTTCCGTGTCATCAACTCAAAGTCCCATTGTCCCGTGTCATCAACTCAAAGTCCCATTGTCCCGTGTCATCAACTCAAAGTCCCATTGTCCCGTGTCATCAACTCAAAGTCCCACTGTTCCGTGTCATCAACTCAAAGTACCATTGTCCTGTGCCATCAACTCAAAGTCCCACTGTCCCGTGCCATCAACTCAAAGTCCCACTGTCCCGTGTCATCAACTCAAAGTCCCACTGCCCCGTGCCATCAACTCAAAGTACCACTGCCCCGTGCCATCAACTCAAAGTCCCACTGTCCCGTGCCATCAACTCAAAGTCCCACTGTCCAGTGTCATCAACTCAAAGTCCCACTGTCCCGTGCCATCAACTCAAAGTACCATTGTCCCGTGCCATCAACTCAAAGTCCCATTGTCCCGTGTCATCAACTCAAAGTCCCATTGTCCCGTGTCATCAACTCAAAGTACCCCTGTCCCGTGCCATCAACTCAAAGTACCATTGTCCCGTGTCATCAACTCAAAGTCCCATTGTCCCGTGTCATCAACTCAAAGTCCCACTGTTCCGTGTCATCAACTCAAAGTCCCATTGTCCCGTGTCATCAACTCAAAGTCCCATTGTCCCGGGCCATCAACTCAAAGTCCCATTGTCCTGTGCCATCAACTCAAAGTCCCATTGTCCCGTGTCATCAACTCAAAGTACCATTGTCCCGTGCCATCAACTCAAAGTACCATTGTCCCGTGCCATCAACTCAAAGTACCATTGTCCCGTGTCATCAATTCAACGTCTTTTCATGTCTTCTTCGTGCCCTTCATATATGTGTCCAGTTATTTTCTCCGTGTATTTCTTGGTCTTACTCTGCCTCGTTTTCTCTGGGGATTCCAGAACAAAGTCTTCCTAGTAATGCTATCACATTTGTTTTCTTCAAAGTGTTCTATCCATCTCTAGCGTCTTCTTTTATTATCTTGATCCACTGGCGCTTCTCTAGTTCTTCTCATCAGTTCCACATTAATTATCTTGTCATACTGTCACCGAGAGACCTACGCTAGCATTATCCGTGCTATTGTTAGAATGAGATAAACAGTTAGGACAGCTCACGAAAGAAAAAAATAATGAATGACAATAATAATAATTGTTACTGACAACAGTTCAAGATAACAGCTCACGTTTACTAAAAGTGGGTGATCATCTAGAAGCGTAAATAGAATGTTCGAGAACAGCGAAGCTTGACCAATGAGTTTAATCCAAAAGTATTGGGTTAACGAATCAGAGAGTGGCAAGGGGACACACCACGCTGAGATGACCAGAGGTCATTATTGCTTAGGAGATTCGAGTAGCTGTGCGGACAGGTTGTATGTCTGTGGTTGTACAGACTAGCTCTCACGAGTATATACATATGTCCAGCTACTTCAAGCAAGTGTTAATCTATCAAGAGATAGATATTATTTATTTGGTGTACAGTTAGTGTTTATTTCTATAGGAGATAAGCGATTATGCTCTCTCTCGTAAGTATCTGATTGTAAGTACATATTATGCATAAGACTGATTCTTGATCTAGGAACGTTTGTAGTGGCATGATTAGCCAGTTCGCTAAGAAAACTCTATGAATATTTAAAGGAAACGGAAGGCTATAAATATTTAAAGGAAACCGAATGTTATGGAGGAGCAACTCAAAGTAAAGGTTGATCTCCCAAGACTTTAAGTAAAGGTTGATCTATCAAGACTCTAAGTAAAGGTTGATCTATCAAGATGTTTATATTACTTCTAAGGAATAGTGAGTGTTTATTTCCATATGAGAACCGCAATTATGCTCTCTCTCGTAAGTATCTCACTGTGAGTACATATTATGCTTGAGACTGATTCTTGTTCTAGGAACGTTTGTACTTTTTTTTTTTTTTTTTTTTTTTTTTTTCCTTAACCAGCGGCACTTGGGCTTTCAGCCCTTCGGCCCAATGACATGTCATTGCGAGGCTGGGGAACCTGAGGACTTTCCTTCCAACCCGGTCAGGAGCTTCGCTCCTTCCCATCCACAGAGGGTTTATCACAGGAGCCGTTCAGGCTATTCAGTCAAATTTCCGGCCGTAAACATTTCTTCAAACGCCGACGCCCGGGTTTGAACCATGAACACCTGGTCGCCAGTACAACGCCGAAGCCATTACACCAGCGTTTGTACAAGCATGATTAACCAGTTCGGTAAGAAAATTCTATAAATATTTAAAAGAAACGGAATGCTACTGAGGAGCATAAGCACCACAAGTTTATAGTGTCAGATTTGGAAGACTAAGAATATTGTCGCATAGAGATTTATGATCAATAAATTTTCTATATTCTTTTCTTTTCTACCCGTGTCCTGTACTTTATTATCCCTCCTTTATCCTTTTCCTGTTTTTCGCATTCGTTCGTTTGCGATAAAATATTACTTTCCCATTCAAAATTTCGCCTGTTTCTTTTCTCATTTAGAAAAGCATTTTATTGCGTAAAATGTCAGTCCCTGGATGTGAACGAAATAGTGTGAAAATTCGTCTCGTCAGACATAGAGAGCAGACATGTGTCTACATTTTCATCTGACACGAGTTTTTTTCGGCTAGTTTCTCGGCGTGAGGTGTGGTAGGCGCCAATCTGCATCGCTCAGAAATGAGACATGTCGTAGTAGGTGTGAAGACGCATATTGGCAGTTTATGGCCGGCGTCTGAGTAAATGTGAAGTGTTAAGAGAGAGAGAGGGAGAGAGAGAGAGACCGGCGCTATTTCGGGTTTTCGTAATAGCGTGGGATCCTTTGTCTGTTTCATATATCTACCCCGCAGTTTGGACTTGGTTTCATTCAGTCATCCTCCAGTTGCAGTAGACAGATCGCTAGTGCTAGGAAATCTCTTGTGTATTGCGAAGTCCTAGTTTCTCGACATTTTTGCCGAGTTCTGGAATACCCTTATATTGAATGATTCTAGTTCATGGTGTTAGTCTGTAGTTCTGTGTGGAGGTAATAATATATCTATCTAGTAGTATTGAGTGATTCAGTGATAACCGCTTACTTCATTTTACTACTTAGATTTCTGTGCAGAAGAAATTAAATTTATAAGTCTGTTATATTCTCTAGTTGACGTGTTTCAGTGGATAGCAAAATAATTATAATTTCTAGCTTAAACTCATGCAGCTATAAATACATTTAATTAAATTGCTAGTAATTAGTCGAGAATATTTTAAACTAACTTATAACTGCACTGATTCATCATTGAGTATTGACGAAATACGTATGTATTTCTAATTCACGATGATTGATTTTATGAGTATATTACGTATTTCACGGGAGATTTAAACGATAAGAAAAGCTCTACGCTTGCAGTTTATAATGTAAGTTATAACCGAAGTAAATAGTATGTATAAGTATTTTATATGTTGTTTTTTCTTTATTCAGTGAAACTGGGGTAGCCCAACTTTACCAACGGTTTTAGTACTGAGAAACATCTGTGAAGAACAAAAATATTTTTTTCTTAAAGACTTGGGTGTATAAAGTAAAACCTGTCTGGCATTGTACTGGCATCTAGAACGACAGAGTACCCATTACATGAACTTTAAGATTTAATGAAGTAACGGGCCCATCGAGCCAGATTTAATTCTTCCTGAGAAAAACCTCAAGTACATTTCAGCCCTTGTGGCAAGTAAAATATTACTATCAGTAACATTCCGACGGAGTTCTGACTAGTTGTGGTGTGACCAAATAATGTCCTATACTGAGAGAAGGCACCGACCTGACATTCCTAGTTACTAGAAACCTAAGCTATTGACAGTTCGCTCGCTGTTAACGTTCGTGCCTGGACAATTTTAAGGTGACAGAAACAGATATCCTAAAATAAGAATAACCAAGGAAACGTTCCCTGAAGTAGTGGATTCAACCTATCTTTGCGGGACTGGGGTTCCCTTGGCCTAGACTACTACTGGAGATTCTGTATGTGCATGTCCTAAAAATTGTTTTTCCAGAAGTTGCTACCAAAGCTGTAAGTACGAATGCAAGCTAGTGATCACGGCTGACTGAATAGAGTGAATGCAGGGCTGAGTGATTCCTTTATTGTTGTATTTTTGGCACCCATTTTGCTGTCTTAAATTTCTTTATGCAAGTTTTTTGTTGCTAACCATATTTTCCTTAGGATAGATCAGAGTATCAAAGTCTGTTCATACCTTTACAGGGAAATCTTAGACTATAGCATATGTATTCGTGACTCTTTGGGGCTATCACTTTTCTTCTAACAGGACTGTGGGCTATACATCGAGGGAAAAGATCATACTTCTGGGTCTATCATTCTGGTAGCAATTCATTGACTTTATGACTATTTGTATATGCTTGATGTAAATTTTATGTGTTGTGATGGAATTTTCTGATGATAATTAAAAATTCACTTAAACTTAATCAGCGTGTCGGTCAGCTCGTTCCAAAATATCTATATAATCATTGTTATAGTTTTTCCACGTCTGTGCGTCTAATTGTCGTCACTTGTGTGTGTGTGCACGTGAGTGGTACATATATATGATACATGATATATTTTATAGACTGTCTGACTCCTCTAGATCTGTTGTAGAAGATAGGCTGAAAGAGATAAGATTCTCGATTTCAGGGACAGCCTCTATTAATTTCTACCATCTCACTCGTGGAAATCTATTTCTATTATTATCTCTCACTGTGGCTATCACTTATTCTAATCTATTCAGAAAGGACCAACCCAAGTCTTAATTCCTCTATCAAAAATCTACGACAAATATCTAAAGGAGACAATGTTATAAAGAGGAATCAAAACCTACAAGATATAGAGCTCACGTAAGAAGTACCAGTAATGTCCAAGGATCAAACTTTTGAATGTATGCGAGCTCCATTGTTTGAATTACCTTGTCATGCCTGTTAACAGTATTGTGTTATTAAAAGTTTTAATGGATCAGCATGAATTTTATTTCGTCTTTACATGTTGCTGAACTTATACCATTATTGTTCACACTACCACTATATGAGATGTCACTATAATAACATCAAAGAAGGAACTGAACGTACCTGAGATATTGAAAAGATAGTAATATCATCCAAGAATTACCACCTCTGGTGGAGCTGACCAGTGATAATTTAATCTTTAACTTGGAAGATAAACTTAGACCACGCCATTCATAACACCACACTGTAAACCCACAGGCACGGTTACAATACCAATTCAATCCTTCTATCCTACGCAAACACCCATCTATGAAAGTCTGAAGCTTTTTTGGTTGTTGTTTTTGTTGTTCTCTATGTTTCATAGCCATACAATAGGACTGACTTGACATTTGAATTGAAGATTCTGATTTGTATGCTGATTTTTATGATTTCTTTTGATCTTGACATATTTCCCAATACAACGAAAGCTCCTCCAGCCTTCTTATTTTGGTGTCGTTGTCTTGTGGGACAGAAGTGCCAAGTTGTCGACAAAATCAGGATCGTCAAGCTGTTTAGTTAGAGTCCATTGGATTCCATTTATGTTGGCTGAAATCGATGTTTTTATAATCTAATCTATAGCCAATAGGAAGTGAAATTGTGACAATAAATACCCTTGTCGCATTCCAGTTTTTATCACAAAAATTATGTAAGTAGTTCTTCATGAAGAACTCTGTATGTCTTGTCTTCATATGTTTTCTTTATGAAGTTAATTATATGATGGACTCAGTAAAGGGCTCGTCAATTTCCAAAGATTGAACAGGTTTGTTTAAATACGCGCAGCAACAAAACAAATAAATAAAAAAAACTACATTTTTGGAACCACTCTTATTATTGTAATTAAAATTATGTTGTGACAAGTTTAAACACCTAATGTAAACTCACTTGGAAGTTGGCCAATGGCAAAGCTATGTTTAGAACAACAACTCACTGATTTAGTTGTAAAAAAATACATTTATTTAGTAGTACATTACCATTTATTAACTCTAGCTCGCCCAATTAAACACAAAATACAATCTGTTTTTGTTATTCATTACTTCCCTTGCCATAAAATTCTTGCGCTAAGAGTTACTTCCACTTTATTTATATTCTTTTCATTATTAAGTACATTGGCTGGGCCAATGCCAATAAATTGTTGACAAATTAAAATGTACCATGAAAGGAGGATAGCTAGACGGGGTTGTCGCACGGAAGGTCCAGGGTTCGAATCCTGGGTAAGCCACTCATGTCTGTTGTTTTTCTGTTGTCAAGTATTCTACTTCTTTATTTCCTACGAGTGCCTGATAACATACCTTTATGTTTGTCTCATTAATTTACTGTTTACAGGCCTCGGGTTTCCCTTCCTTATGTGTTATAAATGTTTATACAAAGTGTCAGCTGTCTATGATAAATAGAACGTTGTGACTTTGAGCGTCATAGATTTGAACATCCAAACAACAAGCACGTCAAGTTAATAAAAAAAAGGGTGTTTAAAAATGAAAAGGTTTACATTAAAACGTTGATTATCTTAGCCTGACAAGAATAACCCAATTCTTCTAATCTTCCTGATGGTCCAAGTGCTGTTAATAATGGCAGAGATTTATGTGCCTCACTGTTTATATATGCCCCACACGGAATAGAAAATTGTAAATAGCGCTTCTGACAAGTTGAGGCCCAAAGGGTTAACGTTTTTTTGTTTCAAGTGTTGGAGAAATTCCCACGGGATTGCAGTATTGACGTCAGTGTATGTCACAATGTGACATTTATTTATTCATTTATGTTCCCTTTTCGGTTCTGGTTGAGCCACCGCTGTAGCTGATCGCCTTCAAGAAAGGCTGCCACTAAAGTATTCATTTATGATTGAAGCAGTGGTTTCTGGTTTTACAAGATGAGTTTGCATTCCCAACAGTCCCAATTACGACGGTTCAGCCATGTCTGCGGAATGGGAGAAGATCGGCTACCAGAATAAAAATGTGAAACAAAGAGCCAGGGATCCAGATCTCCAGGAAGACCCTGAGTTCGCTGGGAGGACAACATTAGACAGTCTCTGAAGTTCCGAGAACTAGATTGGAACCAGGGCAGGAGGAAGACAGCCGGTAAGATAGTATGGCGTTCTCTCTGGCAAACCTCTACACCCCAGGGTAGAAGAAAACGTATAGAGTAAGTTAGTAGAATGGAACCAGGCCAGGAAGAAGACAGCTGATAGAATAGTCTGGCGCTCTCTCTTCCAAACCTCTACACCTCACGGTAGAAGGGGAACGACTAAGTAAGTAAGTAAGTAAGTTAGTAATGAAGTTGCCAGCCCTGTGCATATTATTAGCCTTAGTAGCCACCTACGGCATGCTTGAAGGAGAAGTAACAGTACTTTTTCTTTGTCTCTTTCAAAGACCACAGGGAACTACGCAAGGCAAAAAAGGGATTAGATGTAAGGAATTGACGCTGCTGTTGGTGTGCACACGCACTGAGAAAAACAGTTGAAACCAAGTACAACACTGTTTTTATTCTGGAGCTCCCAATGTAGGAGGCAAAGTACTTCTTTCTTCTTCGTTTACTATAGCTGGTGGCGTAAGCGATCACGTCTCTCCACAGCTTCTTGTCTCCGGTAATGTGTATCAGTTCTGTTGCTGACTTTTAATTTCTACGCCATGATGTCAAACTCTCAAGTATCTTATCTCTTTGTCGTTCTCTGTATCTTTTTGCCTTCAGTATTTCCTGTTGTCGTGACATATTCTGACTTTCTTCTTCTCATAATGTGCCTGAAGAAAGAGAAATCCTTCCTTCTAACACGTGGAATGTTTCCTTTGCACATTAGCCTCTTTCGTGGCTGACGAAGGGTGAAACCCGAAAGGTCCCGTGTTTCCTGTGTACCGTTAACTTTTAAAACTCATTCAATACCGTTTTATTTGTTAATAAATATTTATCCTATTTCAGGACGTACGGCAAATGAAATTGGAACTAGACTGGAACGCAATAAAGAACGCATGGCAAGAACTTGAACAGATGGGACAGGACATGGAGGCTTGGCATGAGCTTGTTGAAAGCCTATGCTACTTAGGAAGCTATGCAGCTATGATGATGAGTTTTAAAAACCTTATGTTATTGCCTGTGAGCAACGCTAGTACAGAGCCACTGCTCGTTCCAGGCATGGTGTAAGAGAAGCGACTAAAGTGGGGTTTCGCATGGGTCTAGATATTCTTTCTTCTTTCTTTGATCCTTAGCCACCGACCGTCAACGCAGTCAGTGGCCATCACGCCTAGTGGCGTCTTGTAGGGCAACAACAAATTTATTCCACTTTGCTCGGTCGGTGGCCATCCTTCGTACAGTGCCCCAACTCTGGTTCATTCTTTGCATCTCTGCCTCCACAGTCCTCCGCCAGGTTGTTTTTGGTATGCCTCTCTTTCGTTTTCCTTTAGGGGTCCAAAGCATAGCTGTTCTTGTGATGGCATCAGGGTCTCTTCTGAGGACATGGCCAACCCAGCTCCAGCGTCTGCCAGCTATGGTGGTGTGCATGTCCTCTTGCTTGCTCCGAGTAAGCAGATCTTGGTTGGTAGATGGTATTCGGCCAAAAGATTCGGTGAATTTTTCTTAGGCATGTTGTGTGAAAAGAGGACAATTTCGACATTTCCTTCTCTGTAACTCTCCAGCATTCCGCACCATAGAGAAGCACAGAAAGCACACAGCTCTGATATAATCTTAATTTTGTGCTTGTGCTGTATTGAGAGTACTTCCAGATGTTTTTTAGGCTAAAAAAGGCTGTTCTTGCCTTATTCATTCTGATGCCTGCCCCGCCGTCTGGTGTTACTATGCATCCTAGGTATGTGAAGGTATCTGTCTGTACCAGTTGCTGATTCCTTACTGATATGGGCTCAGAGTTGCTCACATTGAGCGTCATGACTTCTGAAATCTTTAAATTGATGTTCAAGCCCACCTGCTGGCTAAACTTATTACGTCTTTCCGTTTTTTCCTGGATGTATTGATGTGAATGTGCTAGTAGTGCAATGTCATCTGCATATTCCAGATCTTCCAATGTAGAAAATGTAGTCCATCTTATTCCTCTTGGACTGCCCTCTGTTGTCTGGCGCATCACCCAGTCTATGGCTGTTAAAAATAGAGTGGTTGATAAGGGGCATCCCTGTCGTACTCCTGTCTTCACCTCAAAGGTTAGGTTGCTCTGCCCAACACTACACGTAAAGTTGGCATAGAGGCTTTTTATGATTGACACTATGCCGCTTGGGATTCCATAAGCCCTCAGTATTTTCCATAAACTGTCCCTATGTATGCTGTCAAAAGCCTTTTCAAAATCAACGAAATTAATGTACAGCTGTCTTTGCCATTCTGAGCACTGCTCTATAATGTTCCTGAGAGTGAATATATGATCTACACATCTTCTGTTCTTTCTAAATCCTGCTTGTTCTTTCCTCAGTTTGTGGTCTACTGCTTTTGAAATTCTCTGTATAATTATCCTGCCTAGTATTTTGCTGGGAACTGAGAGAAGAGTGATTCCTCTCCAATTATTGCAGTCTGCAAGATCTCCCTTCTTGTGCAATTTGACAATTATTCCTTTGTTCCACTCTGATGGTGTTGTCCCCGTTTTCCAGACTTGTGCAAATAGTGGTTCTAATATTTCTGCTGCTAGCTCAGGGTCTGTCTTAAATAGCTCTGCATTTAAGTTATCATGGCCAGGAGCTTTTCCGTTCTTTAACCCTTTGATTGCTGTGATGATTTCTTCTTTTCGTGGAATGTCTGTATTTACATCTAGATCGTTTTCAGCCTCAGGAACATTCAATTGTGTCTCTGGTGGTTCCTTGTTCAGAGTTTCTCTGAAGTGCTCTGCCCATCTTGTTTCCTGTCCCTCTGCTGTCGTGATGAGATTTCCTTGCTTATCTCTTACTAATGTAATATTGTTTGCACCTCGTTTTCCGCTGATGAATTTAGTTATTTTGTATACTGTGCTTTGTTCATTTCTCAGTGCTGCCTCTTCTGCCTGTCTTGCAAGATCGTCTAGGAAATTCCTTTTGTTCACGCGGGTTTGGCGTTTAACTTCCTTGTCCAGCTGACTGTACTGTTCGCTATATAGTTGCTTTAACCTGGGGGACTTCGCTTCTGTTTTCTTTCTTTTCATTTCCTTTCTCAGTGTTATGGTGTTTAATGTTTCTGGTGTTATCCAGTCTTGCTTCTTCCTTTCCTGGAATCCCAAGCATGATTTGCTGCTTTCCTTTTATATTGTTGAAATGGTGTTGAATTTCTGGTCTATATCATCAGTCAATGTCTTTTCCTGACTTTTGGCAAATTGATATCGTTTCTTTATGTCAGCCGCAAAAGCTTTTCTGGTAAGGGGGTCCTTCAATTTGCTGATGTCAAACCTTTTCTGTGTAGTTACAGTTGGTCCAGCCCTTCTTAGTTTCACTTTCAGTTTTGCTACTACTAAATGGTGATTACTTCCCACATATGCACCTCTTCTTACCTTCACATCTTGTAATGCATGTCTCCATCTACCGTTAATCATGATGTGGTCTATCTGGTTTTTGTCCCGACCATTTGGTGATTCCCATGTTAATTTGTGAATTTCTTTATGTGTGAAAAGTGTTCCTCCAATGACCAGGTTGTTAATACTACAGAAACTTATTAATTTATCCCCATTTTCGTTTGCTCTTCCGCTGCCGCATTTCCCCATTACTCTTTCATTATATGTATTGTGTGTACCAACTTTCGCATTGAGGTCTCGCATTACTATAATAAGATCATATCTAGGTGTGTCTCCCATTTCTTTCTGCAGTTGTTGATAGAATTCATCCTTGACCTCTTCATCGCTGTCATTCGTTGGTGCGTAGCATTATATTATTGTAGTATTGGTGAATCTACCTCTCAATCTTAATCTTATCAGTCTGTTGTTGATGGGTTTCCATTCCAGTAATGTCCTTTCTATTCCTTTCTGTAGAATAATGGCTACATCTTCATTGTGCTGTCCATCTTCTCTTCCAGAGTAAAGTACTGTTTCTCCTGTTGCTGTTTTAAATTTTCCTGCCCCTGTCCATCTGCTCTCGCTTATCCCTAGAATGTGTAACCTACAGTTTCTCATTTCTGCCGTGACCTGTTTTAGTTAACCCGTCTCATTCATTGTCCTGACATTACAAAATCCTATTCTTGTATCATGTTTTGCGGTCAGGACGTCCGTTCTCATGGCAGTGGCTTCCTTTCGGCTTTCACCGCTGACAGTCATACGGGCCTCAGACTCCGGATGTCCGTCCAACAGCAAAGTTTGTTTATTCGTTGTTGTTTCTGTAACTTCAATTTTTTTTTTTTTTACATAGACAGGGGTGTCAGCCCTGTGCTAAAACCCCCAACTTGGAGGACCAGGGTGTCTGCTTTAGTCTGACCCCTGCCCGCGCAAACCTGTCCAGCTTGGTAGAACTTTCCAGGAGTAAAACTCCCGATGGCATAGCTCGGGGGGTAATCAGGGTACGCAAGCCGCCATACCTCGACAAAGTATTGACACCGGTGATGGCAGGGGTCTAGATATATTACAGTAATAAATTGCTACATTAACCATCGCGACGTCCTTTGGGGTAAGCTTCCTGCATGAAAACAAACTACAGTTGTGGCCACAAAGTCTATTCAACAAGCTAAAGATAGGAACTACCAATTAGTGTAACTATGGCTTCGATAAAATGACTGCTGAATATCTGCTACAAAGATGTCGAACATACGAGGACCAGAGGAAGCACATATTGCCATCATGACTGCCATTCCTGGACAAACTGCTGTATTTGAACATATTCACGTTGACGTCTGAACATAATCACGTTGACGTCTGAACATATTCACGTTGACGTCTGAAAGTGAACGCAGAAGAGAAGAAGAATGATCCCAATGTGCTTAAGAGTGAAAAGAGGACATTAATGGATCAGAAGCTATGTACACATCTTCATCATCATCTTCATGGAAAGACGATGAGCTGGTAGTACTAAGGTGACCATATTTTCAAAACCCTAATCCGGGACAAAATAGTAGATTTGACCTATTTCAAATTCAAAAAATCGGGACAAAAGGGTAAAGAAAAGGTCAAAAGTCGGGACATGTCCCGGAAAAATCAAGTTGATGTCAATGTAAAATAATATACATTTTATATATACATTTGAATAACATACATTTTACTGTATAAGTTTAACTACTTAAACTAATAAGAGAGAAAAACATCAATAATCCTTACTTAAGGTGAAGCTGAGTTACTGTACTTTTCAGATGAGTGGATTTTTATCAATAGGTCCTTCTTTGCAAGCAGCATCTTAAAAAACTCTACACATGTTTCCTCACAGTTCACTTTGGTTGTCAACATAGCTTTCAAAGTTTCAACACCTAGCTGTGTTTTATCACTTGCCCATAAGCTGTTCATCAAAGAAAACACTCTTTCTGTGGCAGCATTTGTTCCAGGTAGACAGAAAAAAAAACTCTGCCTACTTCAAAATATTTGAAAATGTCACATTATGGTTTTTGAAGTGGGAAACCATTTCAATCCAACGTTGTGGTGGCAATGTTTTTTTGGCACTCCATTCACTAATTTTCTGAGAAGTAACAAGCTGCTTCATATAGACATATTCGTCATAAATTTCAGTTTCTGTAAAGTGGGCTGAAGGTAATGTTTGGATCACCTAGTGATGATGATATCTGCCCAAATTGGTATTCTGTTCAGCGTTACCCAGCTGTAGGATTCTAGGTCTTGAAAATTTTTTGCAGCCCATTTATTCAAATAATTGAAAGCTGTTTCATAGAACGAAGAAACGCTAGCATGAAACTTTTTCACATCCTCCTTTGGAAGTCCTTCCATTTCCAGCTTTTCAAGGATTAGTTGAACTCTTGATGGCAAGAAACAGTCTTCCAGTTTGGACTTCAAAATATACTACTGGACAAAAGTTAAGGGCCACCAAGAAAAACTCCTCTATGGACCAATTAAATGCATCCAGGTGTAAACAATTTATTACAAAATAAAGTTGATTCATCCGTGAAAAAGATCAGTCAAATTTTTTAAATAATGTGTGACTTACTAACAAAAAGAAATTCAACTCACTTTTTCACCTTTTGAACTAGTGGGGCGTGTTGCAAAAACCACGAGTTTTTGCAGCAACAATGGCAATTTTCACGTGCGGGTTAAAGTGACCCAGTTTTTGGGCATTTAAAAAAAAAAATAACCTAGTGCACACAGAAATGTATTCTGTGTGCACTAGGTTAATTTTTTTTTAAATGTCCAATGTCCACCAGTTTTTCTTGGTGGCCCTTAACTTTTGTCCAGTAGTATAGTTTTCAACCTGTTGATGCTGTCAATGACTTCAAACACAGTGACCGTCTGTCCCTCTATTTTTTGCACTGCTTCGTGGAATGGAGAGGCCTGACTGTGAACAAAAACAAGCCATGCCTCAGATAGAGGATTTTCAAAGAATGTCTGTATAAAAACTGGGCATCTGTCTTGAGATTGAAAATATGATTTTAGAGGCAGGAACATCTGAAGAACCCTTTCAACAGCAGGCAGCAGAGCAAGCCACCTAGTCTGAGCATAACCTAAGATCATCTGGAAGTCTGTTTCCACAAACTGGCAAAACTCCTTGAGTCTTTCAACTCGTACTGTGTATGATTTGAAGAGTAGATAAATTTTAGCAATAATCAGCTCGACATCAACAGGCAGTACATCTGCAGCTTTTCGAACAGTGTTGTGGAAAATATGACCGGCACACCCAACTCCTATAAGACCATGTCCAAGGTTTTCTTGCAGTTTTTTTAAAACATTGTTCTGTCCTTTTCTTTCAGCACCTCCAAAATTGGAATGTGTGTTGTCTGCGCATAATCCAACTACTTTCCTGTCTAAACCATTTTCAGTTCTGCAGTCATTAAGAAAACTACTTACAATTTCACCTGGCAATGACTTTAACTCTAATATTTTAATTTTCACTCCATTACTGTGATCTCGCGATCCTGACAACCTCTTGTGCTGTTTCGGCGCCAGTTCACTAATAATTAAAAATTCCTTCAAGTCAGCCAGGGAATAATAATTTTTTTTTAAATCTGAGATTTGTGGCAAATTCGTCCAAAACCGGGACAAATTGGCGTCCCGGATTGCATCGAAAAAAAGTCGGGACAAATTATCAAAAATGGTCGACAACCGGGACTGTCCCGGAAAAACCGGGACGTCTGGTCACCTTAGTAGTACAAGACATCACGACTTGGCATTTATTTGTTGAAGGCCGACGTTCCTCTGGGAGCTGAAGGTAATGACTTAATGAATGAATGCGTCAAACAAATAAACGGATATAACCATTAAGGCTAAGCCTTTCTAGGAAAACAAACACCGCTAAAATTTCACTTTGCTGTAAAGTTTATCTTTCTCTAATACCAACACACAACAAATAACGCGTATCAGTGGAACTAAACAAATATTATTTAGATGAACTAATGGTAAATAACAGAGGGTTTCAAAGGGAATAGGCAATCAGAATTATGTAATTTATAGATTACTGACGCGAAACGGTGTAGAGAAAGAGAAAGAGAGAAAGCGCGAGAGAATGATAGAAATCTGCGCATGTGACCAGAGTGATGTAAGAATAACAGAGATAATGACATAGGCAAGATCTATCAAAAGGGAAATTCGCGGGAGAATGATTGAGTACATGAAAGCTTTTCGAGAGCAGGAAAAGAAGGGAGGAGGGGGGGGGGGGGGGCCAGGTAGATAACAAGAATAAAATATAAATGAATACGTATTGAGAAAAACATTGTGAGAATCATTATTAGTCATCATTTCGCTTTTTGCTCCCATAGAGCATGCAATACCCTGTTGAAGGTCCCATTCGTTGCTTTCGCAGTATTAGCTTCTGCGGCAATTTGTTTTGGATGATGAGGTTGCTCGCCTCATGCACAACCTCACCTTAGACGCCTCTTACGACATGCTACGCATAAGAAAGGAGGGTTTCTATTTTTTCAGTAACTAGGTGTGACGGTATTGCCTCCCCTGCTTTGCAGTAGTGGTCCAACAGTGGCCAAAACTCAAGAGTATCTAATATGGGCTTCAAAGGTATCTACCTTCGCACAAGATTACTCTTGGCAGAGATGTAAGAAGGGTAATGATACTTCTGTTACAAAGGGAGTCTTTACAAGATATTCAGATAAGCGAAAACAATGCTGCTTTGGCTGAGCACGTTAAATCTAGAATCTGCCGACAACTTTTGTGAAGGAATTAAGCATTTATTAATTTCAGCTCGTTTAAGCCCCCACCCTTGATTTACTCAGTGGAATTCTATTATTCTGGTATAGCTCTGTTTAGAGTGTGTGTAATAAATTGACTGAGATAAACGTGCAGTAACTTTAAAATGATTGAATCGAAGTTAAAAATGTAACATTACAAATAACAAAATTTAATAATCACTCCAGGTTTTAACAGTTTGAAAACAAATTGAATAGTTTAGAAGAAATGTTTCATCATTGATTTATAGTAGAGATGATTGGGAACAAATTCACTTTGGGAGCTTTTTTTCCCTTAGCTGCCAATAGTAGTTTCTGCTGCCGCTGATTGGTTCTGTTTACACTGCTCTCGCTCGTCGCTGGTTAAGGTTAAAGGCGCCGCACGTTCATAGAACGTCAAGGAGTAACGGATAAGTTGGTCCTGCGTCTGTCTATAAGACCTTTTTATGATGGCGTCTCGCACAACGTCAGACCAATTCTACGTTCACTTGGTTCTAGAGATAGTACTTTCTGCCGGCACCACCAATAAGCCAATCCTGACTCACAGACTTTTTGCTCAGATTAATAAAAGAGACTTGAATAGGCCTCTTACACGCGTCTAGGTGTCGTTAATTAAATAAGTTCCCTCTCTGACTTCGTAAGTGGTCTTTCAGTTTCCTCAGTTTCCTTATTTATATGAAAGAGATTTCCAGGGCTATGAAAGTCTGTCCAAAATTCTCCAATAAAAGGAATCCGGTAAGTTAAGAAGGAATTCTGAATTCTAGGCTTCACTCTAGCAAGGTCTGGTATCTTGGCAAGCGATCTTCACAGTGGAATAACACTGAAACGTGTCAGGTTATATTCCCGGCCTTCCACGCATCTGTTTGTTATGGAGTTAAAATAAACGCTCCAATCATTTTCAAACAGGCGGGTGAGGGTGTGGTACTTTCAAAATATTCCACGTGAAATAAGATGTGCGTACAGCACAAGGTCACGTATTACCATATATGGCAATAAGATATACGATGCCTTGCGTACAGACTTGCGAACATGTCGTTAACCTCATATGGCAACGTGTGTCAGATGTAACAATAATTACTTTTATCACAAAGTAATCTTGTCATCCATGTCTGTCCATACGTTGTCTCCCCGTATTCCAAGCTTTGGAGATGCGCGCACCTGTCTTATCGGTGATTAGGCAGATAGCGCTGGGCGATGTACGTGTTAATTTGCCACGGCCAAACTGTGGTACAAAGGAATTTTACCAACCTGCCTCTCGCAATATTATCTCTACCTCTCCTTACAAATGTGAGGTTTATCATCCACAAGGAGTGTTAGATAACAAACAAGACACAATCAACTGAAAGCAGTGAAAGAATACTTGAAAATAAAAACTATCTGCTACATAGTATATGTCACGGCATATTTAGAAAAATAGATTGGTGACATCGTTATCAGCGAGTTTTGGCAACGCTGATAACCTTTTGAAAAACCGGTTAGTCGCGCGACACCGGAAGTGGAAAAATGAAAGGCGCGAAAGAGACAGTTGACGCTGGGCCTTGGTCAGAGAGTGACGGACATTTTTGTGGTTCCCTTTTCATTGAATGTGGAATATAGTCGATAGTGATTTAGTCTAGTGGACATAATTATAATTCTGAAGTGATTTAGTGTCCAGTGATATTATTGTCAGGCCATCGGGTATAATTTGCCAGTGGATTGGTTTTTCCATTGTGTAGATTCCAGTTCGCCATAGTGAGCGATTGTTCAGTACTAAGTTTGTATAGTACTGTTATACTGTCATTTGTTAGGAGTATTTTGATATATTAATTCGAGAAGTTTCTCGGGCAGTATTTTATGTATTCCATATTGTTTTCAGCCGTGTGTGGCTATACTGTGTGTAGTGCTTGATTAAAAAGGGAATTCCTATAGAAAGTGTTATCTTTCTGTGTCAACCATTTCATGTTGTGGTCGTATCCTTAGATAATGAGCCAAGTATTAAATTAGCGTCAGTGTTAAATCCACAGCAGAAATAGAGGAGTTGACAATAGAAAGAAAGAAAGTGCAACAATTGAAAGCACGCAATAAAATCAGTACCAAAAATGCACCGATTACTGCAGGAGTGAAACAGAAATCGAGAAATGCGCCCCATTCTGTGACACTAAGAGTCCACTAGTGTCTAAGCAAACTAGAAGAATTGTAGTGGTACGACAAAATGACCAATGTGGAACTGATGACAAGAACCAGACAAATGTCAGCGGGCACAAACGATGAAAAAAAACGCTGACGATGGACAGGACACACATTGAGGAAACCTGCTGATAGCATTACAAGGCAGTTCTTGTACTGGAATCTTCAGGATAATAGAGGTGGAGGGAGGCCAAGGAACACATGGAGAAGACAACTGGAGATATATATGAAGAAGACATGGAAAGAACTTGAGTTGTTGGCGACACGAGAACTTGGCATGCGACACGAGAACTTGGCATGCGACACGAGAACTTGGCATGCGACACGAGAACTTGGCATGCGACACGAGAACTTGGCATGCGACACGAGAACTTGGCATGCGACACGAGAACTTGGCATGCGACACGAGAACTTGGCATGCGACACGAGAACTTGGCATGCGACACGAGAACTTGGCATGTGTTTGTTGAAGGCCTATACTTTTTGGGGAGTTAAAATATTCATTGATTGACTGAAAAGTTCATGGGGCTGGCAAGCCCACAATGAAAAACAAATTTATAAAGAAACCACCACTACATGAGTTCACACACTGCATGAGTTCACACACTACATGAGTTCACATACGCTGTGCCACAAGCTTCATGTTACTGCTACTACAGTGGTCATCCCACGCTCCGGAACGGAGAAGGGAAGGAAAAAAGAAGGCAGTTTCATAACAGAAAACCCTCAAGCTCTAACTAAATATTTTACAAGTTGTACTTAACGCGAAACTCGGGGGATTCGTCAATAGTTTTGGTCTGTCGTGTCCAAACACAGGCACTGCTGAGTTTGCTTTCATGACGTTCAATGGCATCAAAAGATGGAAAGGTTCCACAGATTTCCAGAAAAACAGATTGTCGGACAAACAGGCAGACAGATAGATGGACATACAGGCAAACATACAGACAGGCTGATTTAAGTCCAGAGTGGATTTTATATTTCTTCTTTCTTTGATCCTTAGCCGCCGACCGTCAAAGCAGTCAGTGGCCATCACGCCTAGTGGCGTCTTGTAGGGCAACAACAAATTGATTCCACTTTGCTCGGTCGGCGGCCATCCTTCGTACAGTGCCCCAACTCTGGTTCTTTCTTTGCATCTCAGCCTCCACAGTCCTCCACCAGGTTGTTTTTGGTCGGCCTCTCTTTCGTTTTCCTTCAGGGGTCCAAAGCATAGCTGTTCTTGTGATGGCATCGGGGTCTCTTCTGAGGACATGGCCAACCCAGCTCCAGCGTGATTTTATATTTATACATGTTCAAACAGTTATTTACCCCCGGATAGGATTAGATTGTGCGGAGAAGGATCGGGTCGATTTAACCGGTTTATTTAAAAAATTTTGTTTATAATAATCTGGCACACGATCCTCGAAGAATGTAACAGACTTGTTCCAGATCAATGTACTAATTATTTTTAGTTTGTTTTGCTTAAAACATGATAGAATGACAGATAACACAACAACAAAAATACTATAAGCAGACATCTCTTTGGTGTGGCTGCGAAACATGCACAACAACAGAAATGACAACTAAAAAGATAGTACTAGTCCCCTCCAGTCATAACTGACTACGGGAATGCGCCTCTGGGGTGATAGCCATCAGATTTTTTTTGCATGGTGTTACTTTCGCTAGCTTTACTCTTCTGCTTGCTGTGAGAGCCTCTTTTTGCCCAATCTAAGGTGGTGCCGTAGGGATCATTGTCACTTGGTGCGATCGGCAGCCTCATCCTCCCAAGCCTCTAGATCTATGTTCAACGCCCTCATGTTACTCTTATACACATCTTTGAGCCTCAGCTGCTGCCGCCCGATTCTTCTGCTGCCTTCTGCCAATTGCCCGTAGAAAACATCCTTGGGGATGCGACCATCTTCCATGCGGCGGACATAACCAAGCCAGCGTAGTCTACGCTGTCCAAGCAGTGAATTCATGCGTTGAAGGCAAGCATGTGACAGCATCTCGACATTTGTCACTTTGTCCTTCCATGAAACACCAAGGATGTGGCGCAAACACCGCAGATGGAAAGCAATGAGCCTTCTTTCCTGCTTAGCATAGGCTTTACATGTCTCGCTGCTACATGGAAGAGCGCTGGTGACGCAGGAATTACACACCGCACTAGAAAGATACAGACTTTAATAAATGGGCGCATGCACATGTGACAAAACGAGGTGGCCCCTATTGATCTTTGTTTCACTCCGGCAGTATCAGTACGTTTGTGGTACCGATTTTTATTATGGGCTCTCAATTATCGCACTTTTCTTCCTTTCTTTCTTTCTTCGTTATGTTTCTGCTAAGTAGCAGATATTTGAGTATTGTCGAATTGCTTGACACTCACTGTAGGTGATAATAAATACATTTGCTTGACGCTACCCAGATTTGCTGAGATAATTACTCGTAGTCGCAAGGGAGTGGCACAGCTTAGCTAAGATTAGCACAAGATCTCGTGTACGCAGCGGAAACGTATGACATAAGCGTTTCCTATCCTACTAGTTATGACAAGAGTACTTTCTGATAAAGTAATGATGGTTGCATTTTGAACACTCTGTTGTATGAGTTTACCGATCTGTCTGTAAGTTTGTACACAAGGGCATCGGAAATCTTATTACCATATATGGGAGAGTTGACCTCTGCCTTACGTTCAAAATTATCCGATGTCGGATTATTTTGAAATTATTCCATAACCCTCCTGTTTGAATCTGTTTGGAGTTTTTGGATAACTCATAACAAACGAAGGCGTGGGAAGGCAGGGAATATAATCTGATCATTATCTCAAGCTATTTCACTTGAGAAATCGCTCGCCAAGACACCAGACTGCTACTGTGAAGAATAAGAATTAAGAATTCCTTCTTAAAATACCGGACATCTTTTACTGGAGTATTTATCAAGACTTACAATAAAGCCCAGGAAATCTCTAACATTTTAAACAAGGGAACTGGGACTGAGAAAACAAGCTGAAGGACCACACACGAAGTCAGAGAGGGAATTTAATAAATTAACGACACCCCAGACGCGTGTAAGAGGCCGATTCAAGTCTCTTTTATTCATCTGAGCAAAAAGTCTGTGAGTCAGGATTGGCTTATTGGTGGTACCAGCAGAACGTTTTATCTCTGGAACAAGAAGGGAATAGTGGCCTAAGCTTTAAGACGAAGGAGGCACGTGGTAGACTCTCCTTGGCATTTCTGGGAAACGAGCTACCCCCGACAACTTTGATCAGGGACGACCGTGAGCAGAGTGAAAAGAACCAACCCATAAGAAGGAGAAGAACCATCATTGGCAGCTAAGTTTAAATATATGCTGCCACTTGAACTTCTTGTAACACTTCACAAACCTTAAAGACCATGATGATAACTTTTCTTGATCCATAACTATTCAAATTATTTTCCAACTTTTAAAACCTAAAGTGATTATTAAATTGTGTTATTTGTAATGTTATAAATTTAACTTCGATTTAATCATTTTAAAGTTACTGCATGTTTGTCCCAGTCAAATTACTACACATACTCTAAACAAAGCTATTCTAGAATAATAGAATTCCACTGAGTAAATCAGGGGTGGGACCTTAAACGAGCTGAAAGTAATAAATGCTTAAATCCTTCACAAAAGCGTCAGCAGAATTACAGAGTTAACATACTCAGCCAAAGCAGTATTGTTCTCGCTTATTCTGAATATCCTGGGAAGACTCCCTTTGTAATAGAAGTGTCTTCACCCTTCTATCTACATCTCTGCCAAGAGTAATCTTGTGCGAAGGTAGATACCTTTGAAGCCCATATTAGATACTCTTGAGTTTTGGTCACTGTTGGACCACTACTGCAAAGCAGGGGAGGCAATACCGTCAGAGCACAGAATCGAAGGATTGAGATAGCATTACACGATCATTAATGTGGAACTGAAGACAAGAACCAGACAAGTACCCGTGGGTCAAGACGCTGGCATTAGGACACCCATTTGGAAAACTATTTGATTGCAATACAAGGTAGTACCTGTTCTGAAATCCCCAAAGCAAGAGAAGAACAGGGAGGCTGTGACGAAATGGACAACCTCTTAGCGATCTTTGGTTCTCTCCGACAGTATCGGTACATTTGTGGTACTGATTTTTATTATGTGCTGTCAATTATCGCACTTTTCTTTCTCTCGTTCTTTCTCTCCTCGTTATTTTTCTGCTAAGTAGCACCCTGTAGGTGATAAATATCACATTTGCAAGGAGCGACTGATATGATACATCACTTTTGCTTGGCGCTACCCAGATTTGTTGGTTATAGACGCGGCAGATTAACACGTACATCGGCTAGCGCTTCGACTTAATCACCGATAAGACACGGAGTTTGCGTACTCATGCGACAGATAACGAGATTACTGTCTGTGTGACACGTGTGGTCAGACAAGTGTGATATAATCGTTTCCGGTCACTTGGTTAAAAGTAATCATGGATTTATTACATTTTAGACAATATGAGTCTACAAATGTGTTTGTGAGAGTGTATGCAAGGCATCAGATGTCCATTTATGGTAATACGTTACCTTTGCAGGCACGTACCTTATTTCGCGTGGGAACATTTTGAAATATCACACCCTATATGCATGATTTGAAATGATTGGATCTTTCTGATTAGATTCATAACAACATTGAGGGAGAATATAGACTGACCATTTCGCAGTTTTATTTCACTGTGAATTTCAAGCTCGCCGAGACAACCTCAGACCTCGCCAGAGTGAAGACTAGATTCATAATTCCTTTGTGTTAACCGGACCTTTTATTGGAGAACCAAATAAGACTTAAAAAAAGCACAGGAAATCTCTTTCAAATTTTAGTAAGGAATCCCGGGACTAGGAAACTGAAGAAACACGGAGTCAGAGGGGAATCTATTGCAGAATTAAAGACATCCCAGACGCGTGTAAGAGAACAATTCTTCTCTTTTATTCCTCTGAGCAAAAAACGTCTGTAGCCAAGATTGGCGTAAGTAGTGCATTTTCAATCTGTTTTATTACTAACACGTGAACTACCTTATATATATGCATATATTACCATATGAATTTTAATGTGTGAAAACTGCTATTGGATGTCAAAGTCATTTGAGGCTGGCAACCTCAGTATCTAGAATGATGATTCATGAACCACCACTGCACGGGCTGGTGATTGCTTTATTGATAGTTTCGTAAAGAGAACTAAAAGCGTAAAGTAGTTCCAGATTCCCTATGGAGCAGGGAGGGAAAGATGAAAAGAAATGATGTACATTCTAAAAATAATACTTACATTTTAAAAGCAGTGTAAATGTCCCTATAAACATATTCACTTCAAAATTAACGTACGTTTTCAGGCTTTAAACCAATGTAAATGTCTATGTGAAAATATTCATTTTAAATTAATAGAAGTTTCAAACTTTTTCACAAGTGTAAATGAAGCATAAATGAATTTATGTTGTGAACACTTTTAAACAGTGGCGATGTAAATGTAAAGCATATTATATCTGTACGTTTAACCTTTTCATTTAAATGCAATGTAAAGCTAAAGATATTCAGTTCAAATGTAAAGGAAGTTTTATCCCGAGGGATTAAATTTAATTCTCATCGAGGATAAATTCTGACATGAGATGGTGGTATGAGAAGATAGGAACTATTGGTTGGAAAACGCAATACTCCGAAAAGCTTTTCGTTTCTATTTCTATTACCAGTTATTGGTGGTACCAGCAGAAAGTACTATCTCTGGAACCAAGTGAAGGTAGAAGTGGACTGACGTTTTGCGAGACGCCATCAAAATAGGGTCTTATAGATAGACGCAGAACCAACTTGGCCGTTACTCCTTGACGTTCTGGGAACGTGCGGCGCCTGAACTTTGACCAGAGACGAGTGCGAGCAGAGTAAAAGGAACTAACCCAGCGGGAAAAGAAACTACCATTGGCAGCTAAGTGAAAATATTCGCTACCAAAAGTGACCTCCTCTATTCAGTTAAATCCCATTCAAGTGATAAAATCCTTTTCATAAATATTCAAATTCATTTTTTTTAACTGTTAGACCTAAAGTGATTATTAAATTTTGTTATTTGTAATGTTACAAATTTAACTTCGATTTAATCCTTTTAAATGTACTACATGTTTGTCTCAGTCAAAGTTACTAAACACACACTCTAAACAGGGATATATATATATATATATATATATATATATATATATATATATATATATATATATATATATATATATATATATATATATATATATATATATTATTATATATATTATAATAATAATAATTCCACTGATTAACTCAGCGGTGGGGGCTTAACGAGCTAGAATAATCATTGATTAAATTCTTCATAAAAGGTGTAGGCAGATTACAGAATTAACGTGCTCAGCGACAGCCAGCATTGTTTTCGCTTATCTGAATACCTTATGAAGACTCCCATGTGATAGAAGCTTTACTACTCTTCTATCGACATTTCTGCCAAGAGAAATTTTGTGTAAAGATAGACTCCATTGAAGCCTATAATAGATACTCTTGAGTTTTGTCCACTATTGGACCACTAGTGCAAAGCAGGGGAGGCAATACCGTCACAGAGTTAAAAAAAAACACACGTAGAATGGAACTGGAGATAGTCGTGAAAGGGATAAAGAAAACATGGTAAAACCTTAAACGGACGGCACAGGGCAGGGCGGCTTGTAGTATATTTGTTGAAGATTTAGGCTCCGTAGGGAGCTGAATGTTGATGATGATGATGATGGTGGTGGTGATGGTCGTGATTATGGTGGAGGTGATGGTCGTGATGATGACTATGATGATGATGATGGTGGTGGTCGTGATGGAGATAATGGTGATGATGGTCGTGATGATGGTGATAATGATGACTATGTTGATGATGATAGTGGTGGTCGTGATGGTGATAGTGGTGATGATGGTCGTTATGATTGTGATGATGATGACTATAAAGATGATGATGGTGATGGTTATGATGGTGATAGTGGTGATGATGGTCGTGATGATGGTGATGATGATGACTATGATGATGATGATGGTGGTCGTCGTGATGGTGATAGCGGTGATGATGGTCGTGATGATGGTGATGATGATGGCTATGATGATGATGACTATCATAGTGATGATGATGGCTATGATGATGATGATAGTGGTGGTCGTGACGGTGATAGTGGTGATGATGGTCGTCGTGATGGTGATGATAATGGCTATGATGATGATGATGGTGGTGGTCGTGATGGTGATAGTGATGATGATGGTGGTGATGATGTTGGTGATGATGACTATGATGATGATTGTGGTGGTGGTCGTGATGGTGATAGTGATGATGATGATGGTGATGAAGAGGATGATAATGAATATGATGATGTCTATGATAAAGACTATGATGATGACGATGATGGTGGTTGTGATGATGATGATGATGATGGTGGCGATCATGATAGAAATAAAATGCAACACCAGGATAGCTGAGCCAAGAGGCCGCGTAGTTTGCAGTATTACATTAAAGATAATATCGGTTTGAAAACACTGCTTTAAAAATTTAACGCAGAGTTAACGATATTACAACACGGAACAAATGAAATGGTATCTAAGTAAAACTGGTACAATGACAAAAAGCAGCAAATAAAATAATATTACGTCGAGCACACAATAAACAGCAGGTGGATGTTTCGGTGATTTTCAACCAGAGCTGGACTTACTGTAGAACCTGGGGCGAGTGCGCTGACATGTGCGCTTCCCCCACACTTCAAGTGCGAAAAGTTAATTACTGACTACTGGAAAATCTAGTAAGATTTGTGAATAAAACTGTAGTTAGTTTTAGATAGTTATTACTTACAAAACAAAAAAACACGATAGCAACTAAATACAGCCTATTAGAAATATATTTGATTGTAATGTTTCCTTATAAAAGATTTGCATTGCGTGCTTTGACCTGTGCGAACTGTCACAAAACAACAAAAGTCGAATTCTTGATAAAAAATACTCTTTTGTCTTCCATTCGGTGCTCCCATGCAGTTAGCGCACAGCGCTGTCGCCCTATCCTAGGAACGCTTGGACAACAGTGTGATTCGCTTGTATAGCTAGGCGGAGATGTCGTACGGAAGGTACGGGGTTCGAACTGGGTAAGCCACTCACGTCTGTTGTTTTTCTGTTGTCCAAGTGTTCTACTTCTTTATTTCTTACGAGTGCCTGAAAACATACCTTTATGTTTGTCTAATATTAATTTACTGTTTACAGGCCTCGGGTTTCCCTTCCTTATGTGTTATTAATGTTTATACAATACCAGAAACCTACCCTCTGTTCTATACTACTGTCCTTAAGTCTTCTATCATTTACTGGACACAGTATCAAGGTCTTTGTCTTGTTTGGACTGACATATACTGCTGTATAGAGGAACAACAGAAGTGATTGCGTCATTAATGGGCTGAGTTGCCCACTGTATACTTCCGGTGTTATCTTGTGTTTCGCACTGATGACTAGTCAGTAAAGCATCCTTTTTTGGGGATGCCTAGCTGGCCGTGGGGTCAGTGTGATTCGCTTGTATAGCTAGGCGGAGTTGTCGTACGGAAGGTATGGGGTTCGAACCCTGGGTAAGCCACTCACGTCTGTTGTTTTTCTGTTGTCCAAGTGTTCTACTTCTTTATTTCTTACGAGTGCCTGAAAACATACCTTTATGTTTGTCTAATATTAATATCCTAGGAACGGCTTTGTTTGCAATCGTAAGTCTAAACAACGTACAAACAACGACAATATAATTTTCATACGAGTGGTGGGTTAATTAACAACAATATAGCAACAAGTAATGCGTCTTACTAGGACAAAAGACAATGAAAATTGCTTACTTTGCTGCAACAAGGACTTCATAAGGGACTTGAGAGAAAGCGAGAGCGAAGTAAGAGACATCAGAAAAATAAATAAAAGTCTCATCTCATAATCGGAACCTCTTCTACCCCGTGAAACGAGGTGTAGAGGGAATAAAAGTAATAAATAAAAACTATATCAGCCGATCGAAACAAGCCACTATGTGTTAATATGCAAAATTGCTTCCGTTTCCGGGTATAATAAAGTAAATGCTAAGTAGGAAAACGAAACAAAACGTACCATATCTTTCTCCAGCTATCTTTATCTTCATCTTCTTAATTTTCAGACGAGAAATGTTATCTTGTGTACTCACTTCCCTCTCTACGTTGTTCGACTTTGGCCACTTCTTGAACTTTGGCCGCTCCTTGGACTTTGGCCACTTTATTCTGAGACTGAGGGACTACTTACACTAAACTATAAACATTGTTCTGTAATCTAAGCTTTATACTGAGTGAATCTTTGAGTCAGATCAAACTTTGTTCACATAACATATGTTCATTACTACTTCTACTACTTAATCATCCCCCTTCTACCTTGATGTGTAGAGGTTTGGAGGAGAGAGCGCCATATTATTCTGTTGGCTGTTAACATCTGTTCACTACTACTACTTAATCATCCCCCTTCTACCTTGATGTGTAGAGGTTTGGAGGAGGGAGCGCCATATTATTCTGTTGGCTGTTAACATCTGTTCACTACTACTTCTACTACTTAATCATCCCCCTTCTACCTTGATGTGTAGAGGTTTGGAGGAGGGAGCGCCATATTATTCTGTTGGCTGTTAACATCTGTTCACTACTACTACTACTACTTAATCATCCCCCTTCTACCTTGATGTGTAGAGGTTTGGAGGAGGGAGCGCCATATTATTCTGTTGGCTGTTAACATCTGTTCACTACTACTACTACTACTTAATCATCCCCCTTCTACCTTGATGTGTAGAGGTTTGGAGGAGAGAGCGCCATATTATTCTGTTGGCTGTTAACATGTTCAAAACATTATGAATCGGGCAGACATACATACGTCCATGTGGAAAGACAGGCAAACACTAGAGCATGTCCTCCAAGAATGTCGACTCCATGAAAGGAGCACACTTGACAACACGACCTTCACCAACCTCAGTGACGGGAAAACTGTATGGGCGATCAGACAAGCCTGGGGCGTGTAATACAATGATTTACTATATGATGTGTTTTCTTATGTGCGTCTATGATTCACGTATTCGTCTTACAGTAAATGGAGAGCTAAAAGCTTGCAAATATTCAGATAGAGGAAACTTGTATTGTCCATAGTATTTCACATTTTATAAGGACGTGCTCTACAGTATTGTCATTCAATGTGCTATATAGTATTAACAGGGAGATTTGGCTTATTTTACTCGAGTCCCTTCTTTTCCAACCAAAGTTGCAATCTTTTTCATGACGCATTTTTTTTTTGTCTGGGGGGGGGGGGGAGGAACTAAATTGCGCGCCTATTGAAATAACGCGCGTTTCTTCCCAGCTGCCTACGTGCCTGTTTGTCTGTCTACCTGTTTGTCTGTCTGTCTGACTTTTTTTTAAAAACAATTTCTTTATTTCTTCATGTTTTCCCTTTGAGGTGTGCATAGCTTCCATGCCTTTTTTAATTTCCTTGCATCTTCTTCCTATCTAATTTACCTATCTACACATAGTACGTATTTCTTTGATTATTGTTTTATGTTCTGGAGTGGTATCCTTTTTTGCGATCTTTCTTTCTGCCATTTTATTGAAGATCCATTTAACTGTCGTTGCAGCCAAAACGTTGACAATTTTCTATGCCATTTGTCCTAGTGTGACGCATTACCTATTTCCTTTTTTTTAATAAGCCCACCTTTCACCACATTTTACTGCAGTCCACCTCACCTTCCAGTTTTTAACTGCATACTTTAAGCTGACGAAGGTTATTCACCGGACTGCAGGCTACAAAGATCTCTTATAAGAGAGAGAGAGAGAGAGAGAGAGAGAGAGAGAGAGAGAGAGAGAGAAGAGAGAGTAGAAAGAGAGAAGGAAAGTGAAAGAAAGAAATAAACAAACAAACAAACAAACAAAGAGCGTGAAAAAAAACTTACTTTACACTTTAATTGGCAATCGCACAGCAGAAATATAGGTCACGTAGGCTTTAATAATTTAATTGGCAGAGCTTTGTCTGGTAACAAGATTTACAACAACAAAAAAACTAGCCTGCTTGTAGTGTTTATCTATCTATCTATCTATCTATCTATCTATCTATCTATCTATCTATCTATCTATCTATCTATCTATCTATCTATCTGTCTGTCTGTCTGTCTGTCTGTTTGTCTGCCTGTATATCTCCCTGTCCGTCTGCCGGTCTATCTGTCTGTCAGTATGCTTGCCTGCCTGTATGTCTTTCTGTCTGCCTGCTTGTATGTCTGTTTGTCTGTCAGTCTGTTTGTCTACCTGCCTGTATAACTGTATGTCTGTCTGCCTGTATGTCTCTCTGTCTGTCTGCATGTACGTCTCTCTGTATATCTGTCTGTCTCTATGTTTGTCTGCTAATCTGTTTGACTACCTGCCTGCCTGTGTGTGCGTATATATATATATATATATATATATATATATATATATATATATATATATATATATATATATATATATATATATATATATATATATATATATATATATATACATAATATATATATATATATATATATATATATATATATATATATATATATATATATATATATATATATATATATATATATATATATATATATATATCTGTCTGTCTGTCTGCTTGTCTGTCTGTCTATCTGTCTGTCTGCCTGTCTGTCTCTCTATATGTCTGTCTGCCTGTATGTCTTTCTGTCTGTCTGTCTCTCTGTCTGCCTGCCTGTATATCTGTATGTCTCTCTGCCTGTCTGTCTAAAATGATAAAAATAACATTGAATGCAGCACAGATGTGGCTTCTAACAATGACGTAACAGATGCCTTGGGCAGCCACGAAATCAAATCAATAAGTCCTCAGAAAAACACAAGAAAGTCATCAATTAACAAGCATCGGAGAAATAAGTTGTCAACCTGACAACATAGCATGGGTAGATGATTGAAAACACTGTTGATTCAAGACACCAGAGACCGTAGGAAACGGATAGACCTGATCGCCAGCGCATGGTGGCATGGAACTCGGTGAATCAGTGAATATGAGCATACTAGAAATTATAAATGTCCGTGGAAAGAACTACGAAATAGTAAGATCAGAACCGACCTTATTAAATTAATATATACTGGAAAATCAAGGAGGGTTCAGAGATAAAATTGCAGGTAGTCTTAGATAGCTATTACTTTCACAAAAAAGACCAACAACAAAAAGAACACCAAAAAAGAACACAACAACAAAACAGAATGTTACATATACGCCACTCTTTGGGTGTAGTGTGTTTTTATAAAAGATTCACATTGCACGGTTAAGAGTGAGCGAATTGTGTCAAGAAAAGTTAAGCTTTTTTGAGTAAGATAACGTTTTTTTTTCCTTCCCTTCTCCGGCGCCACCATGCCTTTAGTGCCCAGGGCGGTCGGCCCCGCTTGCTCTGTCCTAATGTATTCTCTGATTAAGAACGTGTTTTAGCAGCAGGCACACAGGAAGCTTGGTTCTTTTGTTAGAAGGAGGCAACCGCTTCCTTTAGGCATGTTAAGACAAGAAGACAGCTTGAGTACATCATGACAACAGGAAAGATTGAAGGAACAAAGACATGGAGGACGGCACAGACAGAAGATTCTAGAATCTAGACAGTTTGACATTGTGGCATGTTAACAACAGAAATAATCAATAGTACTGGAGAAATGAAGTTGTGGAGAGACATGCTCGCTTACGCCACCAGGCATGGTACTTGAAGAAGACGATTAGCAGCAATAGAGCCAAGCGATTCGCTATCAAAACCTGGTCGCGCCACACTCCAGTCTACCCAGCTGTAAATGGGTACTTTACTCTGCTTGTGAGTTTGAAGGCAAAGACAGTGGAAAAAACATGGACCTAGTATGGAGAGCCTTTAACACATCACTGCCTTCTGTAGTTTCTGCTATGAGACTGCCTATACCTATTTATTAGCACCAGTAGGGGTTATGTCACGAGATGGATTTAGGGCGACCCCTTCTCAATCTCTCTTTCACTCCGGCAGCACTCATTTTAAATTGTTGTACAGACTAAATGCGTGCTTTTCCATGGTCAGCACTTCTTTCTTTCTCTGCTATGTAGCAGAATATTTTGTACTTTCATTCTTACACTCCTTTTAGTAATAATTCGTCTTGTCTGTTTACCTGCCCATCCCTGTTGAGATAGTAGACAGGTGATGCAATATTGAAACGGCAGTTATGTTAGTAATTTCTCGTGTACCACACCTTGGCCGCGACAGATTAACACTAAAATCGCCCCAGCATATTTGTTTAATCGCTGATAAGGCAAGGGTGAGTCTTCGCCAAAGTGGTAAAGAGATGGGTTTTGTGTGCTCAATTGACAGATAACGGGGTTACTAGTCTGTGAGACACCTTATGGGCAGACATAATGACATAATCGTTTCCTGTCCGACTTTCACGAAGACATTACTTTATATGAAAGTAATAAATTGTTACATCTGACACACTTTGCCGTATGAGGTTACAGTTGTGTTGGTGAGTCGGAAATAATTTTAAATTTTCCCCCACGACACGCATGTTTGAAAACGATTGGCGCTTTCTTAGCATCGTAACAAACCAAATGTGGGGGCAGACTTGCAATATAATCTGACAATTTTTGCAAATCTAGTTCACTGTGAGAAATCGTTTGGGAAGACTACAACCAGACCTTGCCAGAAGTTAGAATTCAGAATTCCATTTTATCAGACCGGACTACTTTTTTTTTTTTTTTTTTTGGAGTATTTTGGAAGGACTTACACAGCCCGAGAAAAACTCTACCATTTTAATAAGGAACTGGAATCTGTGGAAACTGAAACACACGGAGTCATAGTGGGAATTAATAATAACGACCCAAGAAGAACTTGTCTAAGAGGCCTAATCAAATACCTTTATTCATCTGAGCAAAGCGTCTGTGAGCCAGGATTGGAGTAAGTTGTGCATTTTACATTTTGTATTTTTCATTACTAACATATGAACTAATATGTGTATATTGCCATGTGAATATTAATATGTGAAAATCGCTAGTAGATGTCCAAGTCCTTTGAGGCTGGCAACCTCAGCATATAGAATGATGATTTCATGAACCACCACTGCAAGGGCTGGTGACTACTTTATCAATAGTTTCTTAAAGAGAACTAAAAGCGTAAGTAGTCCCAAGATCCTTATGGAGCAGGGAGGGAAAGATGAAAAAAATGATGTATATACTAATATTTACAGTTTCAAACCAGTGTAAATGTCTATGTAAACATATTCACTTTTAAATTAATGAACGTTTCAAACTGTTCAACAAGAGTAGATATAAATGAAAACATATTCAATTTATATTGTAAACCCTTTTCAATCAGTGGAGATGTAAATGTAAACATGTTCTATCTGTACTATTAACCTTTTCATTTAAATGTAAAATAAAGATACAGCTATTCATTGTAAATGTAAAGGAAGTTTTCTCTCGAGGGATTAAGTTTAATTCTCATCGAGGGTAAATTCTGAGGTAGATGGGATGGTAGAATAGAGAGAAGGGGACCCATAACTATGCGTTGGAAAACGCAATACTCAGGAGAGCGTTTTGTTTCTATTCTTTTACCATAGTTATTGGTGGTACCAGTGAGGTTACTAATCTCTAGAACAAAGTGAGGGTATAAGTGGACTGACGTAGAACTAGTAACCATCATCAGGGGATCTTAGAAACGCGGGACCAGCTTGGCAGTTACTCCTTGATCTTACTTGGAACGTGCTGTGCCTTTAATCTTGACCAGCGACGCGAGAACTCCAGTGACCTATCTGCACAGAATCTAACCATCAGCGGGAGCAGAACCTACCAGTGGCAGATAAGTGAAACATATAAACCGCCACGTGAACTCCTTTATAAACTTTCATTCTATCACAACAGTGATGACAACTTTCTGTTAAATCATTTTTCAATTTTTCTAAAACCTTGTTAAACCTAAATGATTATTAAATTTGTTATTTGTAACTATAAAAATTTAACTTTAATTTCATTATTTTGAATGTACTGCATGTTTGTCTCAGTCAATTTCCAATATACACTCTAAACAGAGCTATACCTTTATAATAAGAATTCCATGGAGTAAATCATGGTGGGGGCTTGACGAGCTAAAATTAATAAATTGCTTAATTCTTCATAAAAGGCGGCAGACCGATATAAAGTTAACACTTGCCCTGCCAATGCAGCATTGTTCTTGATTTCGGAAATACCTTATGAAAACTACCGTGAGATAGAAGCGTCATTATCCTTCTATCTACCACTCTGCCAAGAGTAATCTTGTGCGAAGGTAGACACCTTTGAAGGCCCATATTAGATACTCTTGAGTTTTGGCAACTGTTGGACCACTACTTCACAGCAGGGGAGGCAATCCGTGACAGGTAGGCTACTGCAACCGAGAAGGCTCAACATTCTCTCTCTCTCTCTCTCTCTCTCTCTCTCTCTCTCTCTCTCTCTCTCTCTCTCTCTCTCTCTCTCTAGCTAATTTTTTTAAATATTCAAACTAGAACCTACTAGCTATTTACCTACCTACTAACTTACCTATTTACCTACCTATCAGCCAATGTAATTACATATCTATCACATATCTACTTGCTTACATACCTCTGTTGGGCTATCTATCTATCTATCCATCTATCTATCTATCTATCTATCTATCTATCTATCTATCTATCTATCTATCTATCTATCTATCTATCTATCTATCTATCTATCTATCTATCTATCTATCTATCTTATATATCTAACTATCTATCTATCTGTCTGTCTGTTTGTCTGTCTGTCTGTCTACCTATCTATCTATCTATCTATCTATCTATCTATCTATCTATCTATCTATCTATCTATCTATCTATCTTATATCTATATATCAATTTGCCTGTCTTCCTGTCCGTGAGACCGCTCGTCTGTCCGTCCGTCTGGTATAGTTTACTCTCTCTCTCTCTGTCTCGAGTTAACATACAAAAATTTTCTCTGTGACGCATGTTC
The DNA here is from genome assembly GCA_024509875.1 of Oreohelix idahoensis. Classification (NCBI taxonomy): domain Eukaryota; kingdom Metazoa; phylum Mollusca; class Gastropoda; order Stylommatophora; family Oreohelicidae; genus Oreohelix; species Oreohelix idahoensis. Next base: position 304,467 of record JAMPIV010022518.1, on the reverse strand, counting down.
AGACCCATTTATACAAACAACAAATATAATTTAATTGGTCCTTGTTGACAACAAAACGTTCAGTTTAGATCGTTTTGTGAAGTCAATACATCTGCATTAGTATTTTGGCCACAACGGGTCAGCGTGACTGAACGACCGTTCTTACAAACAAATATAGTTACTTAACAGTAGAAATAAAACTAATTCTATTGTATTCATCCGCTTGTTTGCTTGTGAAATGTGAAAACAGGAACGCAGTCATCAAAGTGACCATAAGAGCCCGAACAAAAACCGAAGACATCCGGTGATTAACTGAAAAAATGGCGCTCAGTAGTAACAAAGAAAAAAAGCACGAAAATAAAATAGTTATATCTCGTCAAAGGTCATCAATTGTTCTTTCTTATTTCGTGTACACTACCTAGTTGTTGTTGTTGCTGTTGTTGTTTAACTAGGGCTGCTCAGCTTATAGCTCTTTTGCAGCCAATTCCAAGTTGAAGACTCCTTGATATTATCTACACTGTAGATCTAGGCTTTTCCTGTGGCTTTTCTGACATTTAAAGGATCTTCATATCGGATCCCAAGCTAGGAGTAAGAAGTGCGTGGCGCACTGTGCATTCCCCGCATCCAAGGGGGCTCTCCAACTATGCAGAGCTAAAATACTGTGCTCTGGTTCTGGGCTCTTCCAAGGAATTCTCACGTCCTGCACAGAGCAACTTCTCAGCTCCCCCTGCCTATCTCTGGGTCCACAGTGAGATTGGCCTGCATGCAGTCAACCAGGTCAAAGCCAAATAATTAAGTCTGGGGTTCGAGTGGCTTCTTCAAGCTTAGTGTGCAAAGCTGGGTTCTCAACATGTTTCACCACAGGGGGAATCCCTGGAAGTGTGTGGATGATTTAAAGAGGGGAACTGGTCACATGACCTCATTTTAAAAAAATCTTGACCTAGTATGATAAAGTCTCTAACACTTCACTCCCTTACAGCAGTTCCTGCTATGAGACTACATACATCCATGATTCTGCACCATACAATAAAAGTGAGTAAACTTAACCCTTCATTACATTTTTTTCTTCCTTGTTTTACAAATTTGTTTCATTGACGGTACAGCGGCTACCATAATCACTTTTCATGCGGGACACTGGGGTACGTCATCCTGAATGAACCCAGCCGTCAAATTGTCAGTGTACATTTAGACTGCTATATTAAAATGAAGTACATCCCTCCACGATGCTTAAAATCAGAACACGGTGGATACATCACTTTATATGTTTCCTTGCTCAAATGTTAATACATGTTTGAAATCATCAATTCTCTGTTCACATCTTATAGAGTGTGACAGACGAACTCAGCTGACTCTGAATGACCCTGAAGTGTTGGATGATATAGTACTACCCTTGGTAACGACACCTTCGTATAGCATCAGTGCCCCCGAATATGGTAACTTTTCGTCAAACGGGATTTTTTTTCACCTGGACTCATTAGCTATGCAACCGTTCCACACAGATGGTAAATACGTTTGCTGATTAATATGTGGACAGTTTATCTACCGTTCATTCTGGTCATCGCATTGATTTAAGGAGAGATTAAATCACGCCCACGGACATCTCTTGAGCAATCATATGCAGTATTTTCATTAACTTGGCCCAGTGGGGGCGGTGCCAGAATCAAACAGAAAGTAGCAGCACACGATCAAACAGACTGAGGGATCTCAGGAAAGACTATCGGCGCTATCAAAGGCAGTAGTGGTCCCTGAAACGAGCGACGCAAGTTTCCTGTCGGTATTTCGCATCTCGGTGTTAAACACGAAACCGATCGCAGTGGGAGCGAACGGGAAAGCCGACGCGAAAGCAGCGAGCGGAGATACGTCAGATCAGGGGCGGCTTTTCTCTTTAGTCTGGCGGTCAGATCCCCAAAAGTCTCCTGAGATCTAAAAAGGTGTCAATTTTCTCATGTCCCACCAATCTTGCATTTCAGTTAGATATATACAGACCACGTAGAAAGCCATGTTATCATTCGGTCACCAGAGATTTAAGATTCACTAGCTATAGTAGAAATTCTGCTAGATTTCCATCTGAATTGGTGGCTACATTGGAGTGATTTCTGTTTCTGTGCACGGTAAAATATATTTGTTAAAGTGATCAGTGGTCTAGTGCTTTCGTTTTATTTCACTGGATTTTGTGTTTATTTAAATCTATAAATTAAACTCATCCCAAAAAGTTCCAGTGGCAAAGTTAATGATATATATATTATAATATTTCCAAAAATAATAGATGCTTAAATGTTAAAGTAACTTTAAAGTCGCGAAGGAATTTATAATTAATAAATTTAGTTAAGTCCTATATATATATATATATATATATATATATATATATATATATATATATATATATATATATATATATATATATATATATATATATATATATATAGATGGGTATTTTAACCATTAGACTCGTGACGTGTTTCTTAAATACATAATTAAATACGCGAGTGTATATAACAGCCTTAACGGTAAATTTATCGCGCGTTAGAATATTATTTTATTTTTTAGGTATGATTATGTTGTCATGGGTTTTCTATCTTTTTCTATAGAATGATCACCTTTGCAATCCTAGCATAAAGAAATCATACAGAGAGTTTCAGACTCGGTTCTTAAACTTCCAGACATATTGATGAAACATTTTTTAAATTTAATCTTGTGGCGGTCCGATGCGACCTAGCTATCATAATTACATGAAAGAAAGCCTACCCAAGAACATTTAAATAAATCATCAAATTAAATTTCAATCTGTGAGATAAACTGGAAGATGAACAGTTCCAGTAGCGATATTTTATTTACTGCTCTACTGTGAGAGAATACCTATTTACCTGACTGTGACTGAGCTTAGTTTTTCCTCACTGGATTAAAAACTTTACCGGACAGTTGCTACCATCACGCCTTGAAGAAATTTTACCTCTAGCGGGAAAATTAAAGAGACCACTTTATTTTCACCCCTGTATCGAACTGTGTCAGTGCCATCCCATAGACTCCTTTTTATATAATAAAACACAAGAACTCTTAGGCTTCAAGTTCGGCGATAAGTGGGAATATTTGCTATCAGCAAACCTCGCTACATCTGGGGCGGGACATCGAAGTACTAGACAGTTTCACATGTCTAGAGTGTAATTTCTGTTTATATAATTCTATGGATTGTCTGATGCTGCAATCGGTAAGTGTGTGTGAATATATGAGTGTGGATCCTCACGCGCGTGCATGAATGACAGGAGATTTTAATTTGTTTGAAAAACCATTTGTTAATTTGCCTACCGGGTAATACATTTTCTGTATACCCTACATTGTTCCCTTAAGTGGGATATTTTGTTAACTCTGTTTACCCCCCCCCCCCCTTTCATTTGCTTAGTAAAGGGAAGAACAATTGGAAATAACAGGATTTTTTTCTACCACCCATACCTAAGATTGTAACCCCTCTTTCAGAGTAATTAACTTCACTGTTAGGTTACCTTACCTATGTTCCTGATAATTATCTATCTTTGGACTGGGTTTATCTTTGTCTAATACTTCTTCTTCTTCTTCTTCTTCTTCTTCTTCTTCGTTCGCCCTGAAAAGGACGGTGGTTGCGTTGTGTCTGTTTACAACGTAGCTGTGATATCTGCACCTTTCGGTCGACACATCCGACTTCCGCACGGCATTTTTAGGACCGGGTTTGCCTTCCCATTTCGATCCACACTCGCTCAGCCAGCCTGCACAGCTGCAGACTGTTTCCATGACCACCACGTGGAGGTGGAGTGCGGTCTTGACCAGCTCTGGTTCGCTGGTCCTGACGCAGGCAGTCAAGCTATGAGTCACTGACTGCGGTCTCTATTGCTGCGTCTTGAGGTCCCTCTTTGTCTAATACAAGCGGGAAGGGCTTAGTCGATACCAATCTTCTTCACACCCTCTCCACCTTGTTATTTGCATTTTCTGTACTTATGATGTGTTTTTCTGTAAACACCTTGATATTTGTTTGTGATTTGATTTTAATTGGTTAATAAACATCATAAACTTATTTAATACTGTGTTGGAATACCCAAAGCCCAATAATTCCCCTATTTGTTTAATATAGCTTGTATTCCCGTGCGTCTGTGTGTTTGAAGCACCAAATCGGTGTGAGCGCAGATGTGTGTCTGGAAACTGGCAAATAATTGTTTGACCAGGAGAGTCTGAAGAGAAGATTGAGAGAAACGATTTGTCGTAAATAAGTCTGTCTTTACTCTCCCCAGCACTCTGTGAAGCAACTATTTACTCTCTACATTTTCTATCCCAGAGCTTTTCACCATCATTCTCCACTCTAAACCGGACCACTATTTCTAAGACTCTTTCTCTCAAAATAAATTTACGACATAGAGCACGGATCCACCACTATAAAAGGAAGGATCCACCACTATAACAGGAAGGATCCACCACTATAACAGAAAGGATCCACCACTATAAAAGGAAGGATCCACCACTATAAAAGGAAGGATCCACCACTATAAAAGGAAGGATCCACCACTATAAAAGGAAGGATCCACCACTATAACAGGAAGGATCCACCACTATAAAAGGAAGGATCCACCACTATAAAAGGAAGGATCCACCACTATAACAGGAAGGATCCACCACTATAAAAAGGAAGGATCCACCACTATAACAGGAAGGATCCACCACTATAACAGGAAGGATCCACCACTATAACAGGAAGGATCCACCACTATAACAGGAAGGATCCACCAAAGCATTCGTGTTCTCTTGTAGCTGTGGTTTATGTAGCTACAGCCGGCCCTATGAAATTTTAAAGGGGGTCGGAGTGGCTGAGAAGTATAGCGTCCACATCTAATTCTAAAGGCATTAGGTTCGCTCCTAGTACAGGGAATTTATTTAATGAACATTTTTTTCAGAACCAGTAGTTCCTAATGATGTCATACTCTTTCCCCCCCCCCCCCCCCATGTCATAGGTAGTGAGCTCGGATGCGTAGCCTATTCGGATAAGGGCGAAAAATAGGAGGTCCCATGTGCAACTTGCACACGTTAAAAATCCCACGGCAGTTGGAAATCGCAAAGGGTAAGCCATGCGGCCGATGCTGTGACGGTACGTTTGTGCATGTATTTTTCCAACACTATTTTCTCACACTCATCGTCCTATTATTTGGCATATTTTATGCACCTACATTTTTGCCTAGTCACTCCCAGACTTGTTCATGTTTCACCATGTAAATCGTAGTATTACGAGGCTAATTAGACCGGCTGGCAAATTATAATTTTATCGCCCAGTGTCGTGTAATGCAGACGGTCACCGGAAATCATTGTTGACAAGGTGGTCTCGCACGTTCGACGCAAAGAACGCCAGATTGTCTGTCTAAGAAATCCGTCTGGGAGATGTATGTAAACACAGGTGATAATAGGTAATCGCTTCCGATGGTCCATCACTGTATCAATAGTACAGATAACCTGTCAGAGGAGACAATATGGGCGGAAGGTATTAGTCAGGAAATAAGTTCACAGATGCGTTTGGGAGTTTGCATAACTGCAATCGGAGGTATTACAGACATATTTGAAAGAGGTCACAAGTTTAAATGTTAAAATTGATGTTTTAAAACACGCGGGGAATAGTAATGATTTCACACCCCGACTCACATAGTTCTAAAGAGACAAGATTGGTCTAAATCGAGAGCCTGAAATAAACTTTAGCTCTCATTGGAAAGCTGGTCGGAAATAAATGTGGGAGCTTGAAGGAAAATGAGAGTATAACCAAGCAAATTCGGAGACACAAATCAGACTGCATTGCAACGTCAAATTAGCAACTCCCAGGAGCCAGAGAGACATCGGAGTAGAATTTCAAATTATAAGTGACAGACGAAGTATTTGGGCATCTTTGTAACTTAGAAAAGAAAAACCGCATATTTAAATACCAAGACTGGAGACTTTATGAATCAGAGCACCCGTCATAAAAGGAATACTAAAATTTCCCCGATCAAGTGTTCGAAGCATCTAATCATAGTTGCAGTGTCCATTCATCTGTGCTATGAGATTATGTTCCCAAAACGTTAATTTGGGGTAAGTGTAAACATTTATTTTACAATGTGAATTTGACATGTCTGTACTTGCTAAGTGGTTATATAATGCATGGGAGGCTGGCAACCTCAACATATGAAAATGGTATGTTCATAAACCACCACAGCCATCGCTGGTGTTGGCTTTATGCGAGTTCGCTCATGAAAGCGAAAGCAGAAGTGACAATGACTCCGAATGGAGCAGTCAGATGATTACCTCACATGTGCCTAGGGTGTATAGTATCATTTTGTGAGATATGTATACTTTATAATGTTAGTTCAGGCAAAAGCCATTGCACTCGCGCTGTCCAGACACATTTTCCCATTTAAGTGACCAGAAGATTAATGTGATTTTTAATCATATTCCCTGAGCTCAGGGAGAATAAATATTCAGAGAGACCCAACTGGTGGAAGGACAGCGGGAAAAGGCGCCTGTTTAATCTCTGGACCACAATGTACTTAGCAGAGGCATTTTGTCTTTTTATTTCGTCTAAAGTTCGTGGTACGAAGTTACACTTACAAGAGACCAGTCTAAAGTAAGAGTCTTCGCCACTATCTCGTTATTCAAGAGCTGGGTTCGACACCAACTACCTACAGGTTGTGAAGACACCCACATTGACATTAGGAGTGGAGTTCGTCCATACGCCTCTAGAGAAGAGTCCTCATCATGAAAGACTCGACAACCAACCATTGCAGTACTCTGCAAGTTAAGTTTTTGTTAACAGGCGAAAGCAACGGATAATAACCAACAGTCCTCCAATTAAGTCTGGATGAAAACAATTTCTTAAACCCCCTAAAATCATATTCATCCATATTTATTTTAACTTGTTAAAGACTAATTGATTATTAAATTTGTTATATGGTATTTTACAAATTGATAGTTGATTCAGTTATTATAGATATGAGGGCGCATGTATGAAAGAGAATCTTTAATATATATTGTGACAAAATCAGTTGTGCACTTTTCATAACTTTCGTGCTCTCCGGCAGTATCACTTCATTTCTTCATTTTCCTCACTCATGGTCCTATTATTTGGCATATTTTGTGCACTTACATTTTTTGCTCTGACCACTCCCTAGACTTGTTAAAGTTTTGCCAGGTGAATTGTAGTAATACTAGGTTAATTAGAATTAGACAGGTCAGCGGATAATACTTTTATCACTTTAGTCGTCTAGCCACCTTTGATAGACACGGTCATTGTTGACACACAGGTGGTCTCGCCCGATCGACATAAAGAAATCCGTCTGGGAAATGTACGCGTAAACACACGTGATATATGTAATCGCTTCCGCTGGACCATCTCTGTATCAATATTGCCGATAACCAGTCAGAGGAGACAATATGGGCGAAAGGTATTAGCCAGGAAATAAGTGCACCGATGTGTTTGTTAGTTTGTACAAATACAATCGGAAGTATTATTGCCATATTTGAAAGAGGTCACGAGTTTAATTTTAAAATTGATATTTTAAAACACGCTGGGGATAGTAAGGATTTAACACCCCGACCCACATTGTTCTAAATAGCTTACCATTGGTTTAATTTGAGAGCCGGAATAGACTTTGGCTTTCATTGGCAAGTTGGTCTACAAATACCATATGGGACAGGAGTGGAAAGGAAAGATATAATACAGCGAAATCGGAGACTCAAATCAGACTGCATTGAAACGTTAAATTAGCAGCTCCCAGGAGCCAGAGAGACATCAGACTAGTATTCCAGAATTAAAAGTAACAGATCAAAGTATTTATGCGTCTTTATAACTTAAAAGAAAACCCGCAATTTTAAATACAAAGACTGGAAACTTAAGGAATCAGAGCATCCGTCATAAGAGGAATACTAAAATTTCCCAGACCAAGTGTTCGATGCATCTAAACAAAGTTGCTGTGTCCATTCTACTGTGTCAGAAGATTGTGTATCCCATTTGGGGTAAGTTGTGAACATATAGTTTAAAATGTGAATTGTGACATGTCTGTACTTGCTAAGTGGTTATACCAGTCATAGGAGGCTGGCAACCTCAACATATGAAATTAGTATATTTATAAACCACTACAGCAAGCGCTGGTGATTGCTTCTTCCTAGTCGTAAAGAAAACCGACAGCAGAGGTGAACCCAGACTCCGAATGGAGCAGTGAGAAGTGATGATTACATCACATGTGCCTAAAGTGTATAGTATCATTTTGTGAGATATATGTACCTTGTAATTTAGGCAAGCCATTGCACTCGCGCTGTCCAGACACATTTTCCCCATTAAAGTAACCAGAAGAATAGCAGTGATTTCTAATCATATTCCCTGAGTTATACTGTGTATACTCAGGGAGAATAATTATTCAGACAGGCTAACATTGGTTGGAAGACATCGAGACAATGCACCTGTTAATTTGCAGCCCAAAAATGTACTTAGCAGAGATATTTGCTCTTTTATTTTTCCTAAAGTTTGTGGTTCGAAGCCACAAGACGGTTCTTAGACCAGACCAGTCTGAAATAAGAATCTTCGCCACTATCTTTGTGATTCAAGAGCTGTGTTCGACACCAACTACCAACAGTCGACACGTTGTGAAGATACCCACATTGACATTAGGAGTGAAGTTCATCTAGACGTCTCTAGAGAAGAGTCCTCATCACAAAAAAGCTGACAACAACCCAGTGCAGTACTCTGCAACCTAAGTTTTTTGTAACAGGCACGCAACGGACACTAATAACCATCAGTCCCCAATCAAGTGTCAGTGAAGACAAATTTTAAAACCACCTAAAATCATCTTCAAGTTCGTTCGCTCTCTCGCTGGCTCTTTCTCTCTCTCTCTCTCTCTCTCTCTCTCTCTCTCTCTCTCTCTCTCTCTCTCTCTCTCTCTCTCTCGCTTTCTCTCTCTCTTTCTCTCTCTCTCTTAGACGGGCCTAAGTTCTTTTCTCTCAACACTTTGAAAATAAAGTTCGTTCGCTCTCTTTCAGTCCCTATTCATACAATCGTAGACTTTTCGAATACTTTATTAGTTTTGATTACATGCCCCCTTAATCAGATTATCTTTTCTTATAATATCAATTGTAGGTTCTAATGACGATGTTTGTACTTTTCTACATATTTTATGTCATGTTTATAAGTAGTTAATGTTAATATGAGTGTCCTATTTTATTTTACTTTGCAACGTTGAATTCCTTGACATTGATATGTAAAATGCATATGGGAATAAATGAATTCAGTATGAAAGGTGAGAGAAAGGAAGAGCAGAATGTCAGACGGGCCTGCGTGCCCAATTCTCAACCCTTTGAAAATAAAGTTCGTTCGTTCGTTCGTTCATCTATATTTATTTAAATTTTTTAAAGACTAATTGATTATTACATTTGTTATATGTTATTTTACAAATTCATAGTTGATTCAGTTCTTATAGATAAGAGAGCACATGTATTATCGAATATATATATATATATATATATATATATATATATATATATATATATATATATATATATATATATATATATATATATATATAATATATATATATATATATAATAATAAATTCTTTAAGCACCAAACACGGCGCATAAGGCAGAAACCAGTGCTCTCCAGGTTGTTCGTTGTGACGCCACTCCTCTTAGCTCTTGCACATTATTTAGGCCCAACGTTCTTCCTTCTCTTATTATTGTTCTTCTGAGTGTTTCTTTTGGTCTTCCTTTTTTCCTCTTACCCTCAGGAACCCAAGTGAGCGCCTGTAGTGGTATTCTGTTGTTTTGCATTCGTAGGACATGACCGATATATGACCATCGTCTTTTCCTTATATAGTCGGAGACATATTTCTGCCTAGAGTCTTCTCTTATTTGTCGATTAGTCTTGAATTCTTTCCAACTGATGTTCATGAGTTTTCTAAGACATTTGTTCTCGAATGTATTCAGCTTGTTCTCCAATGATTTTGTTATTTTCCAACTCTCACAGCCGTATGTTAACACTGAGATAACATTTGAATTAAACAGACGAAGCTTGGTATGTATATTCAATGATCGTAATTTCCAAATGTTAGATAATCTATTGAAGGCGCTAGCTGCCAAAGCAATTCTAGTATGGATTTCTCTTGTTGTGTCACCATCCTGAGTCATTTTACTGCCTAAATAATTGAAACTTTCAACTTTCTGTAGTTTTTCCCCGTTCAAGATGATATCAAAGGTCTCGTTAGAAAAGTTCATAGCTTTAGTTTTAGAGGCATTTATTTGGAGACCTATTTTAACCGAGAGATGACACAAATTATTTATTGCTTCTTGGGATTGTCTTGGTGTTGAACTTAAGAATGCTACATCATCTGCGAAATCCAGGTCCCCCAGGAATTTTCCATTTGTCCATTTTATACCCAATTGTTCATTGTGGGTATAGTTTCTCATAACCCAATCAATAGCTATTCCAAAAAGTAGTGGTGACATAATACAGCCTTGTTTCACCCCTGTTTCTACTGTAAACCATTCTGTATTCCCTTTATTTGTTCTAACACAACATCTTGCATTGTCATATAGCGCTTTGATTATATTCACATATTTTGTTGGAAAACCATAGATTGTAAGTATCTTCCACAATGATGGGCGGTGTAGACTATCAAAGGCTTTTTGAAAATCGACGAAGGTGATAATAAGTGGCGATTGCCTTTCCACTGATTCTTCTATAATTGTTCTTAGTGTGAATATTTGATCAATACATGATCGTTTCGGCCTGAAACCCGCTTGTTCTTCTCTGATCTTTTCGTCAGCATGCAATTTAAGTCTTTCTAACATCATGCAACATAATAATTTTCCAGGTACTGATAATAGAGATATACCACGCCAGTTATTACAGTCTGATAGATCACCTTTCTTCGGTAACTTTACAATAATACTGTCTTTCCATTGTTGTGGTGGTTGTTCTTCTCTCCATACTTCATTTATAATATCTAAAATTCTCAAGAGGTTGTTGTCATTAACTGCTTTAATCATTTCCCCTGAAATTTCGTCAACTCCAGCAGCTTTAAAATTTTTTAATCTTTTAACGGCTTGTTTGATCTCGTCCAGCGTGAATTCATCGCAAGTTATTGGCAAGGTGGTTGTGGGTGTTTCATTATTAAAATCAGGTGTTACTGTTGGTGGTGGTCTGTTTAGCACCTCCATGAAGTGCTCAGCCCATCTCTTCATTTGTTCTTTTTCTGTTGGTATTGAATTCCCTAATTTACCTTTAACAGGTGTTTCCATAGCAGTAGGCTGGTGACATAGTTGTTTTGTAATTTGATAAAGGCACCTACTATTACCAGTTCTTGCAGCATTTTCAGCTTCTACGGCCAGTTCATTGATGAAATGTCTTTTATCTCTTCGAGTTTTTGTCTTCACTTTTTTATTTAACAAGTTATAAGTTAGTTTGCAAGATTCAACTGCATTATGTGTACTTGCCGCTAGTAGTTTAAGTTTTGCTGTTTTCCTTTCTTGTATTTTATCCCAAGTATCTTCTCTCATCCATTTTTTCTTTTTATGTACTAGGTATCCGGTGGTCGCTACTGCTGCTTCTGTCATTGCTGTTCTAGTTCCCATTTAGTATCGATTGTCTTGGTGGTGATATCGTTGTCAATTTTGCCTAAAGCATCGAAATAGTTGTTCATTTTGACATTATATTCCTCCTTTATATCATTTGATTGCAGTCTGTGTACATCTATTCTTCTATTTTTATTCGGTTGGTATAACTTCTTCAGTTTAATTCTCAGTTTAGCTATGCAGAGGTTATGATCGCTTCCGATCTCTGCACCTCTGTATGCTCTGACGTCTTGAACTGATGAGCGAAATTTTGCGCTTATGCAGAAGTGATCTATCTGGTTCTTAGTTCTGCCATCAGGTGAATTCCATGTTATCTTGTGGATATTCTTATGTGGAAAGATGGTGTCTGCCACAACGAGGTTTGATATTTCACAAAGTTCTAGAAGTCTTTCGCCATTTTGATTCATACAGCCTATGCCATGAGTACCGAGATATCTTTGTACTCCATCGTTGTTGTCACCTACTTTGGCGTTAAAATCGCCCATGACTGCTATTATGTCATGCTTGGGTATTGTGTTGATGGTACTTAGAAGTGCTTCATAGAAGTCATCTTTTGTGGTATCAAGAGCGTCGTTAGTTGGTGCATAACATTGTACAATTGAGAGCTTGAAAAATCTTGTCTGAAATCTAGCTAATATTAGCCTCTCTTTAATAGGTACCCAGCTGATAAGCGATGCTGCTGCAGCTTTCTGTGTCATTAAGATGGCTACTCCCTCTGTGTGACGATTATCATTACTACCAGAGTATATAATTTGCTTTTTTTCTTCTGAAATATATTTTATGCCCTTCCCCGTCCATCTACACTCGCTGACACCCAATATGTCCAATTTATAATTATCCATTTCGTATATATATATATATATATATATATATATATATATATATATATATATATATATATATATATATATATATATATATATATATATATATATATATATATATATATATATATATATATATATATATATATATATATATATATATACGAGGGGCGTTCAGAAAGTAATGCACCACATCGTTTTTCTCAGCTAAAAATGAAGATAGAAGCATGAAATTGTGCACACTTTTAATATGGCATGTGCCAATTGTGTGCACTAAATTGCACTGCAACCGGCCAAATAATACGGCTGCCCTAAACCGTTGAAATAGAGCGTGTTAGCAACTTGCGTTATAAGCAGCGAATTGTGATAGAATTTCTCATTGCAGAGAAGGAAACTGTTGTGAACATTCACAAGTGTCTATGTGATGTGTATGGAAGTTCTGCAGTCGACAGGAGTACAGTCAGTTGCTGGGTTCAGAGAATCAAAGAATCAGGAAGTGGAGATACGGAGATGCTTGATCGGCCACGCTGAGGACGTCCTGCCACAGCCACCAACGCAGAAATGTTGAAATGCGCTGAGGACATTATTCTTACTGATAGGCGAATCACTACTCAACAATTGGCCTTACAGCTGTCAGTCAGCATTGGTAGTGCAAATGCAGTTATAAAAACGCTCAGCTTTTCTAAGGTTTGCGCAAGATGGGTTCCTCGAAGTCTCACAAATGACCACCGATTGCAAAGGTAAGCAATTTCTTCTGAATTGTTGGAGCATTTCAATGCTGATGGAGAGAACTTTTTGGCTAAGATCGTTACAGGTGACGAAACCTGGGCACATCATTTTGAACCTGAGACAAAAAGACAGTCAATGGAGTGGCATCATCAGCAATCACCACGAAGAAAGAAATTCAAGACAATCCCTTCAGCTGAAAAGGTCATGATCACTGTCTTTTGGGACATTGAAGGTGTGATTCTTGTGGACGTTATGCCAAGAGGAGAGACAATCAATTCGCAAGCTTACGTTAAGACATTGAAAAAACTTAATCAACGTTTTCGCAGAGTTCAGCCGCACAAGAATCCAGCAGACCTGCTTCTCCTTCACGACAATGCGCGACCTCACACAAGTCTAGCAACACGGGAAGCAATCACCAAATTGGGTTGGACTGTACTACACCATCCACCCTATTGTCCCGATTTGGCACCCTCTGATTTTCATCTATTTGGTCCACTCAAAGATGCACTCCATGGGACAAGGTTTGAAGATGATGAAGGAGTGATTCATGCAGCGAAGAAATGGCTACATGATCAAGACAAAATCTGGTAAGGGCTAGGAATACATGCACTTGTTTCGCGCTGGCATAAAACCGTGCAAGTTGATGGGGATTATGTTGAATAATACCGATGTTTACATGACATATCCATGTATATTGTGTATAAATTTCATGCTTTTTGAATAAAGAGCTCCTGAGAAAAACGATGTGGTGCATTATTTTCTGAACGCCCCTTATATATATATATATATATATATATATATATATATATATATATATATATATATATGGATATATATATATATATATATATATATATATATATATATATATTTACAACGATAGAGCCAAAATTAACTATAAAAGGAATTTCGCTGAATTAACTCAGCTTGGTGCTCGAACAAGCCAAACCATTGCTTAAAACTTCACAGAAGGTGCCGGATCAGACGTAAGTTAATAGTGCTCTGCCCTATGCAGCATTGTTCTTGACTTCTGAATTATCTTGTGAGCACTCCCTTGAGACAGAAGCGTCATTATCCTTCTATCAACAACTCTGCCAAGAGTAATCTTGTACGAAGGTAGACACCTTTGACAACCCATTTTAGATACTCTTGAGTTTAGGCCACTGGCGGACCACTACTGAAGAGCAAAGGGGAGGCAAATCCCGTGACAGGGGCCATGGCAAAAATTTTAAAAATAAGAAACCTACCCACCACAAAAATATTTATAGAATGTGTGATTCCTGTATACACACATTGGAAATCTCGCCGGTGTTACGGAGTTCGTGCACTGTGCTGAGATCCTCCTTGTATGATCTAAGGGAGGAGATCGGAGCACTGATGGAGTAGTCCGTGGGCAATGAAAATAATCCTTAAAACCAAAACAAAGGTAATGCGAGGTCTCTTTTGCCCCCCCCCCCCCCCACACCCAATCGTTTCGTGCTGTATTATTCTCTTGTGAGGTTCAATTTCATGCTATTGAGTTGGAACTGTAGAGAAAAATTGGAGAAGGCACATCAAGAGTCCGGTAATGCAGAACCATACTATCAGTTACTAACAAGAGATCAAGTGATAATTTTCAGACTAAGAACCGGTCATTGCAGATTCAAATATCATCTGTTCAACAAAATGAACATCGGGCAGACATATATGTCAATTTGGGGAGGACAAGCAGACAGTAGAACCCCGTACTTCAAAACTGTCGGCTCTATGAAAGATGTAGGGTGATAGCGTGGTCTTCTCCAACCCAGTTGAGGGAGAAACTGTACGGTGACGAGAGAAGCCTGAGATGGACTTCATCTTTATAAGAGTGGTAGATGTAGTTATTTGAGAGGAACGACAATGAAGAAGGAAACTAAGAAGACGAAGAGGAAGAAGACGAAGAAGAAGAAGGATCACACTTCAATTTCCGCAATGTTTTTTTTTTATTTCGACGCCCCTCCCCTCCCCCCAAGACGATGACCTGTGCGGCCGCACCGTTTGCACTGATCACTTATGTCGCAATTTGTTTGACATGATTCGCTTTTCAACCCCAAAGTACAACCTCGTGTTAGTCTTAACAACAAGCCCAAAGGAACAACAGTCCTAGTCGCTCTTAGTCTCGCATGTGACCCTCCGGGACCTACACAGAGTCAGTCTGGAATACCTACGAACTATATACGACCTTACAGGCGAGGAGAGGACGCTAGTTGTTGAGTATTTTATGGCCAACAATAAAATACGCGTATAATACGTTATTATCATTATCATTATCAGTTGCCATCTCCACAACGAAGGTTGGCTGTAATGGATCTCCAACGTCTTCTGTCTCTTGTCTTGGTAGTGCACTATGATAGACTTTTTCCTGTCCATCTCTTGATGTTATCTTCCCACTTATAGCGCTGTCTTCCCCTTGCACGTTTGTCTTCGACTCTCCCTTCTATTACGGTCTTCTGCAAGGTGTTATGCCTTTTTATGTGGCCAAAGTATTTTAGCTGCCGAACTTTGATCTCCCTCAGTAGTTCTCTTTTCATACTTAGATTTTCTAGGACCTCCTTATTTGTTTTCTTCTCTTTCCATGAGATACGCCCCATTCTTCTATATATCCACATTTCAAGAGCCTCAATTCTTTCTTCCAAATGCTTATTCATCGTCCATGTTTCTGCACCATACAGAAATGCAGAATATATATAACACTTTATGATTCTCAGTTTCAATTTGTGAGATAACTGTCTGGATGTCAGTATATGTTTCATGTTGTTGAATGTAGCTTTGGCCATTCCTATTCTCTTCTTGATTTCTGTTTCACATCTGCCATCTTCTGTTATTATATCACCAAGATATACGTAGCTCTTGACTTGTTCCAGGATTTTCCCATTTACGCTTATCTTTAATGTGAGCTTATCGTCTGTTTTGCTAATTATCATAGTTTTTGTTTTCTCAATATTAATGTCAAGTCCATATTCTTGACTTATACTGTTCACTTGCTTCACTAGTTCTTGTAACTCCTGTTCACTTTCAGCTAACAACAAGGTATCATCTGCATATATAAGGTTGTTTATTGACCTTCCACTGATGTTCAGTCCTGGTATTTCCTGTATCTGTTTGAAAATTTTTTCGGTGTATAGATTAAATAGGCAGGGGGACAGCACATAACCTTGTCTGACACCTCTTTTTATGTCTATGTATGGTGAATAATTCCTTCCAGATCTTACTGTGGCAGTTTGCACCCAATAAATGTTACTGAGTATTCTTATATCTTTTCCATCAATACCTATGTCTTCGAGGCATTAAATTATTTTCTCATGATGGACTCTGTCAAAAGCCTTCATATAGTCAATGAAGCACATGTACATACTTTTTTGGACCTCTGTATATTCTTTTGCTAATATTCTTAGGCAAAATATTGTCTCTCTTGTTCCACTGTTCCGTCTAAAACCAAACTGTTCTTCTTGGATTTCGCTGTCTATCTTACTTTTTATTCTTTCCTGTATGATTTTGAGCAGTATCTTAATTACATGACTCATCAGGCTGATTGTTCTGAAGTTATTATACGTTAAATTAATATGCATAAGTTTGACGTGGGGCGCTTTTCATAGGTATAGCGTGAATTTGCGTCATTGGCGCATAATGTTTAAAAAAGCATGTTATTGTTAGATGTAACAAGAGTTTTGCTGACACTTTAAAGGTAAGTATCATACATATGTTTTATTTAAACTACAGCTTGAGTTGCTAGACGAACATGTGTTAAAACGTTCAGAATTACAGAAAAATAGTAGGGAGTCGCGCTGGTGTAGTGGTTACTAAACTGCGCTGGCGACCGGGTGACCCAGGATCAAACCCGGGCGAGAACATTTGAAGGTTTTTCGTTGACCGGGATTTGGACTGGATTAACTCGAGCCCTGACGAACGAACGAGACAATTTAAAGAAGTGTCGTCGACCAGGGACTGGCGGCTCCTGAGCCGACCTAGCTCTAATGGGTACCTCCGAAATCGGCGAGTATCTGCCTGAATGGCGAAGGACACCTGTCTCTGTACAAGAAAAAATAGATACTCACGTAAAAATCAGTCTCAGGTTAGACATACTAACCTGAGATTTCGCGGGCATACGCAAAAAAAAAAAGTCATGTGATGCAACGTACGTACGGAAGTGTTACCGTACGCGTATAATACGTAATTTATCGTAAAAAATACAATACGTATCATACACACGGTCGAAAATCGGTGGACTGACATTGATAAAACATTGCTGACAAGGCGGTGAGAGGTAGATGGAGACAGAAATACACCGGGACAATGGAACTGAAGGCAGATATGAAAGGGATAAAGGAGACATGGAAAGACTGAACGGTGCGCACAGGACAGACGAGCTTGTCGCGGGTTTATTGGAGCTGACGACTAATGATGAGGCTAATATATATATATATATATATATATATATATATATATATATATATATATATATATATATATGTGTGTGTGTGTGTGTGTTTATATGTTAAGAGCTAATGCTTTTTACTTGAAGGCTACACTTTGCGTGTGTGTGTGTGTGTTTGTTTGATTGATGCACGATGTGGCTGTAGATGGTCTAGACATCAGATGTCATATTTAGCTCTTCCCGAGTTCATATTCTCATTAGTGCAAATGTCTCAAGTGCGATTATGGTTTATAGGTGGTTATACCTTTTGATGTCACTCACTTAATCAGATACCGACAACTCAGTTAGAAACACAAGGTAACCAGTGTACTCACTCCAACTCGAAGAACTCTGTAACTCTGGTCAACGGTTCAGCACATTTCATACAACGATAGGATTATACATGTCTGTGAATATATGCACAAATCGGATATAAACACACAACTTCTATTCAGGCTTCATTTCTAGCACGATCAAAACCGGCCCATATTCACCAAGGTCTTTAAACATGTACAGTCGGGCCAGTACCGACTTAAACCGACTTTTCCTCTAGTCACAAATGCATAACTTTGCCACAGTGGCAAACGCGGATGTACATCATACTTTGCCTACAAAGGCTTGCACATTTTTATAACAGTTTCCCAATTGAAACACATACACCAGCCACTTTGGCTAATCCAAACAGAAAACTCTCCTGCATCCACTCTTTTTCCCACCTTTTTATACACCTCTCTCTTTCCCGTCATTTTTCACACGTCTCTCTTTCCTGTCATTTTTCACACGTCTCTCTTTCCCGCCACAACAATTGAAAAATCCCAAGGATCACACCTCTCACGTCACACTTCCCACGCAAAGCACACATTTATTATTATTTCATTATTTTCTGGGAGCGCTCTGCTGTGTCAAGCCACAAACAAGATTACTAAACATAATCTGCCCTGCTCCGCACCACCGCCGCTCTCAACAATATATATTTATATATATTAGGGCTGGGATTGATTTTTAAAATCTTAATAGATAAGATTAATCGATCAATTTCGAACACTTTGATAAATTATTTAGAAAACCATAAATAACAGTTTTAAGTCATTAAAGACTATTTATTTTACTTCTTATAACGCAACATCATCCTGACAATAAAATGAAAACACTGAAAAGTTATAACCAAAATATTTATTATTAATGACCTCACTTGCCAAAAAACATTGCTGAAAATTGAATAATTGATTAAAATTTCTTTTATCAATTACTCAATTAAAACATTGTAAGCAATTAATCGATTAATTAATCGTTAAAGATCACAGCCTTCATATATAAATGCTTTTGTGGATGTTTCTTAAGTGAAGTACTGCAGTTTCAGCTTATATATATATATATATATATATATATATATATATATATATATATATATATATATATATATATATATATATATATATATATATATATATATATATATATATATATATATATATATATATATATTATTTTGATATGTACTGACATGGTTTATAAAAATACAACATGCCATATAGGAGAATCGTTAGAATTTATCAAATTGTACTTCAATGTGGCTGGTTTCACATCGAATGTTTTTGTTACACATATATAAGGAACTTTAAGCTTCATCAAAGATCTTGGCATGTCATAATATCATATGATACAACATACCAAAAGGAGTATTATTAAAACTTACTAAATTTATTTGGAATATGTTTCAAGTAGATCAATATTGGTGTTTTTTTTAACATGGGGGGAAGGGGGGGGGGGGGGGAAAAAAAAGGGGGGGGGGGGGTATATGAATCTTTGTTTGCCAGAAAACACATAAAATACAGCATCAGATTCAGTTGTGGTTTGGTATGAGATTAGAATTAATCAAAATGTTGAAAACATCAACAGTACGGTTACCAGACGTCCGGATTTGGTCGGATTTGTCCGGCTTTCTTACCCGAGGTGTGTTCGGCCGAATTTTTGATTTTTTTAACGGAAAATCTGGCTTTTATTCGAAAGTCAAAAATTACATAAAAGATACCATTTTTAAAGATTCCCCATTTGAATTTTAGTTCCAACGACAGAATTAAAATCGTCATCCTCACAGAATCGAGCAATTAATCATCGACAATACCGGCCAATTTCATGATGTTGGAACGTTTATATAGATTATCATCACATTTTAACTCAGGTTTTGTAATTATCGCTCTGTATGTTTACTGTCATGTTACGAAAAAAAAAAAAAAAACACATTGAATAATAACAGGATCCGGGCCAATTTAACAATAAGAGATTGTTTAACTATTATTTCTTTGTTTATTGTTATGTCGCTGTTATTACTATTTGAAGATTTCACTGTCTTATAAACAATGTCTACAACTCTATTGTGCCTTTGTTGGTATAAGGTTTGAAATTTGGTACATCGATTTAATAAATGTGACACTGTTTCGTATGAGTGGTTACATATTGTGCACACTTCCGCATGTGACTGTGGGTAGTATATACGTAAATAAATTTCGCATTCCAGTAACTGTAATTTCGATCTCACAGCACTTGAAAGTATTTTATCACTTAATTTAACGTTACATAGAAAGCAAGATGATAATGAGTGGTTTACACATTTCATTTCGCGCACTATTCTTCCTTGTGACGATTTACTTTTCAGGTCATTTAGAATTTGATTTAGTTTGTGTGATTTAAATCCAAAATAAAAAGTGTTTGCTGACTTGTATGTTAGACTCACATCTTCAGTTATGTTTAAATGTACAATGTATTAGCCACTGTCATTCACTTTCATACTCACTCCTTCACGCGCGCATTCTTCATTCAGTTCTACCCAAAATGATCTTGGCCAATTCACTTTGGATCTTTTAACTAGATGGTTCGTTTCGTTTAGCTCGTAACTTGCGAAGATATTCATATCTTCATCTACTTTGCCTATTCTACTCCTTCTCATATGTATATATATATTTTTTTTCTATAACCAGCGGCACTCGAGCTTTTCCAGCTCTTTCGGCCCAATGACTGTTACGGTATATGTTATTAACGCCGTCTGCTAAAGGTTAGCAGACGTGCAATTGTAAAGGTTAAGACATTTAATATATTACGATAGATGTTTCAATTATTGAACGCTCCATACACGATCGATTATGACGTGTCTAGCGTTGTTTGGGTCACAGTCGGTAACTAGGAGACGCTACCCTTTGTTACTTGACCGCCAAGCTGAATAGCTGCGTTTTCTAACCTTCCAATTCAATGGCATGATATAGCCATTTATATGTGCATTTATGATGGACCAGGGTCAGTCCTAGAACTCTATATGAGAGGAAACTTATGGAGGTTAGTGTTTAACTAGAATCCTCAGAAGGAGGAGAATAATCGTCCAATCCGTATGAAATATTCAGACTCGCAGTCTCACTGTCGGCAGGTAGCCATGTCTATCTGCGCGTGCATATAGCTGTGATGTTCTGACGACAATACTGCATTGTATCCTTAAACGGACATTGACACGTAAACCAGCAGTCTACGTTATTGATTAATTTATGCATGACTTATACGGACTTATGTTCTGCTCATATTTGAAATGATCATCCTGTGTGTACATGTGATTAAATATTACGGACTCAACCTGAAGGCATTAATTACTTCATTAATGTTGCTGAGTTCAAGTATTACATGTTACTTCTTCATACCATGCTACTGAGTTGTATGAACGCTTCACCCTAATTCGCGTAATGATAAAACAAGCACGATGAACAAGAAATCACTAAAATAACTATACTCAGCACATGATCTTCAACCGGCAAATAACTCAGCAACAAAGTGGCGGCCGATTGTTGGGAACGACAGAAAAAAAGAAACAAACTTCTGTTCCTTACGCACATGTTATCCACAATATTTACGATCAAGTTTCGATCACATGATCCAGTCGAAGATGACGTTGTACTCATTATAATGCCTAACAACGTGACGTCACCGAAGGTCGTGTAGGTGAACTGTCGGAGAAACCAAAGCCGTTTTCTAAGTCTAACCGGGGGAAACATGAGCCATTTGAAGCAAACACATGATATGGACTACAGGAGCAGACAGTCAGGGGCTTTAGCCTAGCTGTTGACGACCTCTAGCACTGATCTAAGCAACGGAAAAGATAAGTCTAGTTGTTTAACTGTCGTCATTGCAAACAGTAATACTGAGTCCATGCCTTTTGCCTGCATAGGCATGTTTTTTCTGAATGTGTTTCATGTATTTTTTGGTTGTTTTAATGTGTTGTTAATTAGCGGGCCGGTTGGAGGGAACTGAAATCTCTGGGGAATGTCGCGAACAGCTGACCACCTAGATTTCAGTCGGTCTTAGGGCAGTTAAACGATTGCACTTTTGGAAGCCCCATTGAGGTTTGCCGGTGGACTGCCTGTCCAGATCTGCTATCGTTCGACGGTTTGTGTTAGCTGTGCCGTTCCGTAGATAACTGGCGTATTTTATTTGTACTAAGTTCACATTTTTATTCAGTTTTGTATCATGTTCGTTAACTATTTCGTCCAGTCTACTCTTACTATCAATTTATTTTATAATTGTTAAATGTTTGTCCGTTATGAGTCCTGTGATGTCATCATTTTTTGCATTCATTTTTTTTTGTGTACTTTGTATATTAAGTTGACATCGGGTCAGTCCTTGACCCTTCATTTGGCTTGTGACACTTTCGCTTGTTTTATTTAGTTCATAAATTCATTTTTAATTGTGAAAATGTCTTGTTTGCGTCTTGACATTGTTTGTACCCTTTAGTTGCATCATTGTTTTGTTTGTCCTCATGATATATATTAAATACTACATTAATAATATGATATTATATTCAATAATACACTTGTAATTTAATTTAATTAATTTTTTCTGATATTTAAGGTTAATATGGGACATTGCATAATTATGCAGTGATAGTCCAAGAAATTAGCACTACAATTTATAAGAGATGCCTAGGGCATAATAATATAATATATATATTGACCAAATAAAATAATCTTATAGTCTACCTTTGAGGTAACAGACCCATTGTATATTATTTAATATACTTTTCTGGTACTAAGAGAGTGACTTAGTACATTGAACAATATAATTACTAGGAATCATGCCCAACATTATTGGATATTAAGATTAATTGTGTGATGTAATTACATTATAGTTAACAGATATCATAACTATTTATGATATAGTTAGTACTTAGATACAATATTGTTACAAAATATTGTCTATTAGTTGAACTTAGACATAAGAGTTCAGTACTATTGTGATTATTTATATTGAATATTCCTAAGTTGAGTAAGTATAATAATTACTCTGAAGCTACTATTGACTATTTTAATCAGTAATTATCAATAATTACTTACCAGATAAAAGTCAAAATGCTTACTATAGACCATTTCGTTAAAATTGGTAAAGAATATGGTTATAAATCTCAAGAACTTCGTCAGTTTGCTGAGGCAGAACTGGAAAAACATAAAGCAGAAATGGAGGAACGTGAAAGAAAAGAAGCAGAGAAAAAGGCTGCATTAAAGAAAGAGGAAGAGGAACAAAAGGCTGCATTAAAGAAAGAGGAAGAGGAACAAAAGGTTGCATTAAAGAAAGAGGAGGAGGAACGTGAAAGAAAGGAAGCAGAACGTGAGATGAAGCAAATTGCCAAGGAAAATAGATTAAGAGAGATTGCTCAACGTGAAAGAGAAGAGCAAAGAGCAATTGCCAGACAGGAAGAAGAGAATAAATTGAAACGAGAGGAAATTATTTTACAACAAGAAATGGAATTGGCGCGTATTAAATTGGAGACAGCAAGATTACAAGCACAAAGTGCTGATGCAAACCAGAATAATAACGCACAAAATGGATCGTCATTCAGCCAAACTAAACATTTCTACAACTTTAAATTACCCACTTTCAACTTAAACGTGGACGACCTTTCATCATTCCTGTCACGTTTTGAACAGACTTGCAAAACAAATCATTTGCCCGAAGAGTCATGGGTACTCAAGTTAAATGAATTCTTGGTTGGAGAACCATTGACGGCTTCTCAAAATGCTGACCCATCAATAGCAAATAACTACGGTGCTATTAAGTCCTTGCTTTTACGAAGGTTTCACCTGGACGAGGAACACTGTAGGTTGAAATTTAAGGGAATTTTACCTGAATCTCCAAAAGATTTTGCAGGATTCATTGCGAACATACGCAATACATTTAATAGATGGGTTGAACTGGCAGAAGTCAACAAATCGTACGACAAATTAGTTGATTTACTACTACGGGATAAGGTATTATCTTCGGTTAGCCAGCCATTCTTTGCATATTTGCAGGAGCGTAAACCAGGTACTATTGACGAGTTGGAAAAAATTTCTTTAAACTACTGTTCGGCACATCCGAATGCAACCATTTCTAACTCCTCATTAAGAGAACCTCTACCTGTGGCGTCTAATATGGCCTACAATCATAATAACAAACAAAGACACATATTGACATTAAAACTTCGTCTAACGTCCATACACAATATATGAATATTCGTTGAACAATCATGGAACAATATCTGACGACAAGTTAGTTGATTTACTACTACGGGATAAGGTATTATCTTCGGTTAGCCAGCCATTTTTTGCATATTTGCAGGAGCGTAAACCAGGTACTATGGACGAGTTAGAAAAAATTTCTTTAAACTACTGTTCGGCACATCCGAATGCAACCATTTCTAACTCCTCATTAAGAGAACCTCTACCTGTGGCGTCTAATATGGCCTACAATCATAATAACAAACAAAGACATCACAGTGTAGACAGAAGTAGGTTCCAAAGAAATTACAATGTTAACTTTCAGAAGGGACATAATAATGATTTCAACAATAAAAATGAGTTCAACAGAGGTAGATCACGAGATAGAAATTATTCACCTCAAACAAACTACCACAATAGTCAACATAACACTAATTATAATCGATCACATACCCCCAATAATAACAATAACTGGAATGGTAATAATCATGGCTCGAGACATCGAGATAATAGTTACTATAGAGGACGACGAGATAATTCTAACAATTATACTCGTAATCGATCTCATTCTCGGGGATCATCTCAGTACAACCATAATACAGGGGCGGCAGTTACAAATAATACTACCCCTATAGCTCAGGTCCCACTTGACGATAATACAACACAGTCTTCTGCTGCATGTTTTGCTATTAATTATAATGTGGCAAATAGTTGCCAACAATGCAATCTTATTTTTCAGAAGGCGAAAGAAACAGTGCTTAACTGCGGACATATTACACCAGAGGTAGGTCTTGCAGTCAACGATGGAACAGGCTCACTAATTTTTGACAGGGGAATCGTTAATGGATCCGTCGTCTCAGTGCTGAGAGATTCAGGTACCACAACGATTGGTGTACGTCAGTCGCTGGTACATCCTAGCTGTGCGACAGGAGAATATGTACGCTGCATGACATTTGGTGGAACTATTGAGTTCTACCCCACAGCTATTGTTCATATTAGAACACCCTTTTTCACAGGGAATGTAAAAGTATGTATGCTAAAAAAGCCTATTGCTGATCTGATGGTTGGTCGTATACACGGCAGTAAAGATTGTACTCCAGATGAGATCATAGAATGGGAGAAACATAACCTATGCACTGGAAACGCCGTGACGACTAGAGCGCAGACTCAACTCATGGAGAAAGTTAGTGATAATAAGATGGATGCAGACAACCAAGAGGAGTTTGTAGTCAATTCACCTATTGACAGGGAAACATTTGCAACTAAACAAAAAGAGGATAAATCTTTAAAAAAATTTTTAAGCTGGTTGATAAAGTTGACAATCTATCCTCAGGTAATAATAACAAACATTGGTTTGTTATTAAAAATGACATATTGATTAGATGTTTTAATGACAAATCACAAATGAAACAACAAGTTATGGTCCCGTATACTTTTAGACGGTACATTCTTCAACATGCGCATGACTCACAGTGTGCTGGACATATGGGATATACTCGAACACGATCTCGAGTACTGTCTTCATTCTTTTGGCCAGGAGTGTCAAGAGATATTTCGCAGTATGTACGTTCCTGTACTACATGCCAAGAAGTGAAAGCACGTGGAGCTTTTCACACGGCGCCTATTCAGGCTTGCGATATCTCAGTAAGACCGTTTGACAAGATGGCCATAGATATTATTGGTCCATTGCTACCATCGGCCAGAGGACATAGATTCGTCCTTACGTGCATTGATTTGTGCACACGATGGCCAGAAGCTATCCCATTAAAGACCACCACTACCACAGATGTAGCTGATGCACTACATCTCATCTTTTCTAGAATAGGGTTTCCTAGAAAACTTTTATCAGACCATGGGTCACAGTTCATATCTGACACCATGAAGGAAGTCATGAAAACCTGGAACATTGATAGGAATTTAAGTAGTATTTATCATCCTATGAGTAATGGTGCAGTTGAAAGACTTAACCGTACACTTAAACAACTACTACATAAGGTTACTGTTAAGCACCCTCATGACTGGGACAGAGCACTCCCAGCTGTTCTATTTGCTTATCGGGAGGTACCGCATGAACAAACTGGCTTCTCTCCCTTTGAATTAGTTTTTGGTGCTCCCCCAAGAGGTCCTATGGGACTAATAAAAGACTTATTAATTGACGCGGAGATGACTCAGGACACTCAGTCATCTTACGAGTATTGATTAATCTTCGGAAGAACATTATTGAGTCTTGCCAGTTGGCAACAGCTTCTTCTGAGGCTGCAAAAGCTAAGGCTCGATCTCTACAAAATAGGTCTCGACGATTACGCCAATTATTCCCAGGCGATGAGGCTTATGTGTTACTTCCTCACAATAACAATAAATTATTGATATCTTGGAATGGTCCTTACAAAGTCATTGATAAAATTTCCGACGTTGATTACGTCTTAGATATCAAGGGACACAAAAAGATATTTCATATTAACATGCTCAAGCAATTTCATACACGTCCTGAACACTTACAGTCAATTTTTCATGAACTAGATGACACCACAGTATCTACTTGTTATTATTCTAACTTATCCGTCATCCAGGAAGAAGAATCTTCTTTTCCTGAGGTACAGTTACCGTTACCGGTACCAGTAGTTCAACCTACTGAATCTTGGCGGGATGTAACCATTTCTTCAACGGTTACACCGCAACAGCGTCTACAGATTGCTAATCTATTACAATCTTATCCAGATGTGTTGACCGACGTCCCGGGTCGCACATCGGCTATCAGTCATGACATTACTCTCAATGACGATACACCTATTCGTGTACATCCCTATTCGGTTCCTTTACATTTCCTTGCTAAAACTACTAAGGAACTTGAACAGATGTTGTCTCTGGGAATCATTGAGACTAGTAATTCGCCATTCTCTTCTCCATTAGTGATTGTCCGGAAGAAGGACAATAACATCAGACTATGTGTTGATTATCACCCGTGTGTTACCGGGGCCCGAAAGGGGAGCAAAGAATAGTAACACTGTCCCCTGCCAAGCATGTCGTAGAAAGCGACTAAGGAGGGTTGGGCATGGGGCCGGTTACCCCATCCTGTAAAAAATTTAAACCACAAAAAACTTCAACAAATATGGACAAGTCAAATAAAGAAAATAAAACACAGCCATCCAAGACAGGGGAAGGTCCTCTCGCGGGGAGGCGTATGATGCAACACAGAGAAAGCCGAAAGGAGTCTGTGTTGCTGACTAACCTTCTTTCTTCTAGGAGAACTTCCAGATTTGGCACCTGGAATGTTCGGACATTAAACGAACAAGGGAAAGTGGCGCAAGTAGCAGCAGAAATGAGGGAATACAAAATCGAGGTTTTGGGAATGTGTGAAACAAAGTGGAAGGGGGTAGACAGGAAGAAACTCATCACAGGTGAATTGGTGCTGTCCTCAGGACATGAAGACGAAAGTTCACACCACAGTGAAGGGGTAGCTCTTATGTTATCTAAAGAAGCACAGAAAGCACTCATTGAATGGGAAGCTGTTGGACCCAGAATAATAACAGCTACTTTCAAAACAGCTAAAAAGAAAATTCATGTAAATGTCATCCAATGTTATGCACCAACTAATGACAAAGAAGAGTCTGTGAAAGAAGCATTTTATACTAAACTACAGGAAATTATGGATAAAGTAAAAAGAAGAGACATCACAATTTTGATGGGTGACATGAATGCAAAGATAGGTACAGTCAACACCGGATTTGAAGAAGTCATGGGAAAACATGGGCTAGGAGTAATGAATGAAAATGGAGAACTATTCGCAAACTTCTGTGCTTCAAATCAACTGGCTATAGGAGGAAGCATGTTTCCACATAAGAGAATACACAAGGCAACATGGATATCACCAGACCATAGAACAGAAAATCAGATTGATCATATATGCATAAACAAGAAGTTTAGATCATCATTGCAGGATGTAAAGGTATATAGAGGAGCAGATGTGGCATCAGATCACCATCTTCTGATAGCCAAAGTAAAAATGAAACTCAAGAGATATGCAACAATGCAAAATTATAGACAACAGTTTAATGTAGGACAGCTAAGAAATCAAGAAACAAGAGACAAATTTGCGGTCACAGTATCCAACAAATTCCAAGTGCTCCAACAGCTGGAAGATGTAGAGAATACAGAAGACTATTGGCAGCAGGTCAAAACTGTATGGAAGGAGACATGTGAAGAAATACTGGGGAAAAGGGAAAGACAACAAAAAGCATGGATAACAACAGAAACCATCAATAAGATAAAAGACAGAAAAAACAAGAAAGCAGAGTTAAACACAAGCAAAACCAGAAGTTCCAAAGCCAAGGCTCAAGAAGTGTACACAGAAGCAAACAAAGAAGTAAAAAGAAGTATCAAAAGAGACAAGAGGAAGTATATTGAGGAGTTGGCAAGAGAGGCAGAAGATGCTGCAGCCAAAGGAAATATGAGAGAACTGTATAGCAGCACAAAGAAGCTAACAGGGAAATACAAGCAAACAAGTTGCCTCATAAAAGACAAGAATGGGAAACTGCTCAGCAATATACAAGAGCAAATGAAGAGGTGGACAGAATATTTTGGGGACCTTCTCAATAGACCAGCTCCACAAAACCCGCCGGACATCCAGCCAGCAGAAGAAGAGCTACAAATTAACGGTGAAAGACCAACGAAGGAAGAAATAAAGAAAGCCATAAAGCTTCTAAGAGATGGAAAAGCGTCTGGACCTGATGGCATTCCAGCAGAGGCCATCAAAGCAGATATCGACACGGCTACAGAGATGTTATATAAATTACTTGGTAAAGTCTGGGAAAAGGAAGAGATACCAGCAGAATGGAAGGAAGGATATCTGGTTAAGTTGCCTAAGAAGGGAAATTTACAAGAGTGCACAAATTATAGAGGAATAATGTTACTATCAGTGCCAGGAAAAGTATTAAACAGGATTATCCTTGAGAGATTAAAAGAGTCCATAGACAAGAAACTGAGAGATGAACAAGCAGGTTTTCGACAAAACAGATCATGTACAGACCAGATAGCCACTTTGAGAATAATAGTTGAACAAAGTCTGGAATGGAATTCACCACTATACATCGGATTTGTGGACTACGAAAAGGCATTTGACAGTGTAGACAGAGAATCACTTTGGAAATTGATGAGGCATTATGGAGTTCCCCTGAAGATCATTAATTTAATAAAGAAAACATATGAAGACATGACATGCAGAGTTCTTCACGAAGGACAGCTTACAGAACCGTTTGGGATAAGAACAGGAGTGCGACAGGGATGCCTCTTGTCTCCATTTCTTTTCTTGCTGGCAATAGATTGGGTTATGAGATCATCGACAACACACAACAGAAATGGAATCCAGTGGACTCTGACTAAGCAGTTGGATGATCTGGATTTTGCTGATGACTTGGCTCTTCTGTCCCATAACCGTAATCAGATGCAGGACAAATTGAAAACACTCGATGAGAGGTCACAGCAATTGGGTCTGAAAATACACAGGGAAAAGACAAAAATAATGCGAATAAATGCAGGTAATGATAACAGGGTTGAACTTGAAGAAACACCAATACAAGATGTAGAATCATACACATATCTTGGCAGTAATATAGACAAAGTTGGAGGGACAGACAGCGATATCAAAATAAGAATACAAAAGGCAAGAGGAGCTTTCATTGCATTGGGAAATATATGGAGATCAAGAGAAATAGGATCCAACACGAAAATAAGAATCTTCAACTCAAATGTGAAGTCAGTCCTATTGTATGGCTCAGAGACATGGAGAACAACAAAGACAACAACCAAAAAGCTACAGACTTTCATAAATGGGTGCTTGCGTAGAATAGAGGGATTAAAATGGTATGACAAGGTTACCAACGTGGAACTGATGACAAGAACTAGACAAGTGCCAGTGGAACAAGAAATGAGAAGAAGACGATGGCGATGGATAGGACACACACTGAGAAAACCTGTTGATAGCATTACAAGGCAGTCCTTGTTCTGGAACCCCCAGGGCAAGAGAGGCAGAGGAAGACCAAGAAGTACATGGAGAAGAGAGTTGGAAACAGAGGTGAAAATGATGAGGAGAACATGGAAAGAACTTGAGATGATGGCACGTGACAGGAGGACTTGGCATGTGTTTGTTGAAGGCCTATGCTCCTGTGGGAGTGGAGGGTTATGAAATGTGTTGATTATAGAAAATTAAATGCTAAGACTATAGTTGACAGCGAACCACATCCACTTATCGACGACTTACTGCCACGTCTATCCAACGCAACTATATTTAGTAAGATAGACTTGACTAAAGGTTATTGGCAGATACCACTGACCGAAAAGGCTAAGTACTACACCGCATTTTCCACTCCACAAGGTCTATACCAGTGGAATGTGATGCCTTTTGGGCTTGTTAATGCGCCAGCTACCTTCATTCGCCTGATGCGACAAATTTTATCAGGTAGACCAGACGTTATTACATATATTGACGACATATGCTTGTTTAGTTCGTCGTTTGAGGAACATGTTTCTGGACTTAGATATGTTTTCGACACTCTAAGGAATTATCATCTAACTGCTAAACCTACAAAGGTGCAGATCGCGTGTAATGAGATAACCTTTTTGGGACATATCATTGGAGCGGGATATATCCGAACGTTACCTAGTACGGTCTCCAAAATTCTAAACATAGCAGTTCCTCAGACGAAGAAACAGGTCAGGGGTTGTTAGGACTTGTTCAATATTACAGTAGATTCATACCAAACTTGTCATCCATCACGGCTGTATTGTCTTCATTGTTAAAAAAAGACATGCCGGTGAAGGTGACATGGACTGGTATATGCAATGAAACTTTCAACAAAATTATAAATTTGTTTTCGCATGAACCAATTTTAAGACTTCCCGATGCTTCCAAAAGATTTTTCTTACGAACAGATGCTAGTAACTACGGCATCGGTGCATGCCTGCTCCAGAACCATGATGGCGTTCTACATCCTACCTTATATATTTCAAGAAAGCTAAAGCCGGCAGAAACAAAGTATTCCACAGTGGACAAGGAACTTTTATCACTTATATGGGCAATCACGAAACTAGAGAAGTTCTTGCTTGGTGCTCCATTCACCATACAGACTGACCAGCGTGCTGTAGCATCTTTGCGTAGATCAAACCACAAAAGTCCAAAACTCGCCAGATGCGCGATCATCCTGCAGCCATTTGAATTCTCCATTGAACATATTCCTGGCACTGAAAACATTGTGGCGGATGCTTTGTCACGTAATCCTATTGACGACGAATAATCAACATTGACATTCCTAAAATACGTCAATCATCACTACATTGGATAGAACGAAGTATCAACTATAAGGGAACTAACCTTGACTTCAATTTAATATTTATAAACACTATATGCATCACAGAATTGAACTAAAGGCAATCAAGGTATGCATATTGACATTGAAACTTCGTCTAATGTCCATACACAATATATGAATATTCGTTGAACAATCATGGAACAATATCTGACGACAAGTCGAACTTATTATCCTATGTGCACTTAATTCTTGGATCCTAGGATAATTGACATTTCTGTCCGACGTAAATGTTTCAACACTTTGTCTAAAAGAATTCATCAGGATCAGGACTACGGATGGATCATCATATCCTATACTAATTAATTAGTTAACTTAACTTCCTAATTGAATTAATATCAATAAAATGAAATGTGAGAAAAATGAAATGAAAAACAAAAAAAAAAAGAACGAAATATGAAAAGAAGAAATTATGAAAAGAGAAAATAAATCTCACACAAGTATTAGATTAATATTTTTTTTAATGTACCTATACGTTATTTAGTTAGTTAAATTAGATAGTTATTATTCACTAACACTTAACACACACAATTAAGTTAAACTTATATTCGAATTTCTTTCTATTTCTTCTCACTTATTTGTCTTTTCTTCTCTCATAACATCGCGTTACATTAGAATCTTAATAATTTAACTCTTAGTTTAATTAATTAATTTAACTTTAATTAGTCAAATTAATTCCTATATGACATACTAATACGACAGACCTTACTTTAATTTAATTCTATCATTCACTATTGACATTAGACATTTTATTTAGTTGATATAATAATATGCATAATATTGATATATAATATGATTAATGTTAGATGACTATGACAAATAGTTAGTTGACATGACCACGACACGGTTCTGCTCAGAACATCGTCGGCCATATGTCACAATTGTGTTAAATTTTTTTGAAAAATTGTTAAGTCGGATAGATCTTGAAAAAAAATCTATCGATTTTTTTTCCCCGGTGTACAGGGAATTGTTACGGTATATGTTATTAACGCCGTCTGCTAAAGGTTAGCAGACGTGCAATTGTAAAGGTTAAGACATTTAATATATTACGATAGATGTTTCAATTATTGAACGCTCCATACACGATCGATTATGACGTGTCTAGCGTTGTTTGGGTCACAGTCGGTAACTAGGAGACGCTACCCTTTGTTACTTGACCGCCAAGCTGAATAGCTGCGTTTTCTAACCTTCCAATTCAATGGCATGATATAGCCATTTATATGTGCATTTATGATGGACCAGGGTCAGTCCTAGAACTCTATATGAGAGGAAACTTATGGAGGTTAGTGTTTAACTAGAATCCTCAGAAGGAGGAGAATAATCGTCCAATCCGTATGAAATATTCAGACTCGCAGTCTCACTGTCGGCAGGTAGCCATGTCTATCTGCGCGTGCATATAGCTGTGATGTTCTGACGACAATACTGCATTGTATCCTTAAACGGACATTGACACGTAAACCAGCAGTCTACGTTATTGATTAATTTATGCATGACTTATACGGACTTATGTTCTGCTCATATTTGAAATGATCATCCTGTGTGTACATGTGATTAAATATTACGGACTCAACCTGAAGGCATTAATTACTTCATTAATGTTGCTGAGTTCAAGTATTACATGTTACTTCTTCATACCATGCTACTGAGTTGTATGAACGCTTCACCCTAATTCGCGTAATGATAAAACAAGCACGATGAACAAGAAATCACTAAAATAACTATACTCAGTACATGATCTTCAACCGGCAAATAACTCAGCAACAATGACATGTCATTGCGAGGCTGGGGGGTCAGTGGACTTTCCTTCCAACCCGGTCAGGAGCTTCGCTCCTTCCCATCCACACGGGATTTATGTGCAGGAGCCGTTCAGATTATTCAGTCATATTTCCGGTCGTAAACATTTCTTAAAACGCCGACGGCCAGGTTTGAACCATGAACACCTGGTCGCCAATATAACGTTGTAGCCATTACACCAGAGCGGCTCCCTCTCATATGTGTATCGAAAGAGTTTATTGCTGCCGCTTTTACAAGACTATCGTCACAATTGACCATACTGATTAGGAATGAAATATGCCAAGACTAAAAGGTTTGAAATGCCAAGGCCATACCTCGATTTGGGACAAAAGAAATAGCCCCTTGTGGATGATTCATTTAGCGCGAGCCATGTTCTGACGTGTTTTTATAATTTCATCTTCGATTTCTTTTAGCTGTTTTTCTGAGAAGTGTATGGTAGAAAAATAAAACATACGAGGACCGACACACATCGGGTTAAGTAATGACAGTCTAGCTGACGTTGGGAAGGGGGAGGGGGTGGGCACAGCTTAATATTTTTACATTTAACCTAAATTCTAATCACAAGCTGTCTGCTTGGGAATGTCCTAATGTGTTATCAATTGTAATGTCAATTGCGAGAATATTATTTTACGGGAAAGACTTCTGGAGTAAACCCTGAGGATAAATTCGGAGCCGGAGTCTTTAAGGCAGTCTAACATTGATTGGGCATTATTCTGGCAACTCCTGCGATGTCGCTGGTACCAAACTGTATCGGCTACTGCCGTTCCTTTGGATCTACCTACTACGTGGAGAGGGAGAACATGCTGTTTGGACAACGGCTTTATCTCCATACAAATGCGCCCAAGCTCGCGACCTGGGGAGGACACTCAAGCTTCATTCTATAGTGTCGGCACAGCATGGGACGTAGCAGTTATCGGTTATAAGCATCTCGTTCTTTTGGCGTAGGGCCTGGCGCCAGGGGCTACTTCCAACAGTGGGAAAGGTTCTAGGATGTCACTAGACAGCTGTCGCCCGCTTCAAGCTGGGCAGCCTCCAGCCAATTAGGTGCTGTCCCGCTCATGCCGACTTTTCTCATTGGGTGCATGGGGATTAGGGTCAGACCTGAACTGTGGACAGAACATATTGCACCAGATAATAAGAAGAATGTGTTTGTCTTGTGTTGGCCTTTAAAATATGTAAATATTACTTAAACAGCGCAGACTTCACTGGCTTAGCCACGTCTGCAGCATGGAAGATGATCGCATCCCCAAAGATATTTTCTACGGGCAACTAGCAGATGACAAACGATCAGCCGGGCAACTGCAGCTGAGGTTCAAAGATCTGTGCAAGAAATATATGAAGGCGCTGGACTTCAATCCAGCAACCTAGGAGGATGAAGCTGTCGATTGCACAAAATGGCGATGCTCCCTACGTAGCAACCTCAGATTGAGCGAAAAGAAGCTCTTACGACAAGCAGATGAGACAAGAACAAGCCGAAACGAACACCAGAGAAAAGGGACGCATCATTCCTAAAGTCAGTTATGGCTGAAGGAGGTATTCAATAAAAGAAATCATTTGGCTGCGGTAAAAGTACATTCAGATTTAGCCATGGCATTAACAAAAAAAATTCAGATCTGCCCACATGCGTGACAGCTGATTTACGGAAATAGATCTCTATGATGTCTTTACATCTAAATAAATTTGGGCTTTTGGGAAAAGGCAAAGAATATAACGACGACGTTCAAGGCGGAAAAAGACGTGAATGTGATCAGATAATGTAATAGATGATTAAAAACTAGTTCCGAACAGGTGTGGCCCCAGGAACTAAAAAGGAAATGATGATGATGAATTTTTTAGAAGATGATGACTTGGAAAAGGAATTAGATAAACAGGAAAGACACTAGTGAGTTTCTGCGATTCATAATTACAATGAAGACATTATTGTAGAGAAAATTTTCTTGTGGGTTACGAGGCAATGGAATCCATTGGCAGACTAAAACGTCTGTTTTTCTAGGCCATTTGCAGCTAACGACAACACATTCAGACTGCCTGTAGAGTCGCTTCAAGCATGTCGACAACCCAAGCCAGTGTAGAGCGACTGTTTACAGTTTTAATGTTAATTTTAAATTATCTGCGCCAGACTATGAAAGGTGATTTGATTGCAGTAATAATATTTTACAGAATGAATTGTGAATATAAGACTGATGGAATTAGTCTAGTTTAAGTGACGTTTAAATTATTTGAAAATGTTTTAATAAATAAAGTTTCGTTTTCACACTTCCAGTGTCCATTGTTTAGATATAAAATTAATAAACAAAATTTCTGTTAATTAGTCGGAGCGCGGAGCGGAGGTCGACCAGTCACTGTCGATCCCGGGGCGGAGCTGGAGCAGTCACTATCTATCCCGGAGCGGAGTAATTTAACAATGTGACTGCCCCAAATTCCTTGTCTTCTGTGCCATTAATTGTAAGTCTTGTATGTTGGTGCTGAAGAGACTTAAATCGTCCAGGCACCCTTGAATGAGATTCAATCCATACATTCAATACATACATACATACGTATGTACATACATATGCACGTACGTACATACATACATACCTACATACATACATACGTACATACAATATTTAATACTGTGAACATGAACTGGACAGATAGTAAGCTACTGTGATTCTCTGTCGACAGAGAAGAAGACGCTGGAGATGGATAGAACACACATTAAGAAAACCTGTTGATAGCATTACCAGACAGTCATTGTTCTGGACTCCCCATGGTAAGAAGAGGGGGGGGGGGGGTCCAAACAACACATGGAAAAGAAAAACTGGAGACGGTCATGAAGGAGATGAAGAAGACATGAAAAGACCTTGAGCTGATGGCACGTGACAGCAAGACTTGGCATAAGTTCGTTGAAGGCCTATATTCCGTGTGGAACTGAAAAGTAAACTGTGATGTTAACGAACCAATTATTGTTTTATTATAACTTAGGTAATCACAGAGGTAGTAGATCTAACATTTAAAAAGTATGACTCTTCAATACGAGTCTTGTTTTCAGATACAGTGTACATAGAATACCCAAACAACAATAGGGATACGGTCAGAGTACCAACGGGGAAATTCTGTAACAACTATGATGCAGAAATCCAGGCAATCAAGGTGGCAACTGAGAAACTATTGAACACCAATCTCGGTCCACAGCCTGTAGTATTCCTGACAGATGCAAGATCAGCACTCCAAGCACTTCAGTCCAGAAAATTGCCAGGTATACAAGCCCTACTTTCTGAACTGTGCAACCAGCGCAGGGTCGCATGCAGTGGATACCGTCTCATTGTGGAATACCAGGAAACGAGAGAGCAGACGGACTGGCTAAAGAAGGTGCTGCAGACGAGCAACCGGATGTACCAGTTACGTACCATCAGAAGAAAAAGATGATCAAATCTATCAGAAAGCCACCATCACCAACACAGGATGACTACCAAGCTATGAACAGATCAGAACAAATTGTCATTCTGCGCCTCAGAACAGGACACAACCGCCTCCGCAGCCACGTGTATAAAAATTTAAGATTGGTAATTCAGCCATGTGTACATGTGGACAGGCACCCCAGACTGCGGAGCACGTACTTCAAGATTGCCCCGAATATGATATATTGAGGCAAACCTATTGGCCCAGAGAAACAACACTGGAAGCAAAACTATACGGACCTCTGTATGAACTACAAAAGACAGTGAAGATTATACAAGAAACAACATTGCAGATATAAAAAATATATTTCAAGTGAACTAAAGAAGAAGAAGAAGATACAGTGGGATCTAACGTTACTCGAATCTGAACTATGAGAATTTGAGAAATAAAAATATGAATAAAGTTTCACATTACGCGCAAAATTTCAAATAACGAGAATCGCTAAATATTAAAAAACTCGAATAATTCGTCTGTAATCAAGTATGGAGTTCAAAACGTGATTGCCAAGTTCGTTTACGCTCATGCCACGTGGTGGCGCTACTTTAGCTGTAAATTTAAAAAAAAAAAAACCACCCTTTATTTTTAGCACCGCACATGCCACACTGTTGTTTACCAGCATCGGACATTCTGAAAGTGATTTCGCTGAATATTGCGATATTATTTGAACCTCATCATCAGCTGCCATCTCCACAACGAAGGTTGGCTGTAATGGATCTCCAACGATTGTCTTGGTGGTGCACTCTGATAGACTCTTTTCTGTCCATCTCTTGATGTTATCCTCCCACTTATAGCGCTGTCTTCCCCTTGCACGTTTGCCTTCAGCTCTCCCTTCTATCATGGTCTTCTGCAAGGTGCTGTGCCTTTTTATATGGCCAAAGTATTTTAGCTGCCGAACTTTGATCTCCCTCATTAGTTCTCTTTTCATACCTAGATTTTCTAGGATCTCCTTATCTGTTTTCTTTTCTTTCCATGAAATACGCCCCATTCTTCTATATATCCACATTTCAAGAGCCTCAATTCTTTCTTCCAAATGCTTATTCATCGTCCATGTTTCTGCACCATACAGAAATGCAGAATATATATAACACTTTATGATTCTCAGTTTTAATTTGTGAGATAACTGTTTGGATGTCAGTATATGTTTCATGTTGTTGAATGTAGCTTTGGCCATTCCTATTCTCTTCTTGATTTCTGTTTCGGGACCCAAAGATGCAGCAATAGAGAATGCAGTCAGCGACCCATAGCTTGACTGCTTGCATCAGGGTCAGCGAACCAGAGCTGACCAAGACCCTACTCCACCTCCACGTGGTGGTCCTGGAAACAGGCTGCATCACTGCAGTCTGGCTGAGAGAGTAGGGATCGAAGAGGGAAGGCAATCCCGGTCCCAAAAAATGCCGTGCTGAAGTCGGATGTGTCGGCCGAAAGGCGCAGATATCACAGCTCCGGCGTAAACAAGCGCAACGCAACCACCGTCCTTTTCAGGACGAACGAGGAAGAGGAAGAAGAAGATTTCTGTTTCACATCTGCCATCTTCTGTTATTATATGACCAAGATATACATAGCTCTTGACTTGTTCCAGGATTTTCCCATTTACGCTTATCTTTAATGTGGGTTTATCGTCTGTTTTGCTAATTATCATAGTTTTTGTTTTATCAATATTAATGTCCAATTCATATTCATGACTTATACTGTTCACTTGCTTCACTAGTTCTTGTAACTCCAGTTCGCTTTCAGTTAACAACACGGTATCATCTGCATATCTAAGGTTGTTTATTGACCTTCCACTGATGTTCAGTCCTGGTATTTCTTGTATCTGTTTGAAAATTTTTTCGGTGTATAGATTAAATAGGCAGGGGGACAGCACACAACCTTGTCTGACACCTCTTTTTATGTCTATGTATGATGAATAATTCCTTCCAGATTTTACTGTGGCAGTTTGCTCCCAATAAAGGTTACTGAGTATTCTTATATCTTTTCCATCAATACCTATGTCTTCGAGGCATTTAATTATTTTCTTATGATGGACTGTCAAAAGCCTTCTTATAGTCAATGAAGCACATGTACATACTTTTTTGGACCTCTGTATATTTTTCTGCTAATATTCTTAGGCAAAATATTGCCTCTCTTGTTACGCTGTTCCGTCTAAAACCAAATTGTTGTTCTTGGATTTTGCTGTCTACCTTACTTTTTATTCTTTCCTGTAAGATTTTGAGCAGTATCTTAAATGCATGACTCATCAGGCTGATTGTTCTGAAGTCTGAACATTCTGTTGCATTAGGTTTTTTGGGCAATGTTATAAAGATTGATGTCTTCATGGCATGTGGTATATATCCTGTATTGTATATATCGTTGCATAGATCTGTGATTGTATCTATACCAAAGCTCTCCAGGGCTTCTAACATTTCAATATTTATGTTGTCCGTGCCTCCTGATTTTCCTTTTTGCATCATATGTATTGCATTCTCTACTTCTGATCTGAGAATGTTTGGGCCTTCATTAGAATCTGGTGATGGTTTTTTTTACCTCTGTTGTCCTCGAATAGTTCTTTTACGTATTCTGCCCATCTTTTTTATATGTCTTTCTCATCAAGTAAGATTACACCATTTTTGTTCTTGATACAGCTTCCTCCTTGTGCAAACCGCGACCTATTTGATAATTTCTTTATTTCTTCATGCATATCTCTTGTCATGTGCTTTGCTTCCAAGTCTTCTATTTCCTTGCATTTTGTTTCTATCCACCGTTTTTTTGCTTGTCTACACATAGTACGTATGTCATTGTCTATTGTTTTATATTCTGGAGTGTTTTTTGCTTTCTTTCTTTCTGCCATTTTACTCAAGATGTCATCTGTCATCCAAATTTGATTTTTCTTAGGCTCCTTTTTAGGTAAATTTGCATTTGCTGATTGTATGCTTGTTTTTAAGCATTCCCATTTTGTGGTTACTTTTTTTTCTGGGTTTTCTCTTCTAAACTGCTCCATGCTTTCTGTCAGTAACTGTTGATATTTATTTTTGACGTCGATTAGATATTTTTGTTTTATATCTGGTTGTTTTAGTGCTGATATTTCTATATGGGGTTCCTCCTGTCTTCTGTTTCCTGTTCTTTTCAGCTTTATATTTTCTTTGATGACGACCGGATTGTGATCGGAATTTATGTCGGCGCCAGGATGTGTCTTTGCACTTGTGGCACTGTTCTTAAATCTATGTTTTATCATGATATAGTCAATTTGATTTCTTGTTACATCTCCTGGGCTCTTCCATGTGTATAATTTCCTTGGTTGGTGTTCAAACAAGATGTTACATATGACCAGCTGGTTTTCTTCACAGAACTGGATAAGTCTGTCTCCTCTATCATTTCTTGTCCCTAATCCATACTGCCCTACTATTTTCTTGTATTTTCCGTTTCCTACTTTTGCATTCATATCACCCATTACTATCAAGACATCTGTAGATTTGACTGGTTTAAGTGTGTGTTGTAGCTTTTCATAGTATTCTTCTATTTTTTCTGTGATGAGGTGGGCGAGATGATAATGATGATGATTTTGTGATATGTGATCACTCTCTTTTCACACTCGCAACCGACCCGATTCAACAATAACTCTGATTCTTAAGGCAGGGGCTGTATTTATTTTTACAACCCATTCAGTGACTAAGAACACACTGAAGCAAACATTAAACAAATAAACCAACAAACCAAACACTAAACAAACACCCAGCTAGTGCTCGATTGCTAATCTGAAGAAGCAAACAAAGCGACGACGGGTTAAAATCATAATTAAATAATGATACTCTCACCTGCCAAATACACTCACGCATGTCGTCTAGCGATACTAATATGGTGTTGTGCATGAGGCTGGCAATCTCACCGTGTAATATAGGTTGCTACCAAAACCACTACTGCAAGAGCATCTGAATGCTTCATGCGGAGCCAAACCACACTGGTGGCCCCATGCTCCCTCAGGAGCGGAGAAGAGAAATATATATCTCCAAGTGAGCCCACGTGCTCTCACAAACCATTCTTCACATTACAATAATTCAATAATAATAAAATGGACATAAAATAATATTCAACTATATGTACAACAAATACTCTCAATAATGAGAATAAACCACCACCTCGCAACTGATCCATCTCAATATTCGTTCTGCACTCTGAAGCATGTCGTATGTGACGACTGATGCGCCTGGCAACAAGCGTGCCGTATATGACTACTGATGAGCCTAGGAATCTCATCACATGAAACACATCGTTACCGAAACAACCACTGCAATAGCATAAAAATGCTTCTTGTCGGCTTGTGATGGATCCCAGCCGCATTGGTGTTTCCATACTCCGCACGGAGCAAACAGAGAAACACCTGTCTCAAAGTGCCTTACGCCCCAAGGAGTGGCCTCGCGCTCTCCAGAAATCTAAATACATATTCTCACTAGGCACTTCTTATATAGGCTCTAGGCTAATTACTCAACTTAATCCGCTGCGCGTATTAATTGCGCCACGCAAATAACACACGCGATTATTGCTCTATTAGGCACGAAAACACAAATATGGCCCACAACTATCAAATATAACACACGACTATCAAATATAACACACAATTATATACCACTATTAATTCTTAGGCTTTATTATGGCCTAGTCATCAATCTTCTTCTTTATCAGACTTTTCACATCCCAGCAATGCTTGCTCGCGCCGTCACGTGGGCTGACAGTCACGTGGGCTGACCGAAAATATATGGGCGATAAATATGCCAAGAAACAGGAAGGGGGCGTCTTTACGGCCCCATCACATTTCCTCGCTATAATCTTTAGTTGGTGCACAAGTTTGTAAGATTGATATGTGGAATGGCTTCGCTCTCATCTTCAGCAACATCATTCTGTCATTGTGTGTCCAATATCCACATACGTATTTTTCTAACTCCTTCTTTATGAACATTCCTACTCCTCTTTCATGTTTTCTCCTGAGTTTATAAGCGTGTATTGGTCTCTTTTTATGGAGCCTGTATCCAATAGTCTTGCCTCTGCAACTCCCAGTATATCGAGTTTCATGTCTGTTGCCTCTAATATTAGATTGTCAAGCTTTCCTTCCCCGTTTAGAGTTCTAACGTTCCATGTTCCTATTTTTAGGCCCCTCCTACTAGTTTTTAGGTAGTCTTTCTCAGAATGCTCCCTTTCAACAGAATTTGAGGAACACTCGTCATTATATACTTCCTTACTCATTAGAGGAGTTGCCTCTTCCCTGTTAATTTGTACAGTAGATTCTTGCCCAGGGGACAGAGAGTTCTCTACATATCGGTTCTTATCTTTTGGTTGTGATCTCATTACCTACATTTCTATTATTATGTGAAATGTTTCATATATCACAGCAATGTCATCAAAGCGTTCTTTAAGTGGTGGTGCTAGTGATGACAATACGCGCCCGAAAATCAACGCTACCCCCTTCCCTCTACTTTAAATTTATTCAAAAATGTGTCTTATATTTTGTTTTATGAAACGTGCCCCTCGCATTTTTTTTTCTTAACCAGCGGCACTTGGGCTTTCAGCCCTTCGGCCCAATGACATGTCATTGCGAGGCTGGGGAACCTGAGGACAGTAATCTTTGCACAGATTTAAAAAGAGAGTCCAGATTTCTTTTAAAAGAGGCCCTGTTAAAATGAA
The DNA here is from genome assembly GCA_024509875.1 of Oreohelix idahoensis. Lineage (NCBI taxonomy): Eukaryota > Metazoa > Mollusca > Gastropoda > Stylommatophora > Oreohelicidae > Oreohelix > Oreohelix idahoensis. The sequence goes on along the minus strand of JAMPIV010022518.1, from coordinate 262,148 downwards.
CTACGAGCGTATGTATCCTATCACTGGACCGCGTGCTCAGTGACCGGATAGTTGATTGACGTCAAGCAAGCGAAAGTTAGAGACAGCCATATTGATTACTCGCATATCGTGAGAGGTCTTGCATTTCTAGATAGACATTTCATCCTTTATCGTAATATTTATTCACAATTTAATTGCTGTTCCCTTCCTTGTATTGTTCAACGGTTGTCGTCTGGGCTGTCGGGAAGAAAGACAGAAATGTTTTTCTTTCGCAGACGAGTAAATCTATTACTTTTCATGGTATTGTGTCAAGCTATCAAGTATATCAATTTACAGACATTAGCTGATAAGAGTAACTTCAGTTTAAGATATTCATATATGTTTTAAAATGTTATTACTTTCTGTTAGTCTGTCTGTTCCCTATACATTTCCACATTTTTAACCTATCGAGACCAAATTGTACAGAATTACTCTCTGTGCCCCTAAAGTTAACATGCGGTACCTTGTAACCAATGGCGTACAAAGAGGGTGGGGGAGCGCTCCGCCCCCGGTGACAGCAAGGGGGGGGGGTGTGCAGTCAGACACTATTATGATAGTATTACTGTTAAAAATATACGTGCAATTGTTTTATCATGGGGCGGGAGTGTCAAAGGTAGAATCCGCCTTGGATGCCAAATAGTTTAAGTTCTTCCTTGCCTGGAACATCAACGTTTACCCCGCAAAGACAGAAAGACCCACATACAGAGGTTCCTCATATATCGATTTGCTTTCATCACCCACAGTGTAAGGGATGCAACCTGTACCCTATTGTCAAAGGGAAACCATTAGACCATGAAAAACGTCAATGAATATGTATGAATGGAATCCAGAATTTTCATCCACTCACAGATTACTTTTGAAGCATCAAGAATTATCTTCCAGTTACAGAAAAAAAAAATGAAAGGGTCAAAATCTTCCAACGTATATATAAATAGGTATTACGTAATTATGTCGTTAGTTAGTTTGATTTTTATTATGACGGTGTTGCTTTAAATACTAGCCCTGAAGCACATTCCCACACCCTCTGACCTATCAGAACCAAACTGTTTTACTCTTGATAACACCACGACACCCACCCCGCACATAGGCAGAAAGACCAACATACGGCGTCCTCATATATCAATTTGGTCTCTTTATAACGGCTATCTTACAGAATTCCGTTTGAGTCATACAGGGCGCTAGCTTGGTAATACAATTTAGAAAATACCTGGCATTAAGTTGGTTTAGAAACACCTGCGCGAACGGGTTCTAAGAAACTTGATAGAGACATTTAGCGTTAACTAACAACAATGTTGATCGGTTGGAAATACTTGTTGAAACCATTGAACCTCTGTTAGTTGATGATCAAAAATCAGCATACAACACTATTCTGCAGTTGATCAACAATGGCAACCGGTTACTATTCTTTCTTGATAATGACAGTCGCCGACCATCTCTCTCACCTCTTAAACTAACCCTGACCCACCTGTTTATAACATTAGCAAGGACCGGTCAAGCTTAAAGGCTAAAGAAGTGCAAAGTCATTGTTTGGAATGAGTGCATCATAAAACATCAGAGAGCTCTTGAAGCTGGTGATGACGTCATAATTCAGGCTTTCATTTCTCTGTGGCTATCTTTGCTCACTGCCTTGTGCCAATCTTTTTTTCCGTATACCCTCACAATTTGTTGCTTACGCCCGCACCTATTGATATTATCTTTACCTTGCCGTGCTGACTCCAGGTACTTTAACGTCTCGCCATCTCTCTGACCTGTTTATTTACCTCTGTGACCTTCGGCGATTAGTAACTAGGGATGATAATAATGAAGATAATGATGATGATGATGATGATGATGATGATGACTGTCACGGCGATATTTCGCCGAAATATCAGGTTGGTCACGTTGAGAGTGACAACATTGATATAATGTAAAAACCCGTTTGGTCAGCTGACCGGAAGGAAAGTGAAAACGAATTGAGGTGCAAAAAGCAGTAAAGTTCTGGCCAGCGTCCGGTGCAGGTCGCCTTTATGTTCCCTGTCAGCATTTTTGCTGGGAAGGGTATGCCATTCTTGTTCAGTTATAGTGCTTGCCATTTCTTCATGCGGCGTGGATTAAATTGCATAATTCTAGAGTGATGGTGTATTATCTAGT